>JARKIA010000200.1:0-331749 GCA_029289565.1 Mycena galericulata | reverse complement strand
GTTTGCTTGAACTACAACGGTTGTGGGATTCGGACTAGGCACTATAGGAGTTAAAGGACTCCCTGGAGGACTAGGTTCTGGTTCGAGAGTTTCAATTCGAGATGTGCTGGGTTGGCTAGTAGCTAGTTCGCCCTCACTTTGTAAGGTCTCGGATCGTAATTCCTCGTAGGCTGTTTGTCTTTGTACTGTTGCTGTGAAGCGGTAGTACGGGCTCTGTCTGCAGCTGAAGGAATCCTTTTCTTTGAAAAGGTAAGAGCTGGAACTAATCCGCCACTCCTTGATCTCTCAGTTGTACGGGTTTTTGGAGCAGGTTTGGTCCAAGACTGAAATTCTTGAGAACCTTCTCCTTGATACTCTTCTTCCGAAGATGAACGGTTTGTAGCTGGGTTCCTCTTAGGTGACGTGATGAACCAGCTTAACTCAAGCTTTCAATTGAAAGACTCGAGTTCTTCGCACTTGTTTGAGTACGACTTTCACTACTCGAGTAAGGACAAATCCTATTCCGAAAGCAAGTTTCTATCACAGTTTCTGCTATAATCCCCTCGCGGTGGGCTCCAGATGAGACGGGGGCTCTCGAAGTACGGCGGGAAATATGCTATCAAGCCGCTAAATGCAAATGGACAAATGAACTATCCACTATACACTAACAACCAAATCACACTACAACCAATCACTCCTCTTGTATTGAGAGCTTTGAGTCGGGTAGTTCGGGGTTTGAATCAACGGTTTGTTGACCCTATAGCTAGTCTGTACTCGTAGGGGTACTTGCTAAGATCGCTACTCAATTAAGGTGCCTTATTTGAGTAAGGTTCTTGGATATTGTCTGGGTAGTTCTGGTCTTATTTCAAGACTAATGCGGTACAATGTACGATGTTTATAGAGTTTAATGACACTGGGTCGGGTTTGGGTGTCAAATAGACGGGTTTGTGGTTATACACCAAGGTTTTTGGGTGGCTTTCGGCCTTAAAAGAGCTTTCGGCTCAGTACTGATGTTCGGCTTTCGGCCTTAAGAGAGCTTTCGACTCAATATGATTCAACGAGACTGGTTCTGACGGCTTTCGGCCTTAAAAGAGCTTTCGGCTCAGTACTGATGTTCGGCTTTCGGCCTTAAGAGAGCTTTCGACTCAATATGATTCAACGAGACTGGTTCTGACGGCTTTCGGCCTTAAAAGAGCTTTCGGCTCAGTACTGATGTTCGGCTTTCGGCCTTAAGAGAGCTTTCGACTCAATATGATTCAACGAGACTGGTTCTGACGGCTTTCGGCCTTAAAAGAGCTTTCGGCTCAGTACTGATGTCGGCTTTCGGCCTTATTCAAAGGGTTTTCGACCCAGTTCTCGAGGTTTCTTATATTTTTAAGGTCTGATCCAAATCCAAATCTATTTCTGGTGCTAGGTGTCTGTGGGCTAGGCCCGAGCTAATCAAATCTAGTGGAACAAACAAGGACAACAAACTCTGGTGCCTGCCTCCAAGGGATATGCGCTCGTCACTAACTCCAATACAATTTCTGTGGGACTAAGCCCGAGCAAACAAGATCTAATACAACAAACACAAACACCTAAGCTCTGGTGCTGTGCTTGAAACCGATATGTGCTACCTTTCCTGCCCTTTCTGCCCCTTATTTATACTACTCTCAACCTGCTTACACTACTTGGTTTACGCTACTTGCTCTCTAATATGACTCGTACAGCCTCCTGTCTCCGTCGGCGTCCCTCGTTCTTGATTGGCCAGTAAAGGCGTGCTCTGACAGTTGCACACGGTCGTTGGTTTGATCCATCAAGGAGCTCTTCTTGGCAACTGATGCCTTGCTTGAGTAAGGTCTTCTTCATCTGTGGCTCTATGTCCCGAGCCCGGAAGGGTCTTCTTCGTCTAGCCTGCCATCGTAGCTTCAATACGGTACCCCATAGTCATAGGTTAGCTCAACCCGTCTATCCATGGTTTGATTAGGAACCTAGGATGCCTTATCCGATTAAGGATTATCATGATGTCTGCAATGATGCGGGTTGCCTGGGCCGGTAAAGCCGGTGGCTATTCTTGGATACTATCCGTCTTGGCAGTATCTGCCTTCTCTCAGTAGCCATTCCCATCATGTGGCCTGAACGCGCTAGTCCTTTATGTCAAACACGGACAATCTTAGTCTAGTCAATCTTTTATGAAGGACTTGGTTCCGCCACTGTGCAAATATGATAGTTTCCTTCCCATCTCCTTGGTAAGTGTCCCAGCAAGCAGCCTTAGGCTTTATATAACCTAGTTTCTCTGCCACGATAGTCTAGTTCCTTACTCGAGTAAGACATATATTGGCCCCATTTGTGGAGGTACCGCTATAGATCCTCCCGGTTCATTCCCTAGTGCTATTAGACTTGTTAGGCTACTCGTTCGGAGCTCCCGAAAGCCTCTTAGGTATGTAGCACACATGCTTGACAGCTGGAAATGCGTAAAATGCGCAAATTCAGGTGTACTTGATTACACGGCTTATCAGCGGATACCAGACTTGTGTAATGGAGACACACCTGTTGTCAGGCGCCGTACCAGGCTTCGCGCGTGAGGTTCGATTCGCGTCCGAAGAACGCTTGCACTGCCCTGTGCATCGATTCAGGAACAAATGGTCGGGATGTACGATCGCGAAACCTGAGAGGTCGCGGAGAATTGAGTGAGTGGAGGTGCGGAATATACGCGAAATGGGCGGACGCACCACGCAAATTCTCTTCCCTGCTTGCAGATCTGATCCACCGAAGCACGAAAGAGCTTCTGAAAAACTCTCGGCAACCTTTCCCGATCACATCCGAAGCGTAGTCTTCGTGGTCCTGGTTGCATGCACGCACCAATCGGACGAAACGCACGCGAGCCTGCAGCTCCTTCGAAATTTCGGCCATTCCCTTGATGACGGATTTCAAGAAATTTGCGGTCAAGATTAGGAAGAATTCAAATATATGTTGATGATTTCAGAACTTACCTCGAAGATCCACCCGCTCGAACTCCACCTGTGGCAACTCAGCTCAAGAGACGACTCGGTTCGGAGTGACTTGTGGCCCCATATACCAAGATACGAATTTTTCCTTGACTTTCTCATCTTTTCTGCCGAATTGTCAAATTGGACCTTTCAAATCTTACTTACCTGGACCTGGGTTCCAACCCAGCGCGAGGACCCGTTACTGCCGGACCCCGGATCATCGAAATTTGCGCCCAAGTGCTGTTTCCGCGAAGATTAAGGTGCTTGCGCGCTTCCGACTTGATTACACACTCGCGCAGGCGTTCGCAGCGGCGGCGACCAGCCAACTCGGAGTTCGACAGAGAGGGCAATCCAGTATGGCGTCGTGTGACGCCGAGTCGACGCGAGAGGTTCCGGTCGAGATTCGAGAACAATGAGATGTAGAGGAGCAGGGATTGTTTGGATCCAGCCTCAGAACCAAACAACCGCTCTCCTCTTTTGGTTTAATTCTCTGGCGCTGTGCTCTTTTTCCACAACCGCTAAACGACGCGTCCGGGCGCGTCCTTCGTCTCCTTCGCTCTAGCTGGCTCGCATCTATAGCAGTTTCAAAATTCAGCCCCACGGAATTCGCCTCAAACTCGTCGAGAACAGACTGAGAGACAGTGATTGAATGGATTGGATGGGGCCTTATATTCATTGTACATTTGCTTTTCTCTCGCGTCCCTCACGGCGTTTGATCCCTGGATCTTCGTCTTCGACCCCACACTGGACTCTGGAGGCTTCGGCAAATTATCGTGCGGAAGAATGAAGCTGGCAAATGTTCCCTTACTCAATGGCTCGAGGCTGGCTCGTTTGGCACTCCCACAAACAACTCTCATCGCTCGCAATGCACACACACAGCCGGTGTTCCTGTCCCTTGTTGCTGCACCAATTTGCTACAATCAATGCACGACTGCTGGACCTTTCCGCGCATGCGAGAGCACGGATTAATGGCAACACCGCAAACTGAAAGCCTTACCAGGGGTTCGCGTCGAGGAGTCAAACCGGGGCGATGCACCGGTTTACCGCGACGCCAACGAGCTAAGCCTCATTGTTCCTATACTGTCCGCGATCCCTTACGAGGATCACGTTCACATGTTTGTTCTCACCCTCACGCCCCAGAACGGCCGACACACGTGGTTCTCATTTGCTCACACCTTGTGCCCGCCATTCCCCAAATTTGCGAACCTATTCGAACTACATTGCCACCCATCACCCCGACCAGACACCAATTTTTATCCCACCGTCCCACCCCAGCTACAGCGTCCATTCCATTCTGGGGGGCTACTTGAACTTGAGTGGATTCCGAAAGTACCCACTCTCGTTCTCCCTAACAAGTGGCTACTTTCGTGGGGGGCAGGTAGGGTATGGTATGGGCTAGGGAGCGAAGCGACCACGAACGGAGTGGACTCGGAGAGGGAATGGAGGCAAGGCAAAGAGGACTGGAAGATCATGCGGAGGCAAGCTGCAGCAGGATCGGAAAGGATTCGGAGTCTGGATGGAATGAACTCTGAGTGTATGTGAAATGGACACTGAGAGGGAATGGAAACCAGATGGAGATGAGTCGCAGAGCATGCGGAAGCAAGTGCAGTGTGGTCAGAAAGGAATCGGGACTTGACGGAGTGGACTTGCAGAAGGACTCGGAGAGGGAAATTTTTCGGCAAAATTTCAAAACTTTTTCTCTCTTTCTTCTTTCTTTTCTGACTTGCAGGGCTGATCCATATCTCGCAACTGGAGATTGGGGGGCTCTGTAACGCATGTGAATAGCCATTTATATGGCTTTTACACGTCCAAATGGGAATCTCCATTTACGATATATTTACAGATGTTTATGACTTACTTTGGACGTGTCTAGTCATGTGATGTACTTTGCAGTTACATTCGTGACTTACTTTACATAATAAAATCTTCTTCTACCTCAAACCTCCACCTTCGGCCTCTCGCGCCTATACTCTTCTGAGTCGCGCACTAGGCCGGCGGGTGATCGGGGAGTTCACTCACCCGCTATCCACGCGTTGGGCGTATCTGGATATACCAGACAAGCGCCTGCACGCGTTAGCCAGCTCCTGCTGAGCTGGCATCTACCGCGGACCACCTGCGGTACCAAGGCTATATTTGGGCCTTTCCGGCACTGAATCCATCTACTCCTACCTCGATTCTACTTGGATTGAGGCCTTCACACACTCTTGAGACCCGCCAGCTCATTGTGACAGAAATCCCCTCAAATATACGTAGGATATTCCAGCGAAGTCTTACACTGGTCGTCGAGATCGGGGGAACCCGCGCGACTGTACATCTCGACGTCTGAGCCCGTGTCCTCATCGAAGGCACTGATTCACCCCCGGCATTGGGAGCAGGTGCGGATGGGGCAGCGGCTCCACTGAGTACATCGAGGTCGAATCCCGTGTCACTATGCCCGATGCCAGTGGGCACCAGATTAGGACACTGAGCGATGAGGTCCCGCATGTCAAAGAACCATGGGCAGTTTTTAGATATCTGCTCTGTTGAAGCGATGAGTGCTTGACGTGGGTATATGGTGAGTACACACCCCATTTTGTCGTAAACACATTATTGAGATTAGTGTCAATATCATCTGCACTGCTGATCCCTGCCCTGGTCTGGTCCATCTCTTCCATGTAGTTGCGGGTTATCTTGGCCATCCTGTAGCAGGAAATTAGTCTGTGCAGTCCAGTAGTCAATGTCACCTCAAACGTACGCACGAAGACGATTTTTGATTTCGTTGGCGTAGGCCGTCCTCTCCTTTTTCGTGGTAACGGCTGCAAGAGCCTCCTTGTATTTGGGATCATCTTCAATAAGATTGAGGCACAACTGCCACTGAGACTTGACTTTCGACTTTCAACCACCCTTAGCGGTGGATGCATTCGGACCCGGAGGCAGGTACAGCACCCGTTTAATGTCCTTATCCTCCATGATGCGAGCTATGAGTGCTTCGCTCAGAGCAGGATCACCCCAGCTGCAGTTTGTGCGTCAGTGAGAGCATATTTTTCAAAGGCTTGAAAAGACTCACTCGACTAAGGATGGACATGGGTACACCCGCGGGTACCTTCGGACCTACCCGTACCCGGACCCGCAGAAACCGTACCCGTGCACGGGTCGGGTTTAAACCCGTGCAGGTTACCCGCGGGTCCTCAATGCACCCGCGGGTCGCCAGACCCGTCGGGTATACCCACGGAATTTCCAACATAAATGGTATTCCATTGTTAGATACGGTGCGGTAAAAATGTAGACTACTCTACAATCTCAATACTTTCATTTCCCGAGCTGTCCGCATCGTCCTGGGCCCGAACGCGCTTGCACTTTTTTGGGCTGCATGCTGCTATCAAGTCGTTGATCCGAAGTAAATCACGGCGTCCCCAAGATCCCAAACAAAGTAGGCGGCGGAAAGAGACGGCAGACATGCGGTTACAGGTGAAGTGCAAGAGACAGCGCCCGTGCGAGAAGACACGCTCGACAGCAACAGAAGTAGCTTCCGTATGTATTGATCAATGTCTAGCGTTATGGAATGATGCATAATAAAAAAACTCACATGGCACACTAAGATAGTCCAGCGCAAGCTGATGAAGGACGGGATATTCGCGTTGATGGGCCCACCACCATTTCATGGGGTCATCAGTTTTTACACACGGAGCAGCCAGATAGTCAGCAAGTTCATCCCGGGACTCCTCATCAATGGCACCAAGATTCTGGAACATGCTGAAGTTCAGTGCGGCAGAATGGCTTACACTGGGAGAAATATTCTGCGAAGACTGGATGACGGATGTCAACTCAAAAGACCTACGAGCAGAGAAATAATCATACCACATTAGATTCGGGTTCATTCTCTTCTGCGCGCTCTCTGTCAGACACACTGGCCAATACTATGCAGGCAATGCAAAGTGGACCAAGGTTGTGCTCAAAAGGACAAGGATTGCCTATATTGCTAGTGGAGATATGACCAGCTCAAGACTGGGGACTACAACGACTACAGGGGTGTATATATACTAGTGGGTGACATGGGAACGATCTGATAAGTATGGGAGTGTCCTAAACTAATATGGAAGTGTCCTTATCAATGATAAGTATCGTGCTATATACGCTATCTACAGTGCAGGATAAGGAGTCTGACAGTAGATGGAGTCCGATAAGGCCCAGATAAGCGCAGATCAGCTCCGATAAGGCCAGATAAGCCCGGATCAGGTCCGATAAGCGATCTGTTCATGACATTACCCCCCCTCTTAAGGATTGTGTCCACACAATGGGTCGGAATGATTCAATCTTCCCATTCTCCCAGTTGTAGAGATGTCCAGGCAAACGAGGTGTGGTGGTGAAGTTTTCGATGGGTTTATAGATAAAACGGACGTTTCGGGGTAGGGGGCGAGGGGCTGAGGGGTGTTTTCGGTGGAACTCATCGAGCAGGCCGGCATTATCTGTTAAATTGCCAACCGGCTCCCAACTGTCTTCTTCCTTGGGATATCCTTTCCAATGCACAAAATATTCGAGCTTTCCACTCCTAAGCCTCGAATCCAACACTTCTTCCACTTCATACTCCAGGTGATCATCAACAAGCTCAGGTGGTGGCGGAGGGGTCTTTTTCTGGGAGGGGAATTTGGGAGGGATGTAAGGAGACAACAGAGCCTCGTTGAAGACAGGGTGTTTGGACTTCCAGGAAGCAGGCAGTTGCAGACGATAGGCCGAAGTGCCAATCTTCTGCAAGACTTTGAAAGGACCATAGCGTTTGTCATCGAACTTCTTGGTCGGACGGACTGTCTCGATGTTGGTGCCTTCGAGATAGACCATGTCCCCGACCTTGTATTCTCTGGCATCCGTACGCTTCCGATCATAGAACCGCTTCATCGTCTCTGCAGCTGCTTTAAGAGACGACTCTGCTTCCTCCCTGATCTTCTTCATGTTGTCTGCAAACTCTTGGGCACTCTGAGTGCGTACAGTACCTCTGGGCTCAATCCCTTTCCAAGGATGTTGTCCAGAGTCAAGGAAGAACGGAGTGTGACCTGTAGCAGTGTGGATCTTGTCGTTGTAGCTAAACTCAGCAATGGCAAGCCATTCTGCCCAGTCGCTCTGACGATGATTAACAAAGATCCTGAGGAACTGCTCCAAGTCCTGATTGACTCGTTCTGTCTGCCCATCGGTCTGAGGGTGGTACGCAGTTGTGATGTTCTGTTTAATGCCCAAAAGCTTGCACAAGTCCCTACTGAACTGGGAAGCAAACTGTGGACCTCGGTCATGGATTAACCGCTCAGAGAGCCCATGGTCACGGAAAACACGATCCCGGTAGTGTTTGGCAAAGCCCATTGAGTTGATCTCAACATTGCATGCCTGGAACTTGGCACGCTTTGTGTATCGATCCACAAACACCAGAATCATGTCGTAACCATTCGACATCGGAAGCGGGCCTAGCAGATCAACAGTGACAATCTGCCAGGGTCGCGTGGGTACCGTGTTCGGAGACAGAGGTGCAGGGGGTGCCATTCTTCTCGGTTTAGTCTTTTGACAAGTCTGACACCCTTCTACATAAGAACGAATATCTGTCTGCAAACGCGGCCACCAGTAGTTCCGAGTGATCAGCTCCTGAGTTTTGAAGCGTCCGGGATGTCCTGCGAGACTAGTGTCATGATGCCAGCGGATGAGGTCTTCCCGCAGCTTCTTGTCTCGAGGAACATAGAACCGGTGCTTCCAGGTCACAATATGCCCATCCAGCTCCTCCCAATCCTTCTCCTTGTTTGCCAAAGCGCGCTCAACAAGCTTGTCTTTGTGCTGCCAAGCGCGCTTGATCCGAGTCATGATTTCATCGCTGAGGGCGCTGATATCATGATGATGAACTCGGAAAAACTCTGGCTTCAGCAGGACTACGTTCTCGTTGTCATTCACCCCCTTCTCATGACCTGCTCGTCTCGAGAGATAGTCCGCTTTAGCCATTGCCTTGCCTGGCTTGTGATGTAGAGTGAAGTGAAACTCCTGCATCTCCACCACCCACCGCGCCTGTCGTCTGTTCAGCTTCTGGGGCTTCTTGAAGTATTCGAGGTTTTTATGGTCTGTCCAGATCTCGAAGTCCTCCAACGCTCCTAGCAGGTACTGGCGAAACTCAGAGAGTGCATGCATGATTGCAAGCATCTCCTTGTCATAGATTTCATAGTTGCGTTCAGTCTCATTGAGAGCATGAGAAATGAAGGCAACCGGTCGCCAGACACCATCCTCCTGCTGTTGCGATAAAATACCACCAGTTGCAAAATCAGACGAATCGGCCTCCAACCGGTAACGTCCCTTTGCCTTGGGGATGACCAAGACAGGAGCAGACATGATCCGGCGCTTCAACTCCGCAAACGCCTCCGCTTCCACAGCCGTCCACCGCCACCCCCCTTTCCCAGTTAGAGCAGACAGCGGTCTGGCTACACCAGAGAACCCTTCAATAAACCGGCGGTAGAAGTTCATGAATCCAAGGAACTGTTGGACATCTCGCTTGTGGCGTGGTTCAGGCCACTCAACAACAGCCTGGACTTTGGCAGGGTCCATTCTGACTTCGTTGTGCGAGACAATCATGCCAAGGTATTCTACTTCACTACGTTCAAACTCGCACTTTGTGTGCTTTAAAAAGAGCTTGTTTGCACGCAGTTTCTGCAGAACCTTCCGGACCATGATCTCATGTTCCTCCAACGTTTCAGTGAAGATGAGGATGTCGTCAAGGTAGATAATGACTTTTCCACCGTCGATCTCATCTTTGAAAATTGTGTTCATCATTGTCTGAAACGTAGCCGGTGAATTGGTTAGGCCAAAGAACATAACCAGAGGCTCAAACAGCCCTCTGTTAGTTCTAAACGCTGCCTTCCACTCATCTCCTTCCTTGATCCTGACATTGTTAAACCCCCAACGGACATCCAGTTTGGTGAAATACCGAGCCTGGCTGAGTTTGTCTACCAGCTCCTGGATAAGCGGAAGAGGATAACGGTTTTTAATCGTCATATCATTCAGCTTCCAGTAGTCCTGTATAGGTCGAAGAGCACCATCCTTCTTCTTGACAAAGAAGAATGGTGAGGCCATAGGAGATTTCGACGGTCTAATGCGTCCTGTCTTCAAGTTCTCATCAAGAAACTCGTCAAGCTGCTTCTGTTCCTCCAGACTGAGTGGATAGATCTTGCAGTCTAGATTCTTAGCATTGGGAACCAATTCAATAACATGGTCCCAAGGCCTAGATGGAGGCAGCTCATCAAAGCTCTCTTTGTCAAACAAGTCCTTGAAGTCGTGGTACTTCCTGGGAACTGACTCCTCGAAGGACTTGGGCTTGTCCTTCTTGGATTGCTGCTCTTCAGACACTTTGCCAGCTTTGGTCTGAAAAGCGCGAATGCGCAGTTCCTCCTGAAAGTCTACCACAAGAAGACGATCTCCCTCTTCAAGCTCAGGGTCTTCCGGGTCCGAGTCGTTGGATTCAGGATCCTCCCACCCCCCTAGCGGCTCACACCTAGCCGGACAACGATCAAACTTGAGAGTGTTCTTTGCCCAATCAATGGATGGATTGTGTAGTTTGAGCCATTCGTACCCAATGAACATCTCAGTTTTCCCTAGATTGGAAACAGCGAATTGAAGGATTTCGACGTGTTGACCGATCTCGAGGAGCATTTCAACGTACTCTCGAATAGGGCCACCCGAATTCAGCGTTCCATCCGCGTTGTAGACCGGAATTGGACGGGGATACTTCTTTGTGTTGATTTTATTGGCCTTCACAAAAGAAGCATCTATGCAACTGCCCGTGCATCCACAGTCCAGTAACGCAGATAGCTTGAAGCGCTTCTGAGTATCGAGTGTTTTGGCAACCAAATCGATGTTCATCTGGTTCCCAGAGCCTCGGATATAACGCCGTCTTCCTTTCAACTCGTTCAGAGCTTCAACAACTTGCTCGTCATCCAAGCTGTTTAACTCTGTGATTGTTTCCAAACTGACCTCCGCCCGCCTCCTACGGTTTGCCCAAATGTCCAGGACACCAATAGCCACTTCGGGTTTACTGGTCCGAAGCTGTCTGGCTGTCCATTCAACACTTCCAGGATCGACTTTCTTTTCAGGAAATCTGACTGCACTTCGCACTTCTGTTGCTTCCGGGGCATCATAGATAGATTCAAGATCGGGAATGACTACATGGGAAGGAACATAGGTGCTACTATCGACCAGTGAGTTCGTGCTCACTCCTGGTCCTCCTGAAAATCCTGGATGGACTTGAGCAATTCAGCTCGTTCGTCCTTGGTCATGTTTCGGACTGCAAACTGCATCTTCTGCTTTGGGCACCACCGCGCAATGTGACCAGGCTGGCCGCAGTGGTAACACTTGCGGTTGTCTCTCTGCCTGTCCACATCCATCGCATCAGGGTCTCTTTCAACCCGTGTTTGCGGCACCTGCACAGCGGGCGTTTTCGCCTTCTGCTGTGTCTCAGGACGACTGAACGCAGAGCTATACTCTTTGCTCATGCGATAAGTCCTATCCACCGTTGAGGCCTCTTTGAGCCATTCTCCATATGTGGCTGGTTGCGGACGCAGGTTAAAAACTGCGGTGCGCAGACCAGGGTTGAGTCCCTGCTTGAAGAAGTGCAAGAGAGCCTCATCATCGAGCTTACTGGCCGGAGCAAGACCTTTGAAGAGTGTGATAAACTCATCAGCGGTCCCTCTGCCCTGCTGCAGTTTCGTCAGCTTCCTCTGTGCCTCGTCCTTAGAAGACGTGTACTGGAAGTAGGCAGTAAAGCTGCTAACGAAACCCGGCCAGGTCGCGATATAAACGGTGTTGGGAACCCCATTAGAATGGTCTACAATATTCTTTCGCTGTAGATCAGCCCAGTTGCCTGCAATATCACCAGTACCACCTTTCACAAGAGAGAGCGCAAAGATGATGCGCTGCTTGTCATGTGTGATCTCTTGTCCGTCGAAGTACAAAGCTAGAGCATTGAGAAACGCTTCAACTTTGTCTGGCTGTCCATTGAAGCTCTCGGGTGAACCGAGCTTCAACGGCTTCTTCGGAGTAGGACGGGTGGTGTAGGCTTGAACAGCAGTAACGATGCGTTCAGTAGCAACTGTGCTGCGCTCATTGAACCCAAGCAACGAATAGAAACTGCTTAACAAGCTGCGAATAGCAGCCCAAAGCAAAGTCCAGAATCCGACATCAGCAAGTGCTGGTGCCATCATCCTTTCCTGGTCGTCGCTCAAGTGCATGTAGACAGGGTCATCACGGGGTAGGCCTTGGAATGGGGAGGCCATGATGTGTAAAACGGAGTGTGGGGAGTTTGTGTGCGTTGGTTATGGTTTGGATCTCGGATCTACGCGGTTGGAAGGGAACTAATGGCAGGTACCTGCTCTGTGCAAACAGATCGACCCTACAGCCAATAGCGAGCCCTTGGGAAGTGATACACAGAAACGGGGGTCTTCTTCGTCGATAGTAGCTCCAAGTCAAGAGCTGAAACTAAAGCCCAGTTGTTAAATCCTCCCAGATCAACGGATTGACTACCGTTTGTTTCTGGACGAAGAGAACCCTGCTACAGCCTGCTACAGACCCGGGGCAACAGTTGGCTTTAGAGAGTCGCTACCACGACTCTTTTGTCCCTACTGGCTTACTGACTAGGGCTACTACTAACTAAAGGGCTCAGGATTTATTGAAGATGAAAGGGGAGGTTCTAACTAGTTGAGAGGATTTCGGAGTTGTGGGAGATAAGGGAGAGATAAGAGGATGAGAGCGAGATTAGAGGAGAGGAGAAGGAGCACAAGGTTGGTTAGGGAAGTCTTGAGCTTTTGTCAGACACACTGGCCAATACTATGCAGGCAATGCAAAGTGGACCAAGGTTGTGCTCAAAAGGACAAGGATTGCCTATATTGCTAGTGGAGATATGACCAGCTCAAGACTGGGGACTACAACGACTACAGGGGTGTATATATACTAGTGGGTGACATGGGAACGATCTGATAAGTATGGGAGTGTCCTAAACTAATATGGAAGTGTCCTTATCAATGATAAGTATCGTGCTATATACGCTATCTACAGTGCAGGATAAGGAGTCTGACAGTAGATGGAGTCCGATAAGGCCCAGATAAGCGCAGATCAGCTCCGATAAGGCCAGATAAGCCCGGATCAGGTCCGATAAGCGATCTGTTCATGACACTCTCGATAGAGGTTGAATTGGGTGCGAAGCTTTGTCTCGATGGTTGAAATTGCTGTCTTGCTGAATTTGTTGATGCGGAAATACTCCAGCTTGGAGCTGGGGTGAAGCGCTTTATGCAGTATGAGAACATAATTAAATTTGAAGTAGCTAGTATGTACCGACGGCCAAATAGTAGATATCCGAAAGTCCAGTCTTGACATAGTAGCGTTTAAGGGTCGCACGGCCGAGAGCAACAGCAGACGAGACGGCAGGTTGCAGTTGCCGCTCGCCTCGAGACTCGAGGACCTCGTCGATTACGTCCATCGTGGAAACCACGTTGGCGATGGTGCTGATGGAGTCGCTCGAAAAATAGAGTGTTGCTTTCTTGAAGACCTGTCCCAGTATCAGCAGACAGCGAGTCTCGAGAGCGGCGAGCACGCACCTCGAGTACATATACCAGATCCCCGATGATGTCCCATTCCGTCTCATCCAACTCGTATCTACGCAACTTGTACGACTTCTCGCTAGTAATCGCATCGATTGCGGTGCGGTAGTTCTGTGCAAAGTAGAGCATGTCGTAGGTCGAGTTCCAACGAGTACGGACATCACGTGGGATCATACGCTCCTTGAGCTTGCACTTGCGGCAGATTTTATGCCAAGCCGGTAAGAGGATCGTGGTAGAGTGAATAATAGCGAAGGAAAGCTTCTGAATCTGGTGGGTAATGAGAAATAGTTTGAAGATATATTTTCAAGAGGTAGCACATACTTTATCGAGCGACTTTTTGACCTCTTTCGTCTCCTCGTCAAATGCCTCCCACTCCTCTGCATCTAACTCAGCCCGTTCGTCCAGAACTACATCCTCATCCACGTCCTCATCTACATTGCCCTCGTCTTCTGGCTCCTCCTCCTCCTCCTCGCCCTCTCCATCCACGAAAGCACTGTCAAAAGAACCCGTGTCAGACTCCAGATCCGGGATGGAGTCCGTGTCACCTTCTGCATCGCCCTCGTCAGCGTCTGAGTCCTTCTTCTTCTTCTCGGGAGCGGAGAACAGTTTGAGGATCGATTTGCAGGAAAGGTTGAGGGTGTGGGTAAAGCAGCGAACACGGTTTTCCTCCGTGAATGTGTTGGTGTCGAGTTTGGACATGGCTGTGGTCTGGGTATCGTTTGACGTCGCGTTGTCGCCAGTCATAGCTAGGATCTGAAATCCACAATAAGTTCAGATACAGAAAGCCGAAAATAAGCACATACCCTATCACTGAGGCCATGTGCAGCGAGCATCGTGTTGAAGGCACGAGCAAGAGTAGTACCAGAATGCGACTGAATCATGATTATAAAAGATGAGGTCCGCAACAAAATGCAACTTACTTCCGGAACCTCGATGATATCAAGGAGGAAACAAAGTGGTGTGCCTTCATGATGAAGATGCACTGTCCATGCAACAAAGGCACGATGGTTCGGAGAGGTCCACGCGTCCGTAGCAAAGCTCAGTTGACCGGGGTGATTCTGGACAGCCGTTAGCACACAGAAATACCGTTTTCTGAGATAGCAGGTGCATACATGAAGGAGGTTGTCGATGGTAGCTTTGCACTTCTTGAAAGATGCCTGGATATCACGGGATATGGTGCGAGCGGAGGGCAGGTGCAAATTTGGACGACCTGCAGTCATGAGAGTGCGGAACCCACGGTCGTTGACGATATTGGGTGGGCGCGTGCTTTCGGTAACCCACTCAACGATATGTGCGCTGGGAAATTATTAACACAAGTCAGCTATATGAGACGGAGAAGCGAACCGAGCCTCAGCATCAGTATGTGCACGGTGTGTAACGGTAACCGGTTTTTGACCTGCGCGTGCAAACGCTGCAAAGATGGAGCCGTCGGGATTTTTGGGGCCTTGGCCGGCAATGGCAGAGTGTCATGAACAGATCGCTTATCAGACCTGATCCGGACTTATCTGGCCTTATCGGACTTGATCTGCGCTTATCTGGGCCTTATCGGACTCCATCTACTGTCAGACTCCTTATCCTGCACTGTAGATAGCGTATATAGCACGATACTTATCATTGATAAGGACACTTCCATATTAGTTTAGGACACTCCCATACTTATCAGATCGTTCCCATGTCACCCACTAGTATATATACACCCCTGTAGTCGTTGTAGTCCCCAGTCTTGAGCTGGTCATATCTCCACTAGCAATATAGGCAATCCTTGTCCTTTTTGAGCACAACCTTGGTCCACTTTGCATTGCCTGCATAGTATTGGCCAGTGTGTCTGACAAAAGCTCAAGACTCCCCTAACCAACCTTGTGCTCGTTCTCCTCTCCTCTAATCTCGCTCTCATCCTCTTATCTCATCCTTATCTCCCACAACTCCGAAATCATCTCCTCTTAGTTAGAACCTCCCCTTTCATCTTCAATAAATCCTGAGCCCTTTAGTTAGTAAGTAGCCCTAGTCAGTAAGGCAGTAGGGACAAAAGAGTCGTGGTAGCGACTCTCTAAAGCCAACTGTTGCCCCGGGTCTGTAGCAGGCTGTAGCAGGGTTCTCTTCGTCCAGAAACAAACGGTAGTCAATCCGTTGATCTGGGAGGATTTAACAACTGGGCTTTAGTTTCAGCTCTTGACTTGGAGCTACTATCGACGAAGAAGACCCCCGTTTCTGTGTATCACTTCCCAAGGGCTCACTATTGGCTGTAGGGTCGATCTGTTTGCACAGAGCAGGTACCTGCCAGTAGTCCCCTTCCAACCGCGCGGATCCGAGATCCAAATCACAACCAACACACACAAACTTCCCAAACTCCGTTCTTACATACAATGGCCTCCCCATTCCAAGGCCTACCCCGTGATGACCCCGTCTACATGCACTTGAGCGACGACCAGGAAAGGATGATGGCACCAGCACTTGCTGATGTCGGATTCTGGACTCTGCTTTGGGCTGCTATTCGCAGCTTGTTAAGCAGTTTCTATTCGTTGCTTGGCTTCAATGAGCGCAGCACAGTTGCTACTGAACGCATCGCTACTGCTGTTCAGGCCTACACCACCCGTCCTACTCCGAAGAAGCCGTTGAAGCTCGATTCACCCGAGAGCTTCAATGGACAGCCAGACAAAGTTGAAGCGTTTCTCAATGCTCTAGCTTTGTACTTCGACGGACAAGAGATCACACATGACAAGCAGCGCATCATCTTTGCGCTCTCTCTTGTGAAAGGTGGTACTGGTGATATTGCAGGCAACTGGGCTGATCTACAGCGAAAGAATATTGTAGACCATTCTAATGGGGTTCCCAACACCGTTTATATCGCGACCTGGCCGGGTTTCGTTAGCAGCTTTACTGCCTACTTCCAGTACACGTCTTCTAAGGACGAGGCACAGAGGAAGCTGACGAAACTGCAGCAGGGCAGAGGGACCGCTGATGAGTTTATCACACTCTTCAAAGGTCTTGCTCCGGCCAGTAAGCTCGATGATGAGGCTCTCTTGCACTTCTTCAAGCAGGGACTCAACCCTGGTCTGCGCACCGCAGTTTTTAACCTGCGTCCGCAACCAGCCACATATGGAGAATGGCTCAAAGAGGCCTCAACGGTGGATAGGACTTATCGCATGAGCAAAGAGTATAGCTCTGCGTTCAGTCGTCCTGAGACACAGCAGAAGGCGAAAACGCCCGCTGTGCAGGTGCCGCAAACACGGGTTGAAAGAGACCCTGATGCGATGGATGTGGACAGGCAGAGAGACAACCGCAAGTGTTACCACTGCGGCCAGCCTGGTCACATTGCGCGGTGGTGCCCAAAGCAGAAGATGCAGTTTGCAGTCCGAAACATGACCAAGGACGAACGAGCTGAATTGCTCAAGTCCATCCAGGATTTTCAGGAGGACCAGGAGTGAGCACGAACTCACTGGTCGATAGTAGCACCTATGTTCCTTCCCATGTAGTCATTCCCGATCTTGAATCTATCTATGATGCCCCGGAAGCAACAGAAGTGCGAAGTGCAGTCAGATTTCCTGAAAAGAAAGTCGATCCTGGAAGTGTTGAATGGACAGCCAGACAGCTTCGGACCAGTAAACCCGAAGTGGCTATTGGTGTCCTGGACATTTGGGCAAACCGTAGGAGGCGGGCGGAGGTCAGTTTGGAAACAATCACAGAGTTAAACAGCTTGGATGACGAGCAAGTTGTTGAAGCTCTGAACGAGTTGAAAGGAAGACGGCGTTATATCCGAGGCTCTGGGAACCAGATGAACATCGATTTGGTTGCCAAAACACTCGATACTCAGAAGCGCTTCAAGCTATCTGCGTTACTGGACTGTGGATGCACGGGCAGTTGCATAGATGCTTCTTTTGTGAAGGCCAATAAAATCAACACAAAGAAGTATCCCCGTCCAATTCCGGTCTACAACGCGGATGGAACGCTGAATTCGGGTGGCCCTATTCGAGAGTACGTTGAAATGCTCCTCGAGATCGGTCAACACGTCGAAATCCTTCAATTCGCTGTTTCCAATCTAGGGAAAACTGAGATGTTCATTGGGTACGAATGGCTCAAACTACACAATCCATCCATTGATTGGGCAAAGAACACTCTCAAGTTTGATCGTTGTCCGGCTAGGTGTGAGCCGCTAGGGGGGTGGGAGGATCCTGAATCCAACGACTCGGACCCGGAAGACCCTGAGCTTGAAGAGGGAGATCGTCTTCTTGTGGTAGACTTTCAGGAGGAACTGCGCATTCGCGCTTTTCAGACCAAAGCTGGCAAAGTGTCTGAAGAGCAGCAATCCAAGAAGGACAAGCCCAAGTCCTTCGAGGAGTCAGTTCCCAGGAAGTACCACGACTTCAAGGACTTGTTTGACAAAGAGAGCTTTGATGAGCTGCCTCCATCTAGGCCTTGGGACCATGTTATTGAATTGGTTCCCAATGCTAAGAATCTAGACTGCAAGATCTATCCACTCAGTCTGGAGGAACAGAAGCAGCTTGACGAGTTTCTTGATGAGAACTTGAAGACAGGACGCATTAGACCGTCGAAATCTCCTATGGCCTCACCATTCTTCTTTGTCAAGAAGAAGGATGGTGCTCTTCGACCTATACAGGACTACTGGAAGCTGAATGATATGACGATTAAAAACCGTTATCCTCTTCCGCTTATCCAGGAGCTGGTAGACAAACTCAGCCAGGCTCGGTATTTCACCAAACTGGATGTCCGTTGGGGGTTTAACAATGTCAGGATCAAGGAAGGAGATGAGTGGAAGGCAGCGTTTAGAACTAACAGAGGGCTGTTTGAGCCTCTGGTTATGTTCTTTGGCCTAACCAATTCACCGGCTACGTTTCAGACAATGATGAACACAATTTTCAAAGATGAGATCGACGGTGGAAAAGTCATTATCTACCTTGACGACATCCTCATCTTCACTGAAACGTTGGAGGAACATGAGATCATGGTCCGGAAGGTTCTGCAGAAACTGCGTGCAAACAAGCTCTTTTTAAAGCACACAAAGTGCGAGTTTGAACGTAGTGAAGTAGAATACCTTGGCATGATTGTCTCGCACAACGAAGTCAGAATGGACCCTGCCAAAGTCCAGGCTGTTGTTGAGTGGCCTGAACCACGCCACAAGCGAGATGTCCAACAGTTCCTTGGATTCATGAACTTCTACCGCCGGTTTATTGAAGGGTTCTCTGGTGTAGCCAGACCGCTGTCTGCTCTAACTGGGAAAGGGGGGTGGCGGTGGACGGCTGTGGAAGCGGAGGCGTTTGCGGAGTTGAAGCGCCGGATCATGTCTGCTCCTGTCTTGGTCATCCCCAAGGCAAAGGGACGTTACCGGTTGGAGGCCGATTCGTCTGATTTTGCAACTGGTGGTATTTTATCGCAACAGCAGGAGGATGGTGTCTGGCGACCGGTTGCCTTCATTTCTCATGCTCTCAATGAGACTGAACGCAACTATGAAATCTATGACAAGGAGATGCTTGCAATCATGCATGCACTCTCTGAGTTTCGCCAGTACCTGCTAGGAGCGTTGGAGGACTTCGAGATCTGGACAGACCATAAAAACCTCGAATACTTCAAGAAGCCCCAGAAGCTGAACAGACGACAGGCGCGGTGGGTGGTGGAGATGCAGGAGTTTCACTTCACTCTACATCACAAGCCAGGCAAGGCAATGGCTAAAGCGGACTATCTCTCGAGACGAGCAGGTCATGAGAAGGGGGTGAATGACAACGAGAACGTAGTCCTGCTGAAGCCAGAGTTTTTCCGAGTTCATCATCATGATATCAGCGCCCTCAGCGATGAAATCATGACTCGGATCAAGCGCGCTTGGCAGCACAAAGACAAGCTTGTTGAGCGCGCTTTGGCAAACAAGGAGAAGGATTGGGAGGAGCTGGATGGGCATATTGTGACCTGGAAGCACCGGTTCTATGTTCCTCGAGACAAGAAGCTGCGGGAAGACCTCATCCGCTGGCATCATGACACTAGTCTCGCAGGACATCCCGGACGCTTCAAAACTCAGGAGCTGATCACTCGGAACTACTGGTGGCCGCGTTTGCAGACAGATATTCGTTCTTATGTAGAAGGGTGTCAGACTTGTCAAAAGACTAAACCGAGAAGAATGGCACCCCCTGCACCTCTGTCTCCGAACACGGTACCCACGCGACCCTGGCAGATTGTCACTGTTGATCTGCTAGGCCCGCTTCCGATGTCGAATGGTTACGACATGATTCTGGTGTTTGTGGATCGATACACAAAGCGTGCCAAGTTCCAGGCATGCAATGTTGAGATCAACTCAATGGGCTTTGCCAAACACTACCGGGATCGTGTTTTCCGTGACCATGGGCTCTCTGAGCGGTTAATCCATGACCGAGGTCCACAGTTTGCTTCCCAGTTCAGTAGGGACTTGTGCAAGCTTTTGGGCATTAAACAGAACATCACAACTGCGTACCACCCTCAGACCGATGGGCAGACAGAACGAGTCAATCAGGACTTGGAGCAGTTCCTCAGGATCTTTGTTAATCATCGTCAGAGCGACTGGGCAGAATGGCTTGCCATTGCTGAGTTTAGCTACAACGACAAGATCCACACTGCTACAGGTCACACTCCGTTCTTCCTTGACTCTGGACAACATCCTTGGAAAGGGATTGAGCCCAGAGGTACTGTACGCACTCAGAGTGCCCAAGAGTTTGCAGACAACATGAAGAAGATCAGGGAGGAAGCAGAGTCGTCTCTTAAAGCAGCTGCAGAGACGATGAAGCGGTTCTATGATCGGAAGCGTACGGATGCCAGAGAATACAAGGTTGGGGACATGGTCTATCTCGAAGGCACCAACATCGAGACAGTCCGTCCGACCAAGAAATTCGATGACAAACGCTACGGTCCTTTCAAGGTCTTGCAGAAGATTGGCACTTCGGCCTATCGTCTGCAACTGCCTGCTTCCTGGAAGTCCAAACACCCTGTCTTCAACGAGGCTCTGTTGTCTCCTTACATCCCTCCCAAATTCCCCTCCCAGAAAAAGACCCCTCCGCCACCGCCTGAGCTTGTTGATGATCACCTGGAGTATGAAGTGGAAGAAGTGTTGGATTCGAGGCTTAGGAGTGGAAAGCTCGAATATTTTGTGCATTGGAAAGGATACCCAAAGGAGGAAGACAGTTGGGAGCCGGTTGGCAACTTGACAGATAATGCCGGCCTGCTTGATGAGTTCCACCGAAAACACCCCTCGGCCCCTCGCCCCCTACCCCGAAACGTCTGTTTTATTTATAAACCCATTGAAAACTTCACCACCACACCTCGTTTACCTGGACATCTCTACAACTGGGAGAATGGGAAGATTGAATCATTCCGACCCATTGTGTGGACACAATCCTTAAGAGGGGGGTAATGTCATGAACAGATCGCTTATCAGACCTGATCCGGACTTATCTGGCCTTATCGGACTTGATCTGCGCTTATCTGGGCCTTATCGGACTCCATCTACTGTCAGACTCCTTATCCTGCACTGTAGATAGCGTATATAGCACGATACTTATCATTGATAAGGACACTTCCATATTAGTTTAGGACACTCCCATACTTATCAGATCGTTCCCATGTCACCCACTAGTATATATACACCCCTGTAGTCGTTGTAGTCCCCAGTCTTGAGCTGGTCATATCTCCACTAGCAATATAGGCAATCCTTGTCCTTTTGAGCACAACCTTGGTCCACTTTGCATTGCCTGCATAGTATTGGCCAGTGTGTCTGACACAGAGTCGACAGCGTGTTGACCAAAACAGAGAATGGCGTGCTTCTGCAAATTGCTGGTGGACCCGGCATCAGAAGCACGCGAGCCATCGGTATTTTCGAACGCGCACTTCACACCCTTGATACCCCGTCCTACGAAGATGCATGTCAGTGTTAGGAAGTCCGAAAATCACAACAAAAACTCGCCCTTGCATCGGGAGGAAGCACACTTGAAGAAATGTTACCGACGCCCATCCTCCCCCTCACAGATAGTGACATTGTCAGAGAAGAAGCTGTATATGGGCGAGTTCCATTTCTTCTTCATCTCCGCTTTAATCTAATCAGAAGGCGTGCGTATGAAGGTGATACCGAACTAACGCACCGAGGAGTTCCTCTTCAGTCAGCTCACGAACCTCAGGAGAGCTGGTGCGAGATGCACCATCTACCTGAGAGGCAGAGCCGACCTGAGAGCCGGATTCTCTGTCTATATAAGGAGTCAAACACTGAAGGAGTGAGGCCATTCCTACATACCTTTTTGAGAATTATTATCGGCCTCTGCAAGTGAATTAGATCAGAAAGTAGAAGACGAAATAAAAAATGTACGGCTTGCAGCAGGGGAGGTGGCGAGGAACTGGACCTCGTTGTCTCTGTCATTAACAGATCGCTTATCGGACCTGATCCAGGCTTATCTAGCCTTATCGGACTTGATCTGCGCTTATCTGGGCCTTATCGGACTCCATCTACTGTCAGACTCCTTATCCTGCACTGTAGATAGCATATATAGCATGATACTTATCATTGATAAGGACACTTCCATATTAGTTTAGGACACTCCCATACTTATCAGATCATTCCCATGTCACCCACTAGTATATATACACCCCTGTAGTCGTTGTAGTCTCCAGTCTTGAGCTGGTCATATCTCCACTAGCAATATAGGCAATTCTTGTTCTTTTGAGCACAACTTTGGTCCACTTTGCATTGCCTGCATAGTATTGGCCAGTGTGTCTGACAGTCTCCATTTTCGATGGCATCTTGCGCGCGCTCAGTGCGAGCCTTTTTGCGTTTTGGGCAAACATTATTAACAGCGGCCTTGACTGCTTGAGTGACCTTGCACGCCGCGGTTTTGACCGGTCCGACAGCAGCGGAGGCTCGAGCCGAAAGAGAGGAGTGAGACGACGAAGAGCGACTAATGACGCTCTCGCCGCCCTTAGCTTTGCCCTTAGATTTTGTGGGAGCCATGAGCGAGAGTAGCTGACTCGACCTACTGTTATAGTTCCTTCATGTGAGCTGAAATTTTACGGTGAGAGTAAGAGAAATTGGATAATTTGCGCGGGGCGGAAGGCACCCGAACAACCACGAGAACAATATTGATAAAATTTAAGCAGGCGATGGGTCAGCAAGTAAGCAGAAAATCGGCTGAGTACAAGATTTGTGATCAGAGAGCCCATGCTGAGCAAGAAAAACAGAGGAACGTGAAAAGGGAGACCAAATATGCCAGGTACCCGAACAACCACGAGAACGATATTGATAAAACTCGGGCCAAGTTTGAGATGATGGGCCAGCAAGCGAGCGGAAAATCGGATAAGTACGAGATTTGTGATGACTAGAGAGCCCATGCTGAGCAAGAAAACAGAGGAACGTGAAAAAGGGAGACCGAATATCTTTGATCTTCATTTCCGAAAGTATCTCTCCAGGCACCGCTGCTGAGATGATGGATCCTTGGATAATGTTTGTTGGAGAGTCATTGTAGGTGCCGCACTCAGTAGATTCAGTCGGGAGCACAGTCTGTCTTCAAATTCGCCAAAGAATGGAGACTCACGGCTTCGTGGAAGAGGTTCCAGGAGAAGCGCCATGTCACAGCCACCACGATCACTTGGAAGTTTGATCTCTCATGCTCCCGATCAACCGCCTCAAAACTTAATTTTACTGCAGTTCTGGTCTTGTTTACAAATACAAATTTTGTGCCTGTTTATGTGTGGTAAAATAAGAATTTTGGAGCTCAAAAACCCGCGGGTACATGGGTCGGGTACGCAGGTCGAGCACGGGTCTGAAATCGCGACCCATACCCGCCCGCACCCGTGGGTATACCCGCAACCCGTGTCCATCCTTACATGTACACTCGACAGACAAGATTCCTGAATTGGCTTCTTCAATGTCAAGCTCGTCCTCATCGTCCGAGCTGCTGGTGTCCTTGTCATCTGAATTCGAAGGGAGCTCTTCAGTACTCGGCTTTTTTTAGAAGCTTTCTTGGCGGCCTTTTCCGCTGCCTTTGCCTTCGCGCTAGGCTTTCGTTTGTGTGCCGATGGCGCTTTGGCGGGTTTGGCAGGTTTGGTGGTGCTTGCAGTCTTGGCAGCAGAGCCTTTGGAGCCCTTGGTGGGAGCCATTGAAGAAAGGGGAGAGCGATGGTTGGGTGGCGGTACTCAGAGGAGATGTGAAAACAGTAAAATAAAGGGAATAAAATTATTTAATTAAACTAAGTCTTAAAAGTGAAGGGATAAGTCAGAACTCGATTCTGGACTCGATTCTGAAGGAGTTCCTCCTCTGGAGGAGGAACATCGATTCTGATTCGATTCTCGAAACTCAATTCTTGATTGATTCTCGACTCAGAATCGAGTACTCTGACTTCCCCTACTATAGCATTCAGTATACAGCTTTCAGCATCTGTTATATACCGAGCCGGAGACGAAGGACCGGAAGTGCCAGAGGTGCCGGAGGTACCGGAGGTCCGACAGAGGGTCCGGGCTGTATACAAGTGATCACAACACCACAGGGGGTAAAGGGTGAGCCAGCCAAACACGCGTACACACGCTACCGCAACTGCGTGATTATTTATGGGTGGGAAGGGTTAGGGTTGAACGGCGGTACGCCCGACTTGTTCAGCCAGGGCAATTCATGTAACAACAGGCTGTTGACGTTGTGCGATGCAAGTTTTGATCAAGTCCATCAGTGTTTTTCATCCGTACAACAGTGATTGCCAAACTCTATTAGTATTACTATATTTTGTTGTACATGACATTCGAACTTGGATCATAACACAGTACCTGTTGGTGGTTAGATGGACACTGCAAGAACGAATGAGGAAAGCAACATAGCTTATGGCGACAATGGTCTGCACCGCATTTGCAGCGTGGGGACCAGGGACTCGTGGGCTGCGCCAAATGGGGTCAGAGTTATGGCGCCGCACAGGAGACGGCGGCGGGGTGTGTCCAGAATAAGAGATTGTGAGCTGCTTGCTGCGAGAGATGTGACGGGACGAGAAGAACACGAGGAGCGGCTTCCTGAGGTTGTTTTGGTCAATATAACAAGGTCTGACAACCACATAGGGGGCACAACTATGGTTCTGGCGGGATTAGGCGGAAAGAAGCAGGTTCAATTTGGGGTACCAACGAAGAATCAAGTGATCTGATGCCAACTGGTGAGATGGAATGGGGAGGGGAGGGACGATATGTACATTGCCAAAGTTCATGGCATCCATGACGAGCTGTAGCTGTACCTTTATTGCAATGTACCTGGCCCTGGCAGGGGGGTACATTGGATTAAAGACACGCCTTGGCCGCGCAGCCAGGATGTGCCCATAATGCCATGTACCTTTGATGCTGCCTTATTCGGGATAATAGCCGGCAAACCTATTAATTTTGTTGCTCCTTGTTTATAGGCCAGGCGGTTCCCTGCATATTCTACGCTGCCGCCCCGTGCCTGGCCCGAAAATCTATCAATTCTGTCCCAGCGGTCGTGTGGTCAAAATTTCCATCAATTGCCTCCACATGCCGTTCAAGCCGGATTTGTTGTGCTTTGTTTATTCTGCCAGCGCATACCTGCTCCCGCCAGCAAAATGCCGCCCCGCCCGCGCCCCCTGATCGGTAATCGCTCTCCTTCCCCGCCCCATCCGTCTCTGACATTCTCGTTCCCTTAGCACCCTTTTAATCGCTTTCGGTGCCGATGCTGACGCTCTCGATGCCGCTCCCCGAAATCCCGCGCTTCCACGCGCCCCCGGGAAATACACCGGGCATGCGGCATACCATGCACGACTTTCTTGCGCAGCGGAGCGCCCATTGAGCTGTAGCAGTTGCGGGCTGAGACAGATCAGGTACCCAAAAGTATCTGATTATAATATATTAAATAACACTGATAATTAACAGTAGCGTAGCTAACTTGCTCCTAACGCATCTATGGTCGCCGCAGCGCCCATGCCTGTCCCATTCCACATTCCTCCCGTTGTGGCCCGCCGCTCCACCTTTGCCGACGCCGCTAGACAACATCGAATTCACGACCCGGCGCGCCTTGCAGCGCGTGCGCTGAATTTTATTTCGGCTCCCCCTCCCCGCCGTTCATTCCCTACCCCTCGTTGATCCTAACTCCTGCGTACTCCGCGCCGCACCATCCCTTGACGTCAAGATGGATACGCGCGTGCACATCCTCCGCATGCCCACGCCCGCCGGCCGGACCACAGTGTTTTGGTCCTCCGACACCACACGGCCCTCGCCTCCGCCTTTCCTCCCGCGCCTCACGAACCTGTACGCCCCGCTCGCGCTCGCGAGCCCCCTACTCGAGCACATCGCCGCCGCCCGGCTGTTGCGCGCGCGGTGTACATGCAGGCGCCAGCGCTACTGAATTGTGCTGTGCATCACGATGCATCGCGGTCCCGCGCCCACTGTACAAGGCGTTGGGGTGGCAGTTGGGCCGCGGTCGGCGGCGTGCTTGCGCGTGGAGTCCCGTCATGCATACAGCTCGCGCTGCACCTTGTCTTTGGCACGCGCGTCGAACGGCGCACACTCGAGCAGATGCTGCGCACGCTGGGTGCGTCTACGTTTGCCCGCCGAACACGTATGCGGAGGATGCGCGAGGTGAGGTGACAGCGGGGCGCAGGATATCGCGGAGGGGGCAGGATGCGCCAAAGAGAAAGGGGGCGTGGAATGCGCACGCAGTGGTGATCGCTGCGGGCGCGCGGATGGGGAGGGCAGTTGAAGGACGGAGGGCAACGGGGGCGCACACACGAAGGACGGCGACAACGGCGTGCGCATACAGAGACGGCATCAGCGGCGGGGACGGGAACAAGCAGGCGGGTACCATCCTGCTTTGTGCTCTTTCCGAGGCGGGGGTGGTGGTGGCTGGCGGTGTGCCGCGCTCCTCTCTCTCCTTCGCGTTTTTGTACCCCGATGTCGTCTCTTTGTTCCTCTTCCTGTTCCTCTCCTCCCCGCCTACTACCACCTACTAACCCCTTCTGTTCTTTCCTCCAACAGCATAGCAACCCTCCACACCGCGCGCCGGCACCGTGTCCTCGCCGCGCAGACACTGCGCGCGCTGGGAAAGGAGGCGGAGAAGAGGCGGAGGGTGAGTATCCACTTCCTTTCTTACCTTGCCTTACCGCCTATCCTAACGTCCCCCGCAGGAAGTCAACGAATGGTGCTCACGCGCACACATCGCCACCCTCGAGCCCCCCCCCCCCCTCCCGCGCTCCAAGGCACACGCGACGGTGCTCAGCGGCGAGCTCGAGGACTTTGACGTCGAGCTCGACTTTGGCCTCGACAGCATGGGTTACCTCGAATAGGGGGGGCGAGGGCGAGGGCAAGGGTGAGGAGTACGTCGATGCTGACGTCGAGGAGCAGGAGCAGGCGTATGAGGCGGAGGAGAAGATGCAGATGCAGATGCAGATGAAGATGAAGAGCAACAGCACCAGGAGCTGCAAGACCCTGCCGTGCACAACGGGGTTTTCTTTCTACCATCCACGACAATGTATTATCATATTATATTCTAGTGTTGACCATCCATCGATGTTTTTTTGCTTGACCCACAGTCCTGAAGTGCCTGGCATAGTCAGGGCAGAAACTTATAGTAGTGAAGGTATTGAATATAGATCTTTGGGGTTTCGAAAGGGGAGGAGGAGTCATTGATGGGATGCCGGGAAGAGCCGCAGAGCTTGAAAAGGCAAAAGTGACGGGCGCTTAACGGGCGCCTGTCTCGATTGGGCCTAATTGGCTGACGTAACTTAGAATCTTTCTGTAATTCGAGTCTGGCGTATGTCCCAGAGTGTGTCTGGCGATCTCATATCGATTTTTAAGGTCGCCTAGGCATTCTACACCCGATTTTGAAGATAATTGGGAAATTCTTTTGTGAAGGTATAATTAAGTCTACAAGACGCACATAACTCCATAGAATCTCCAGTATTTCGAACGACTACTTACTTACCTTGACGGGGGGCTGAAAAAATTTACGTCCAAGACAACCTTGGGAGTATACAAACAGTTGACTGTACTCAAATAAGTCAACGGTGGCCCAGGAAATTAGAGAAGCGGCTAAGTTATATGGTGCAGATAGCCGAGGAGTGCGCCACACGACCTTGAGAGCCATGTTTCGCCCCATTCCTGGCATCTGCGATGCGCGCGCCGGGTGCCTGAGGTGCGGACCAGGCATAGCTTGTGTCCCGTATGATTCCGCCGCACGTCTGGCGACCTCGGGCAAAGGGAATGTGAGAATATCGAGTGGGGGGACTGCGGGGGAGCCCTCGTATGTTTTACTCATACCGAGTCCAAGAGAACTTATGTGGGGTGTTTGGCCGGGTCATGTGGAATGTAACCATCTGTCAAGTTCGTGCGAACACGAAGCAGGTCCCAGGTCAAGCGGGGGATAGGAATATGTATCGTTCAACAAGAGGGCACGCGGCGACACAAATGAAGACAAAGTGGAAAAATAGGAGCCAAATACGGGCGCCGAGACTCCCAAACGAAGCCACAGGATGCGCTTCTCTAAATCCCTCCCCTGTACGCGCTCTTCGTGAACCGCTGGGCCGCTATTCGGGAAATGAGGACCAGGCGACATGACGTGCGTACAGATTTGGATCCGCGGAATTTACTGAGTTTACTGATAAATGCTAAGGGGACAGAGGCGATGCGTGAAATTAAGCAGGGTGTATAAAACACCAGTCGTGGATGGACACGGGCAAGTCGAACGAGCCAAAAGTGCAAGAACTTGGAGAAGACAAATTAGCGGAGTCCCGGTCCGAGTCCAGACAATCACCACGTGATTTGCTTCGCTGGCAACAGCTCTTCACGTTCTGCTCTTCCCCGCGCTTGCGCCCGCCACCGCTGCTCTTCCCTGCGCCCACCCGCGCCCACCCGTCTTGCTCTCCCTGCTCCCTACTGCTGCACCCAATCTCGTCCCCAAGATCCCCTTCGGCGAGGTCCCGCCCCCAGAAGATGCACCGGATTTGTGCACGTACCTCTTGGCGCAGGTGGACATTCAGTGCGCGCTCGCCGGTGCCAAAATATCGACCCTCTTAGTCTCATTCTTACCTACCTATACAAGGCATGTTCCTCTCTCTCTGATCTTATCGAGTTCTAATTCTCGGTCATACAGGTGTTCGACGCTGCGCGCCTGCATCTCGCGCTCTCCGCTTCCCGAATACTTTTCGATATGTTGGATGGGTCCCGCTTTCCGGTACGTGTGCCCACCCTCATTTACAAGTATCCGCGACTAATGTACCGTTCAGCCACGTACTACCACTTCATCCGCGAAATTCCCATCTTCTCCAAGTACGAGGTGCCAGCATCGGTTCCTTCGATGACAAATGAGTGTGTACCTCATACCATCCTCGTCCTCCTCATTCTCCTCGTCCCTGCCCACACTCCGTGCTGATCATACCCACCAACTCTGTCTCCCGCTTCGTCAAACCCTCCTCGAAGAAAGCGAAGTCGAAATCATCTCCAAAATCGAAATGATCACTGAAATCGGCTTCGGCCACGGAAGGCAAACACCCCCACTCGACGCTCATCCCGACGCTCAAACCGCCCGCGACGCGGCTCGCCAGTGACAGCGCGACGCCTCGACGCTGTGGATGTGGATGGAAGACCGGTTTGGGACGCGCTGATATGGAGGCCACGCCGTTCGAGGTGCGCGACGTTTGCATAGAGATCCCGCGCGAGACGCCCGCTGCACTCGTTGGGCGTGTGGGAAGCGACAAGTCAAGTCTGCTGCAGGGCCTCGTTGGCGAGATGTTCTTGATCAAGGGGCGCTTCTCGTGTGGCGGCCGCATCGCGTACGGGGCAGCGGGCCTGCCCCCCGCCCCCCCCTTGAAATCGACGCTCTACTTCACGAGCTAGCCGCCCGGCGCACGCGCAACGCCATCATGGCAGAGCTGCGCGTACGCCTGCACGGGACCTAGTGCGGCGCCGCCCAGGGCATGCTTCTTCAAGGAGCGCCATGCGGTGCTGCACGTCGCGCGCCGCGGGCTCGCGCACATCCACATGCTGGCAGGTGACGCGCAGTGCTCGTCCCGAACCGAGCGCTGCTCGCGACTGAGCACGAAGGCGGGCTGTGAAGCGCTGCTCGAGGGCAAGTGGCGTGGGATCTGTATTGGGTGGGGGCGGTGGACCTGGACACGCAAGCGGTGGTGGCTGGCGGAATACGAGGAGCGCGAGGGGGGCAGGGAGGGAATAGCCTGGAGTAGCGGGAGGCGAGCTACGGGGAAGGGAGGAGGAGGAGGAACGGGGCGCGTGCGCGCCCATTTTGCGCCGTGATGGCCCAAAGGGGAAGGAAGCGCGGCTGGAGGAGGAGGCGAAGGCGGAGGCGGAATAGCGCGCGGGCGCCCGGGACGTGGCGTAGGAAACGGAGGAGCACGAGGAGTGCAGGAGTGTGAGGAGGGCAGGGGAGGGAATAGCCTGGAGTAGCGGGAGGCGAGCTACAGGGAAGGGAAGAGGAGGAGGAACGGGGCGCGTGAAATGGGCGCCGTGATGCAGCCTGTATTGTAAATAGAGGTAAATATATGGCTCCCTCGGCACGTATGCCAGGTTTGATTGAAAGTACGGTGCTGCGGCAAGCGAGCGCGGGTGTATTAAATGCGCCGGGAAGCATATTAATTGATATTTAATGGCGGGCAATCAGCCGTATATAGGAGGGAGGGTACATTGCATTATGGGCACATGCTGGCTGCTCGGCCAAGGCGTGCCTTTAATCCAATGTACCCCCCTGCCACGGCTGGGTACATTGCATTGTGGCTACAACCATTGGTGCCATGACAAGATTCTTGCCTGTGATGTAAGGAAAGTCAACATTGAACATATAGGCAGCATGTGCAGGTTTTTGGTTGGCCTTGGTCCTTGTGATGAGTTCGCCGGAAAATGAAGAGAGGCATATCTTGTCCAGCAAGCACCCGTAGCAGTACTAACAATGCAAAGTACCCCGACAAGGTTCCAAGGTACCAATGCAAAGTTGGATGAACTTCCTTGGTAAAGCAAATAAATGGTACCTGCCAGGATTTACCCCAAAAACATAATAGGATTCAGATTACCTAAGCAAGGTAATAATCAGACACCAGACACAGCTAAGAAAGCTATAAACATCCTCAGATTGATAGGGATAGACCTTACATCTATTAGCACATATTTAGCTCAAAACAAATACCCCACTGCCGGTAGGCTGTCTTGGGGTTAGGTTTGGTTAGAGGTTAGGACCCAGGGTATATTGGTGTTTTTGTAGTTGCAGCTGATTTGTAAGGATTTGATGGTTAGGTTGGTTAGGGTTGGTTAGGTTTGGTTAGAGGTTAAGAACATAACCACAACACATAATAAGCTTAAACAGAAAATTTCGAAGACCTAGGGCAGCTTGCCTGCCCTAGGTCTGGGTATTAGCAGCCCTGGGTAGGTCAAAGGTTTGCTGTGACCTAGCCAGGGCAACAAAACAAGTTTGTATGGCCCTTGTAGTCTAGTGGTTAAGTTCTTTGCTTCTCACTATTCTGGTTATCCTGAGGTCACTGGGTCAATCCTGGCCAGTAGTGCTTTTATTTTAAATCCCCGTTTGCTGATTTTTTGGCCTACCGAAGGAGTTCGTCCAACTTTGTATTGGTACTTTGGAACCTTGTTGGGCTACTTTGCATTAACACTACAACCTCAGCTGCTGGCAAAGACACCTAGGTTGCACAAATCAACAAAAAAAGAATCTGATGCGGGATTGGAAGGCACCCCAGCCCATCTGTGCGGTTTTTTCAAGGCAGAGATGTACGTGGCGTCCGCCTTGGACAACCTAATGAAAAGTCAACAAAAGTGGGGATCCGTAATGGAGGGGGTGATACGTGATTGGCACATTCTGGAGAGCATGAGTAACACGTCCCGCACTCAAATATCGGCGGATTATTTGTCTGGGAAAATACAAGAGCGGTGGCAGCACACGTGCAGGTAGCCGGCAGGCATGGGCCACGACAGGTGCAGACGGGTGCATTGAGAAGCTGGGGTGGGCCCAGTGGGCGGCTTTCAACAATATTGCTGCACCACACATCCGTGGCAACTGAAGTAGCTTTTTTCCGACAGAATCGTAAAGGGGTTGGAGCGTTGCAAGTTGGTATAGATGCTAGGTCAGGACTTCGCTGTTCTATTTAGAATAATCTCATTCCTCGCCTACAGCATATGGTTGTCCGAATGTCCCGACAACTCAGGGACGCTGGGGAACGGCCCCGCACTGGAAAAGTTATTCGACCAACTTTGTGCTCTTCTCAGGCTTGCCGTGACAGCTGTATTTGTATTTCCTCGGGCAGATAGTTCAGAATTCAAGAGCATAAATAAAGCTAAGATCTCCCATCCGCTCAAGAACCAGTTTCAAGCACTCGTTAAAGTGTTTGGCTTCCATTGCCACAACGTGAGCTCCCGCTTCAATGGAATTCTTTAGAATGACTAAAGGCCCACAGGCCCCTGGAGAGGCTGACGCTGAGCTGGCTTACCTCAATCGACTTGAACTCATTGATATAATATTTACCGTCAACGAAGAAGTCTTTGTTTTTGGTGCAACGCACGTTATTTACAGGTACGAATCAAAAGTACTTGTTATCTGCTCTACTTATGTGCCACAATCCTTCAGAGGACGATTATCAGGAAGCTTACTTCTACACAACTGCAGAAATTCACCGGAAACTTTGTCTTTCACACGGTGGTCTTCTCCTAATGGCAATCTTGATTGGAGGAGATTACGTCCAACGGGTAGGTTTGTATGCCCGCCACTTTTTTTCTTGGTCTCATCGACCAATCTTTCAGGGCCTGGTTGGATGTAGCGAGCACGTTGCATACACCCTGGCTCGGCGGGGCCTAGGCGATCCTCTTCTCTTGGCAGCACAAACCCTGGGATCAACTGAGCTCCACGCCTTTTTACATGTTTGGCGCTGTGCCCTGCGCCAGGAGCTGACCAGAGCACCCCTGGTCATCTTTCTATTGGTACAGAGGTACCGGACACGTTTCCAGATCCTGCGGTTCTGGTCCTACACGTCCGACCCGTCACTTCTTGGTCTTTCGGTAGGCCAGCCGTTGAGGCTGCCAGTTGGAGCCCCCTTCTCCCAGACATTGTATCTATTGTGCGCTTGTGCGAAACCTACTTTGCTTGGGGTACTCCAGCTGAGCTTCCCAATAAGCTCTTTAAGATTCTCCTTCCTGGCCTATGCTCTAAGCGCCTTGCACAGGTAATCCGTCTTCAGCATACCGTCAAACTTAGGACTGATATATCTCCCAAGCCCTACAACGAGTTGAAGTTACTCCAGGACCACGTCCTCCGTGATCAGGTCGACGAAACGGTTTCAACTTTATCGCCCTTCATCGATATCCGCACGTTTTCAGGAGGATTTTATCATGTCAAATTTTCGACCCATTCCATCACATCGACTATTATTTCCTCGCTCCGTGGTTCCAGGCCCAATAGACCGGATCCGGCGGAACTCACTAAGACCATGATCTACTTGCGCATACCTCCGCCCATCCTGCTTCACGGTCTGCCTGGCATGGTGAAACGTTACGAACGTTGCAAGTCCGTCAGTAGAATGAAGCGGGAGCATACTCCGGTATAGTCAACGTTCCTGGCTTGGCGGCATCAATTGAATTCATTTCGTCCCTTAAGATTTTTTCGCATGTTCAGACCGACTCAGTTGTCGGTATAGGTTCCTCTTCAATCCGGCTGGGGAGTGTTACATATACCGGGGCCTTGCGGGACACACTGCAAACGGTAGTCGTCAAGTTTTCCTTAGACCTCACTGACCTCCTTTCTGATAGGTATTTGGGCCCATTATTCGTGAGAGGCCGCTCAAGCTCTTAACAAGGAAAATACCAATCCTAACGTACATGACAGATAAAATGTATCACACGGGGTGGGATTTTACGGCGAGACAGTTTTTTTGCTAGAAAGGAAGTCTAGACTTGGCCATACACGTGAGTAAATCTCTGGAATCTCCTGGTCCGGTGCAAGGTGGATCGGGCCCCGACCTCCAATGTCCCCACGTATCCGTGATGGTCCCAGGGTAAACGCCACCCCGACGCATCCTATTTCCACTCATTGGAGGATACTCCAGTGCACGAAAGGGGTCGGAATCCAGGTCGCACTCAAGATTGTTGTTCAGAGAGATCGAAAACAATTCTAGAATTGTGCCTCAAATTTGAGAGAGTTTGTCAGTTACTTTAGGTTTGAGAGCGACGTCGAATTGAAGCCCAGTTCTAGTTTTCCTAAGGGTCTCAGGCTTGATTTGCTGCAGTTCGACAGGGCTTAAGGTTTGGACAACATCTTGGAGGAAAGAGTAGAATGCGAGTCGTTCACAGGGTTCGGAAAAGCTGGTGAGCTATAAAAGGATCCGTAAGTCAGGATTTCTCAGTTTCTGTTTCACTGACTATGGACTAGATGGTGGCAACGTCGGAGTTTACAGTACTCATGGTAGACGTAGAAACACTGCATAGGGGCCATTGGGGTTTACGATCACAGAACGGGTGCGAGGATCCGGTTGGCAAAGTGGAGATATTATGTAATCCAAGATACGCGCCAGAGATTCGCCGAATAGGAAATATTAATGCCTTCCAACCGCATAACTGACCTCAAATCTAGGGTTGCTGGCGTTTCTAAGTGGGACTCGCCGACTAATTTTACCAAGGTTTCTCGACACCAGCTTGATCAGGGGCACACTACTGTACATGTGACGTAACCGTTGTGACCGATTAAATTCGTACGGTAAACCTCAGGCCTCATGTCTTGAAGTGGCCCAGATTTCTCGAGTCAGATGGCGTCAAAATAACTGCATTCTGCAGCCTGTCCTGATTGGTTGGGCAAGTCTCTGATTAGCCTTGGATTAGCCCTTCCCATTCAGCTCAGGTACAAAGCAAAAGTGCCGGTCGGCATTCACAGTCGCACATTCTCTGCCTGCCTGCCTGCCTACTCCTCGAGGCACTAAAGTTTTAGTCACTCACATAAAATGTGACAAATTCTAGCGCAGAATTCTGTCCACCGCCAAGATTCTCCATCATTCAAGTTCTCCGTCTGAGCTTCCTATGTAATATTGGAAGCAATGGTGGTTAAGCTATCGCTTTTATTGGTCAGAAATATACGGCTTCCTGATTGGGTAAACCTCATGTCGACCCTTGAAGCTTCATTCCCGGTCAGTAGCTACCTTAAACGCGTCAAATACGCGTCAAGGAATTCGAACGCGTGGACCCATGGGAAACGGAAATTTAATCAATATTGGTGCAACGGCCACATGGAGCTTACACACCGACACGCGAGCCGGTGCTTTTTCTTTTTTAATAACAAGCACAGAGTGTTGGGTCCATTGGTCTGAGACGATACTTAGTACTGTATGGATGTGTAGGGAGGCGGCGCCCAGGCGACCGTGACAGGGTACCCCGGGGAAAGGCGACGCGATGAGGTCCATGGTGACCATGACCGTCGCCAATTTGGGCAACCAAAATCCCAATTTCCTACCCATTTTCGGCGGATTTGAGCAGCCTGACGGAATTGCAACCAGCTCCGTCACAAAATGTCTCTGTTCTAATAAAAATATGAGATTCCCTCATTTTATTTAGGGATTTTCCAAAATGTCACGGTATTTTGTTGGCGACGGAGGTCATCGTGATCGTGACCCGCCAGCAACTTCGGCGACGCGACGGTGATAAGCCGTGTAAACAAGTACACCTGAATTTGCGCATTTTGCATAGTTCCAGGTGTCAAACATGTGTGCTACATACCAAGAGGCTTTCGGGAGCTCCGAACGAGAAGCCTAATAGTCTAATAGCACTAGTGAATGAACCAGGAGGGCCTATGGCGGTACCTTCACAAATGGGGCCAACATATGTCTTACCCGGGTAAGGAACTAGACCAATGTGGCAGAGAAACTAGGTTATATAAAGCCTAAGGCTGCTTGCTGGGACTCATATCAAGGAGATGGGAAGGAAATTATCATTATTGCACAAAGGCGAACTGAAGTCCTTCATAATTGATTGACTAGACTAAAGTTGTCCTTGTTTGACACAAGACAAGAGCGCGTTTGATCACGTGATGGGGCAGGCATCCCAAAGGAGGTTGTACAGCCAAGATGGACAGTGTCCAAGAATAGCCTCCGGCTTTACCGGTCCAGGCAACCCGCATCACTGCAGGCATCATGATAGTCCTTATCAGGATAAGAAAGAACAGAACCTTAAAGACAGACGGGTTGAGCTAACCTACAACTATGGGGTACCGTATTCAAGCTACGATGGCAGGCTAGACGAAGAAGACCCTCTCGAGCTCGGGACATAGAGCTACAGACGAAGAAGACCTTATCCGGGCAAGGCACCCAATGCCAAGATGGACCCTCCGACGGAGCAGATGGGAATCTCATGCTACATCAAAGCATGCCATACTCAGCCAATGAGAATCGAGTATCGCCGACAGACGACAGGAGCAGTGGGGAGTCAGCTTAGATATAGTAGTGTAATCCGGACAGTGTAAGCAGGTTGGATTTAGTATAAGTAGGGGGCAGGAAGTGCAAAACAGCAGCACATATCGGTTTCAAGCACAGCACCAGAGCTTAGGTGTTTGTGTTTGTTGTATTAGATCTTGTTTGCTCGGGATTAGTCCCACAGAAATTGCATTGGAGTTAGTGACGAGCGCATATCCCTTGGAGGCAGGCACCAGAGTTGGTTGTCCTTGTTAGTTCCACTAGATTTGATTAGCTCGGGCTTAGCCCACAGAAACCTAGCACCAGAATAGAATTGGGATTGGATAAAGAACCTTAAAAATATAAGCAATCGAGAACTGGGTCGAAAACCCTTTGAATAAGGCCGAAAGCCGAACATCAGTACTGAGTCGAAAGCTCTTTTAAGGCCGAAAGCCGCCAGAACCAGTTGTCTCGTTGAATCATATTGAGTCGAAAGCTCTCTTAAGGCCGAAAGCCGCCCAAAACCTTGGTGTATAACCACAAACCCGTCTAAGGAAACTATCATTATTGCACGTTATTGCACACAGGAAGAGCTGAAGTCCTTCATACAAAGATTGACTAGACTAAGATTGCTTGTGTTTGACACAAGGACCTACCGTGTTTGAATCACATGATGAGTTGGGCGTACCGAGAGAAGGTTGGGATGCCAAGATGGACAGTGTCCAAGAATAGCCAGGTATTACCAGTCTAGGCAACCCGCATCACTGCAGACATCATGATAATCCTTGTCTGGATAAGAAGAACAGAACCTTAAAAGCCAGACTAAAGATAGATGGGTTGAGCTAACCTACAACTATGGGGTACCGTATTCAAGCTACCATGGCAGGCTAGATGAAGAAGACCCTCTCGGGCCCGGGACATAGAGCCACAGACGAAGAAGACCTTATCTGGGTAAGGCACCCGATGTCAAGATGGACCCTCTGACAGAGCAGATGGGAATCTCGTGCTACATCAAAGCACGCCATACTCAACCAATGAGAAACGAGTATCGCCGATGGACGACAGGAGCAGTGGGGAGTCAGCTTAGATATAGTAGTGTAATCTGGGCAGTGTAAGCAGGCTGGATTTAGTATAAGTAGGGGCAGGAAGTGCAAAATGGGAGCACATATCCCTTGGAGGCAGGCACCAGAGTTAGTTGTTCTTGTTTGTTCCACTAGATTTGATTAGCTCAGGCTTAGCCCACAGAACTTAGCAACAGAATAGAATTGGGATTGGATAAAGAACCTTAAAAATATAAGCACTCGAGAACTGGGTCAAAAACCCTTTGAATAAGGCCAAAAGCCGAACATCAGTACTGAGTTGAAAGCTCTTTTAAGGCCGAAAGCTGCCAGAACCAGTTGTCTCATTGAATCATATTGAGCTGAAAGCTCTCTTAAGGCTGAAAGCTGCCCAAAAACCTTGGTGTATAACCACAAACCCGTCTATTAGACACCCAAACCTGACCTTGTGTCGTAAAACCTCTATCACTTTGTTCATTGTACCGCATTAGTCTTGAAATAAGACCAGAACTACCCAGACAAACCAGGAGATCCTTACCCGGCTAAGACACCTTAGCCGTTTAGTGATCAAAGCAAGCCGTCTACCAGTACAGACTAGCTATAGGGTCAACTAATCGTTGATTCAAACCCCGAACTACCCTCACATCGGCACTCACACAAGAGGAGCGATAGGTTGTTAGTGATTTATTAGTTGTTGGTGTTGTTAGTGGACAGCTCGTTTGTCCACTCGCATTAGCGGCCAGTAGCACATTTCCCAACCAACACAAAGGGGACGTTTGTTGAGTTATGGTATGCCCTGCGAGGATATGGCTACAAGTTATTTGTTGGATCGCGAAACTCGGGATTTTGTGGATGCTGAGATGGCGTGCCCATTGGCTGCACCGCATGACAGCAGAACTGCTTTCGAACTCGAACAGCAAACACGGTAAACACATACTGGAACCAGAGTAGAGAAGACGACAGTAAAGTACAAAAAAAAACATCAATGTTCTACGTATCCATGGAGGGAGTGCTTTTTGTAAAAATTGGAGATGTAGTTCTCAACCGTGTCCGATTCCTCAGGGGTCGGGGAAAGGGTGTGAAGGAGCGTAAGTAGAAGGTCACAATGTTCCTGCTCGTTGTCTGTGAATCTGTTCTCGGTAGCTGCAGCGTCTTCGTAGGCAAAAAAGGGGGGGGGGGGAGGTGCACGAGAATTTGGATGAGCGCCTGGAATTTCTTACTCTGGCTCTCGAGCACGCGGGTGTGGAAAAAGGGATCAATCAGGATCGCTGTTCCGAACTTTGAAGCGGGATGAGGGTGGAAGCTGAATAGGAAGTGTCATGAACAGATCACTTATCGGACCTGATCCGGGCTTATCTGGCCTTATTGGACTTGATCCGTGCTTATCTGGGCCTTATCGGATTCAATCTACTGTCACACTCCTTATCCTGCACTGTAGATAGCTTACATAGCATGATACTTATCATTGATAAGGACACTTCCATATTAGTTTAGGACACTCCCATGCTTATCAGGTCATTCCCATATCACCCACTTGTATATATACACTGCTGTAGTTGTTGTAGTCCCCAGTCTTGAGCTGGTCATATCTCCACTAGCAATATAGGCAACCCTTGTCCTTTTGAGCACAACCTTGGTCCACTTTGCATTGCCTGCATAGTATTGGCCAGTGTGTCTGACAGGAAGCGGGGAGACGAACCAAATCATAGCAGGTCGCAAGGTGATTTCTCATGGTGACGAGTGCAACGTGGGCTGCAAACATGTCGCCGGTCTCAGAGCCCATATCGACAGTTATTTGAACCGGAATGGCTTTGTGAAATTATCAATTAAGCATTGGGAATACAGAAGGGAACAGCTTCTCCCAGTTCTGCTTGAATGATGCAAACTCTTCCGCATACTCCTTCATCAACCTAACCTTTGCCACGTCATCGCTGTTGTGAAATATGAAGGTACGACTTGAGGGCGTTGCTCGAAGTCGTCTGAGACAGGTGCTAGACGAGAGATCAGGGATGGCAAGGAGGTATATGATGAGCATGAACATAGTCCCTCTCCAAGGGATCGCGGTTGCTGTTGAGCTCACAGAGCCTTGAACAAAGTCGAGAACACCGGAAGATGCGCCGTGGACAAACAGACGGATGGTCATTTTCTGCGCAGAGTGATGGGTTGGTGAGGGCAGAGGGAAGAGGGAACATGCACCCAGTTGTGTGCCGGTATTGTGTAACCACGCACAACACAAGATAAAGCCAGGTCCTCGGCTTTGTCCATGGTGAGGGTGGGGGGTTCTGAGATAGCATCCGGTCGATGATAGAAGAGGAGCCGTCGGGATACCGGAGTCAGACCAGTTTCACCGTATATGTAGAAAAGCCATTAGATTCGCAGATTTCCAAAGATATAAAACAATGTGACGATCCGGAGTCAATAAGCGCATGCACACGGGAGTTGAATCCCGCGACTACTCGAAAGAGGAGAGACGGAGAAATGGTTGAACATAATTCTGGCTCGGAGATGTCCGGCCGGAGTGGGGATATATCGAGAAAGACGTAAAGGGCATTAGGTAAGAGAGCGGAAGCGTTGAGACGAACCTCAGTAAGCACCCGGGAGTCAACGCAACTCGGACCAGGTGCGGAGGGTTCCGAGTTGCTGTTTTTTGACTCGCCAACCGGAGGCGCTGGGGCAGCATTACCAGAGGTCGAAGCCTGCGTGGCCTTGGCATCGGCATGCACGGGACGCTTCGGGCAGTTGTCGGCGGTGTGACCCTTGCCTCTGCAGTACATGCAGAGGTTGTTCTTCCGGCGGCGCTCCCGTTTGTCCTGCTTGATCTTCCCGCTGGCGTCAAGCTTGTCGGGGTAGGGACGAGAGGCAGGAGCCGGATCGGACGACATGCCCTTCCCCTTGCCCTTATCTTGCCGCCAGTGCATCCGGCGTTATTGCCGGAGTTCCCGGGATTGCCAGAGTCGGGGGTGGAGGGCTTGGGATTCTTGCCGGAGCCCTTGTTGCCGGATTGACCACCAGCAGCGTTGCCGCCGCCGGGACCAGAAGGTTTCTCCCGGTCGCGTTCCCGCTGCTTCTCGGCCTCGCGTTTCCAGTACCGGCCATCGATGATACGAGCGACCATCTTCACGCCGTCGAGGGTGTTGACATAGTTGTGATGGACCATGTTGTCCTTGATGCAACGGGGAAGCCTCTGGTAGAACTGATACCGTAGAGCATTATCGCTCCACCGGGTAAGAACCGAGAGGAAGTCGAACTCGATGATGTACGTGGTGATCCGGTCGCTGGTTTCATCCGGCAGGCACGGATCTTGTCCTCGGCATCACCAACCGGATCGTGCGGCCCGAAGTTCAAGGTAAGTTCCTGAATGAAGACGGCGAAGTTGCCATCCCAAGCCGGAATGATCGTCGGGTCGTACAGGTTGGGCGAAAACCACTGCTGAGCGCTACCCCGGAGGTAGGAGATGATGTAAAGAATCCGATCATCATCCTCCGGAAAGTCTTGGGGGCGCTCGCTGAAGTGCAAGTAGCACTGGGTGAGGAAGGACGAAAGTTTGGCCAGGTCCGATCCATCGAAAGTATCCGGATTACGGAGATTGGATCGGTTGGAACGAGGAGGAGCGTCGGGACGATGGGTGAAAATGTTAAGCGCATCGCGGAAGGAACGGAGGGTATCCACAAGAAGTTCCTCGTTGGGGTCCGGAGTAGCTGGACGCCACGGGGGATGACAATATCGGGGTCCACCACCAAATGGACCACCAAATGGACCTCCGCCTCCTCCTCCACCTCCGGGTTTACCTCCGGGACGACCTCTGAGAGGATCGATCGGAGGGTCCACTACCGGATGTTCAGAAGGAACCGGAGACGGACGAGCTGGTTGACCGCCACCACCATCACCACCTCCGCCATCGCCGCCATCACCGTCACCACCTTCTGCCTCATGATCAACGAGAGGGAGATGATTCACGATCAACGGGAGGATCATCGTGAGAAAAATGAAGGCTTCCGGCCAGACGACGGCCGGCTTGTCCAGAATTCTCTGGATCCTCTTCTTCTTTGATGTCCTCAGGGACCTCGACAATACGAGCTCCCTCGACAGAGGATGCACTGCGAGAACATGCTGCAGCGCGATGTGGATGAGGGGAAACAGGATACCTCACCGGGTTTTCGGGGGTCCGGGGATTGAGAACCAACCCCGGAACATTTTCCGAAAAGGGTAAAGGTGGCGCAGCTGAAGCCCAGGAGTATTGCGGAGCATAGCGAAGCGTAGGGTAAATGGGGACTGATGGATACATCGTTGGTCCAAGGAACTGGACTGGAGTAGTCATCGGGACGATCTGGCTGAACATATGGGACTGTTGACGAGGTTCCCGATCAGACCGACCCAGTTTGGCACGGCCAATTTGTTCCGTGTTGGGGAGGTTTATATAGGGAGAGCAAGACATTGCCAGTCAGAGTAGTGAGATTGATAATACTGTTATATACCGAGCTGAGAACGAAGGACCGGAGATGCCAGAGGTGCCGGAGGTCCGGCTAAGACCAGAGGTACCGGAGGTCCGCCAGAGGGTCCGGGCTGTATACCAGTGATCGCAACACCACAGGGGGTAAAGGGTGAGCGACTACCTTGACCAGCAGGTAGTCCGGTATAGAGGACAACGACCGGAGGTACTGGAGGAGGACAAGAAGTGCAGAGGCGACTCAGTGCAAGGAGTTAGAGCCAAGCAACGTTAATTATCAATCTGAAGTACAAGACATATTAAAGTGATATATATACTAAGTAGCTAATTGTATTCCATAATAGGAAGGAGGGTGGTTCTAAACAATAGAGCGTGTTGGAGGAAGTGATGATAAGTCCTAAGACAATAAGAAGGAAGATGAGAAGACGGATAAACGGGAAACGCTCAGTAATCCTTCATTCCTAAGGCCCTCCGGGCAACCCTGGTACCTCGTAAGTTATTGGACTTGAAGACCCGAATAACAGTATGGCATTGACTTTGTGCAGTTATTCTCGAGCGCATATTTGGTTTAGCGCTTATCCGCTGTGTCTCCCCCGCTACGACTGTCAGTGTTGATCTGTTCGGATGGATGCAACGCAAACATATTCGAAGCTTTGTGCGCGATTATTAAAGGTACAAAGTGAACATCGTAGCACAGGAGTATAATGGAACACCCTTTCTTTCTCCCCTGATGGCTCAGATCACGCAAGCGGAACTCAAATCCACGATCATAGGGGCTAAACCTGCTCTTTCCTGCATTCCATGGCTGAGTCTCCCCCCCCGATACTTGCTGCACCGGATGACATCCAGGATCTCTTGCTGTTTTCCTACTTCGCTCCATTCACGACGGACTCGAAGGCCATGCTCCGCGAGCGACACACTTTGAGCCTCGTCTGCAAAGGGTTTCTCTCTGTTGTGCGCCGAAACGCACACTTCTGGTCCACCGTTCACATTTGGCTCGATACACCTCCCAGCTTCATTTACAAGTCGCTTACCCGGGCTCGCGATGCACTCCTTAACATGCATATTTCCGCCTCGCACCGCTCTATGGCAGAGATACGCCACTCGGACAGGGGGCATATCAATGCATCCTTCTACCTCGATACGCTTCCCGCCATTTCTTCGGCAGCATCGCATGTCAGGACCCTCAGTATTCGCTGTGATACACATTCACAGTGGCGCGCCATCATGGCTGTCATGACTGGAGCAGAGGTGCTCCAGTCTCTTACCATTGTTGTTCTGAGTTCATATGGCGGCAGCGGCGATCACCTTCCTGTTCCTTTCCCATCCATCCACCTTCGTACACTGCGCATTTCGCGCCTGGATTTTATCGCCGGGTTTCCTTACCAAGGGTTGGCAAACTTGCACTTATCGGGCTTACACAATGTCTCATGGGGCAAGCTCGTTACTGTGTTCCGTCAGACTCCTAACCTCGAGTCGCTCCAGCTGCTTGGGGTCTCCGTCCTGGATTTGAACACCTCCAGGACTGTGACGCTTGGCATGTTGCGCTGCCTTGTGGTGGTGTACAGGTCCGAATCTTTGGCAACGGCACTTGGCTGTATTAATATGCCTGCCCTCCACTCCATACGGCTGGACATCCACTGGACCATGTCAGCCCTACCATTAATCGCCGAGTTTCGGGGTCTAGGCCAAGCAACGTTGGTTGATATCGATTATTTTGGCGACCCTGATGTCGGTATCCTCCTCAGTTCGCTTCGGCGAGCTACATATATCGATTTCATTAGGTCTTCCCCAATCGTGGCATCTCTAGTCAAGGGTGCTGTGAGGGAAGGAATGGAATGGGTCGACTCCGTCACGCGCACAATCCGCATTAACGGATGCCTCAGCGAAGACGAGGCCAAGGTCATTCTAGCACGTGCACGTAATGTGTGTATCATCTCACTTCCTCCGAGCGTGTCGTATTCCCAGGAGTGGGACACACTCTATACATTCACGTCCTCATATATGGCGGGTGAAGGTGTGGTACAGGTTCACAATACAGAGTATACTTACGACGAATTTTTCGATGTATGGTATCCACCCCTCACATATATATTGTAGCATATGTTCAACTCACTAACATCGTTGGTATGATTTATCTTATTGTAGTCCCGGGAATGTCAATCGTGATTGTGCCCTACCTAACAGATCAGCAAAGAGCTAGCGCCTCAATGATGCGTACTTTTCAGGGCCCACATTGACGGTCCTGCGTCTGGACCGCCTTTTCGGGGCAGGCGAGCCATCAGATGTTCCATCAGGGGGAGGCCTTTCGCGGCGCTTCCGCGGAATCTTAGCTGCACAGGGCGTTAGATATCATTGAGAAGGGAACATTACTGCTTACGTGTTTCCATGGCTTCCAAATCCTCGAGATACAGTCGCGAATCTTGGGTCACGGTTGAGAGGTTCACGTGCGGAACAGCAGGAGTTGAGGCGCTCCGGTCAACAGAGTCCAGAGTCGTTGAGTCGCTAAGTTCATTCGAGGATTCTCCTGCAACAAGGTCCACGCCGGTTTGCAAGCAGTCAGTGTTAGCTGTGTTGCGAAATGTAAGCTCAGATAGATAATTTAAAGGCACATCCCTCACACACCATCGACAGTTCGACTTCCGTCTTCGGCATCAGTAGGTACGCTATTATCATCGCACTTGTTCTCAAATTTCAAGGAAGCAGCTATACCGAGCATGAGTCAACAGCTTGTGTCATATCCGCGCTACGCACCATGGGATCCAGGGACCGCAACAATATCATCCCCGTCCTTAGTTAGCGCGAGGACTATCATGCGGCTAGCGAGTATCCGATAATCCTACAAAAAATCAATTATGGTTCGTGAAAGACGGAGCAGGACGGACCCTTCGATGGTAAGGTTGCATTGTCTCCCATTTATGAAGTGTAACCTGCATTAACACCCAGTCACCGGCACGCAGCGGCCACGCGCTGTCACCTACGGGGACGGTGGGTATTAAGGATTCACCATCTTGTTTGTAGAGGATGCAGCGACGATCGCTGTGATTATCGACGTGAATTTCCATGTAAGTCGCATCGCTTGCATTGGCTCTGTTCGCATCTGAACAAGCATGTACTTCAGGGGTCTGAAAAAATGTCAGTTCTGTATTTGAAGCGGATCGAGATTCGAGAATGCCAACCAAGTGGTTCGCTAAGTCCTTCTGATCATCGGACAAGACCGCAACAGCGAAGTTGTCAGCCTGCTCTCGGAACGCGCGCACCAATTCAAGTCCGCTTTCCTGGGCCTGCCTGGATTCGGAATGTTCGCTGATGGTTTTCCGATTTCTGCGTGACTAACTGTTAGGTAAAATGAGGGACGGAGGGACATACCACGCGTCCAACCACCTGCCCGAAGATAGTCGTCAGGAACGGCTTGGCGTCTGTTGTGTACACGGAGGCGTCGGGTTTGTAAGACTGCAGTCGTAGGGGCATCATAGTCCACGGTAAAGTAGGAATTACACAGGGCTTGGGGGCTGCAGTCCCGGAGATGGGACAGCAGGTCCCGGAATGTGTGCAGTGCGGAAGGGAATGGTGTATATTCCATGGTGACCACCGGCAAAGGTTGGTGGCTCTAATATACGACAACGATGTTGTCGGGTCGACCCCGATCAACATTCTTTCAATGTAGTCAGGCCCGACAAATTGAATTAGGTTTTCCCCATGATGGAATTTCAACTACCTCACCGCTCGGATTGTACTGTACTATACGATACTTGGACGCTGTACTGTATTGGATCAGGCTCTCAGGACGATGACACAATGGCCGAGGCACTGCCATCAACCTCAGGGGCGGAACGAGACGGAACTGCACCGGCAGTGATAGCGGTAGCCAACTCCGCTTCGAATAATCCGTCCCGATCTGTCTTCCGGATCACCGCTCTGCACACTGGGCAATGAACGTCTGCGGGCCTTGACCCAGCGCGAGATGCAGTGGCGGCAAAAGATGTGCAAGCAATCAGGTTCTGTGTGGGCCATTAGTGGATTTTTTATTTTATTTGAAGGAGTGCCTACACCACCGGCATGTGCAACGTTTCCCAGCAAATACAGCAGCGGAACACGTTAGGATCGACTGAAAAATCCGATCAGAAGGGACAGGGGTCGTCGCGAAAAATACTGCACCTTCAGCTTGCGGCAGAGGGATAGCTTCGGCATCCTATAGGTAGGTCCAGAACTCGACGTCGATTGGGTTGTCGCGAGAGCCAGCATCCACATCGATGGGAAACCAGGATTCCCCTTCGAAAGGCAGGAACTTCGGTTGTGTTGTGGCACGAGTAGCACCTTTGGCGCGAACAAGAAAATAGCCTTCGAGGCGGGTTTGGTACAAGGTTGCACGGGGGGGCATTTCTGTGTGTGGTTTCAGCGCGAAGTTGGCGAAATACTGGCGCGTATTAATACATTTCCCGGAACAGTTCGTTGAAACAAATGTATTGTAGCGTAGCTAAGGTGGAACAATCGCGCACTCCTTCCACAGTGCATGAAGCGTAAAGTGTGCAATGCAAATACGCTGTCCGTTAGAGAAATCTCCGATCTCATGCTCAAGCAAGCGACCACGGATCAGGATCATGTCGCCATGCGTGTACCGGATCCGGCCGTTGACGTCCCCGATCCGCATGCTTCCTCCACTTAATGGTCCCGACGACGAGCACAGCCCAGCCTTTTTTGGGATCTTGCATGTCACGATGCATAGGAGTTTGGCGTTTGTACATGATCTCTCGCCCTTCCATCATCAGCTGGTCGTCGGAACCGATAACCTGGTAGAATTTGTAAAGTTCTTTGGCTTTCCCGCGCAGTTGAACCAATGCGTGAAAATGTGCCTCATCGGCAAAATCGAGTAGGGCATTGATGTGATGGGAGATGAGATGGAGTTGAGTGATCAAGTCCAAGGTGCACGAGACGGTTTTGATGACATGACTGGCGACAACGGGATCTTCATGCTAACACTCGGTCATTGATACCAGCGCAAATCAGAGTACAGTATAGAACTGTACCGGGTGCCCAATTGCGTGCCAGGCTTTAACGAGTTTGAATATGCCCGCTATCTGGCCCAGTACGTTGTGGTAATAAAGAATCCAAAAATATTTGTGGATACTCGGAGTATGCTTATAATCAACTCTAAACTACCGAAGTAGGTAATAATGTCAATGTGTGGCCGACCCCAAAGAACTTTTGACTTTCAACCAAACATGGTACAAACAAAAACTCAAGCAGCCCGTGGCTGCCACCGGCTCACTAAAAAATCCCGAAATATTCGTGGATGCTTGGAGTATGCTTATAATCAACTCTAAACTACCGAAGTGGTAATAATGCCAATGTGTGGCCGACCCCAAAGAACTATTGACTTTCAACCAAACATGGTACAAACAAAAACTCGAGCAGCCCGTGGCTGCCACCAGGCTCACTAAAAAATCCCGAAATATTCGTGGATGCTCGGAGTATGCGTATAATCAACTCTGAACTACCGAAGTTGTAATCATGTCACTGTGAGGTCCACCCCGAGATCACAAGAGCCAAACATCGAACAAGCATAATCTTGTGGGTGGAATACTGTATCTTGCACATTGGATCAAATGGACGTTTCGTGTACTACAGTATTATGGTGCTCGCTCGTTAATAAATTAAGGGCGCCCATCTTCCGAGATGTGTGCCACTCCCTCAAAAACGGTTTGGATAACACTAAGCGCAGCGTGAGGTTTATACAGGTAGCTGGAAGGTGCGATGCTCACCACATAACAGCGTCCTTTGCGAAACTCTCATGCTCGGCCTCTATGTAACCGTACCCACCCGATGTTCTGCGCATGACCAACATGTTGCCCCTCCAATGTTTGACACGCTTGTCAAGCATTCTGTCGATGATGGTGTTCGGGGGATGGATGTAAACGGTTGACAGAAAGGGGACTATCTGGTCGGCGTGGAACACAGTGAAGAAGAAGCGCGTTCCGTCGGAGGATTCGATGCCGATATCGGTGGCCGCATGATTTCTGAACCCACCCTCTGGGGCGGGGGACAACCAGGGCATGTAATCGAGCCGGCCCAGAAGATTGTTTGCTATGGGAGCAGCGAAGGCAGGTACACGGACCCTGACAGGCAAATGTTCGCCTGTGGGAAACAGGAGCGCGTCGTAGAACGTCTTGTACCTCTGAGGTGTAGCTGTGTTATTCATGCACTTGTTCCGAGAATATGGACCATGACGTACCGCGTTGTTCAAGCTGAAAGTGGCTTCCGTGTTTTGGATGGAGGCGTTGTTAGTGAGCGGCAAGATGGAAGGGGCCATTTTGGCTGGCGCCTGCAGATTTACATGCTGATATTTATTATGACCCAGCATGGCAACGGAGCATGTGATCGAGCATACCTGTTTATACTGGGGCGGGCACGCTTCCTACGCGTTCCGGCCGCAAATATAGACTGCAAAATCGGGAAAGCAAGACCACACGGTACGGGGATTATAGTCGAACCGGTAGCAAGCTCTCGCGAGGGCCTTCAGCTGGCAAGAGTTGGGAGATGCAAATGTGCTCAACGATGCTGTCGATACCGCAGCCGAGACCGGATCTGTAAATAGCCGAAACGAAACTTGCTTCTTCGAGACGTCAATCAACGCCGATCCGCATCGAAACCCCGGTTCCAAAGATGCTACCCACTATTCTATCACATCAACGCCGATCCGCATCATAAGCCCGCTACAGTATTCTATCCCGTAACCTAGTCACGAGTACAGTTCCGATTGTCGCAAAAGTCTCCACACCGCCATTTCACTCGGCTGTTTCCTAATGCGATAACGACAGGATCCGTGTCCCAATCCATGTCGTCTACACTGCCCCATTTCCAATGACCAAAGCCTCGGAGGCCATTCGCAAAGCGCCATTTACCGGGGCATGCCAAGCCACATGGGCGATCCCAGGCAGCAGTAGAACGCTGAAGATCAACGATCCCTTGAAACGGAGATTCGACGGGGGTCTCATCGTCGATGGGCTCGTGGGTCAGGGTGTTCTCCCAGGCCGTTTGAAACCAACTGAATGTGCCTTCGTGGTTTGACGTCATTTCCACGTACGGCGTGCCTATCTCAGTCGCAGAAATGAAGCAGGACTGAATAGTGTTCGGGACGGCGAAGTAGAGGTCGAAGAAATGTTTAGCAGCGGATGCCGTGATCGTTATTGATTTACCCTGTCCCATCTGTGGTCAGTGACGTTCACAACAGAGGTGAAAAGGTATCTGACCGGTACAGTGGTGTGCACAAACCTAAGAAAACGAGTGGCGACCGGTCCGTATACGCCGCCACAGGTAATATTCTCTATTAGTTCGAATTGGAGAACATTGACCATAAAGTTGAACCAGGGCTCTAAGTTAGCCTCCACGGTAATGATGTTCAAGTTATCGGGGCATCGCGGTTCCCCGCATAGGGAGAGAACAGCAAGGGGGACGGAGCCAACGATCCAGCTGGCGAGGTCTTCCAGGCAATGGAAGAACATTATGTGAGTCCGTTCGTCCGCAAAGAAGGGACGTGTATATCGCAGGGTCCGGGACTTGAGTCGGCTTTTTGCAGATGAGGCTGTGCCTGAGGAGGTGGGGTTCCTTTCAGGAGCGTCGAGGGAAGGAAATGACGTTGTCAGCGTACCTTTTGAGAGCATGGCATATTTCAGCAAGCTAAGGAGAGGGAGGTAGCCTAAGACTCTGTCGACGAGGTCGCGGGAGCGTGCGAACTGGTCCCGAAACTGAGTGTTCGCCTCAGCACTCGTCTGTGCGGTCATTGCGCGGGTAACTGCAGGCATTATTATCGAGCCTTGTTCTCACTTTTTTTTCAGGTTCTCGGGGACGTTTAAATCGGCATCGGTATGGGATCGGAATCAATCATTGACAAAGATACAACAATATCACCGGAAAACGAATGTAAATCCACGAGGACTAACCTCATGGGCCGGAAAGGGCATCACACGGTCCATTGAATTATCAGACCAGGAGGCCGTCTCGCAAAATCCTGGAACACCATCAGCGATTGGTTACAGAAATAGCGGTTGGAGGGATCACCTATCCAGAAGGACCTCGACAAAGTAACCATCCGACTCGGAGATGTGGATTATCCGGCGCTTGGAAGTGATGCCATGCTTGAAGACAAGAACATTCCCCCTCCACGGACGGGGCAAGTCAGGCATCATGCGATTGATGAGCTCGTTTTCGGGATAAACATTAGGCCCTTCATTGCGCTGGGTGGAAACCACGATTGTGAATGCATACTTGAGGTCCCGAGTAGAGTCGAAGGGGAAGCGCTTGACAGTGATGGATCGGGCACCATAGTCTACAGCTGTTGAGCTGCCCCCACGCGCGCAATCTATCCACATTTCGGTTTCCATCTTCTCGACGCATACAGCTGTTTTGACGCCGCGCACGACCGGCACGCCGATCCAAACGCGACGACGGACGATGTCGCCGTCGGGAAACAGCCACGCGGATTTGATCGTCCCGTAACGCTGGATGCTGATTGAGCACGAATCTCGATGCGAATGTAAACATACTGGACTCGCAACTTTAATTGAATGCCTGACGAAATTGATGAACGTCCAGCGCATTCGCTCCAGGACTGTGGTTGGCTGCGGGGGTGCAGGAGGCAAGGGAGTGAATGGGAGGAAGTCCATGGATTTTTCGTCTTGGCTACAGCAGGAGGGTTAGTTCCAGCCTCGATCGAAGCGAGCGTAGAAGTCAAGATCCCCGACGTCAAACCTCATGCCGTTGTGAAAGATAGATGGGAGAGTAGATCCGGAGATCACGGTGCAGTCTGCATCAATCGCACCCCGGGGTAGGAAAGGTTGAAGCGCTCCAAAATATCGGTCACAGAATATTGCAGGAGCACAGAGCATAGCGCATAGTTTCTGCGCGACGTTCGCGATAGGTTAACTCTGTCCTTGATCGCGAGCCCGTTAAGTAGCGGTAAAAGGAGTTCCTTCGGTAAGTGAGCGAGCAGATCAGTTTGGGATCCCGGTACTAGGAGGGCATCAGTACATGTACCACCCGGTACAAAATAAAGGGGACCTGCGATGTGGGTGACTCTTTCAGCGAAGGCGTCCAGGTGCCTCGCGCAAGTGGCGTTAATCACAGCTAGAGTGAAAAGTCGTTTGACTGGGATTGTTTGATAGTAGGCGAACAAGATGTCGTCGAACCCAACCATTGAGAGCGCTTCGGCCATGAGTTCGGGGTCGTCGGTGGGAACTGTATATTATCAGCTGTGGAAATGCAGATTCCCCAAAAAACGTACTTCGGCTGAGAAACCGTTGCTTTGTAATGCGGCCTTGCTTGAGACGTTAGCCAGCAGCATCTTTCAATGGAAATAGCACACACGAGTTTCCACGTCCATGGCCTGAGTCTGTGGACGGTTCTCGGTGTGTTACAGAGTATAAAAGGTGAATTCTGCGCGGCGATGATAGCAACAGTTGGCTACACTACAGGTCCATAATACGGGGATTTATTTAGTTCGTGCATTAGAAATTGGATACAAGTAACCGCTCGAAGCTACGCTCCCCCGCGATCGTGTCCATGCTGCTCCCAGATCGAAAGTAGAACCACAGGGTTTTTGTCAAGGCAACGACGTCGATCGTGGTATCGAATCCGTGGTCCTTTGGCCCGTTCTTGACAACGAGGGCAGCTCCGTATACCGTCTTATTTGACAGGGTAGACATGAATCCATTTACGGATGCACCGGTCGCCTTGGCCTGCCCGTCTGCGTACACCTCGTAGTACCAGTGGATGGTATTCGGGTCACGGTCGTAAAAACGTATAATCAGTGTGGGCTGTTCGATTCTTAGGTGCAATTCTAACGGGTACAAAAAGAACGCACATTCTCCCATTCAGTAGCGGTCGCAATGGCGTTGAGGCCGTCGTCCGCCTCAAGGCCTGCTACGACACCCAATGTGAAAAGGTCGTTGACTGCGTCCCGTTCCGATGGGCCATGTTCTGTTGCCTTCACAAGGACGGAGTTCGGCCCTCCCTCTTGGCGTATTTTGCGAATGGACTGAGCCACATTTAACTGCTGGCGGACGGTGTAGTAGACTCGTACCTTTTCTCCGACTGCCCAATTGGGATGTACAGTTTTAATTGCTGTATGCACATCCCGCGTCGTATCTGCCCTTCGAGACAGAACAAAGTGTACGAGCTCGTTTCGGGGAGGAGTGATAAGACTCATGACAGTACAGGATAAAAATTAGGAGACTGTTGAAACATTGTACTTGTACGGGACAGGCATTACATGAACATAGGAGAGAGTAAACGACATATGATCAGATCTCCAAATCCAAAACGGGGACTGGGGTCGGGACATGATCTGCAGACATGGTCAGCCACTGGCCGACGTTACACTAGGAGGTATTCACCTATGGCCTCCTTGATCAGGTACACGGCCTGCAAGTCGTAGAAAGCTTCCCAGCGATCCATTACCCGGCTCTTACCCTTCATGGAGTCTGAAGCTTTAACAGCGTAACGTCCGATGCGGGCCTCCATAAGGGCGATATCGTGTTCCTTCAAGTCGTTCACAGGCAGTTTAGTCAAAAGAGACTTATCCTTCAGAGCTGTGCGAGCATCGTAAAGCTCCTCGAATTCGGAGGTACGGGACTCCTCCCCCTTTTTGCCACGCGACGTCATCCAACGGGTGGCCTTTACTTGATCCGTTCCGAAGCTGTTTGCGACCACAGCTGCAACGGTGTCAGCGCGAGCGTTGTCTAGCAGGAAGAGAACTCACAAGCGGTTTTAGGCATGCATAGGTTTCTGAGTTGTGCCTTGCAAAAAGCGCTAGTGTCAGCGCACAGAGGCTGGACACTCAGGGCGATCCGCTGAGCCGGAAAGCCATCTCGATCGAACCACCACGTCGACGCAACCTCGCCAAGAATCCAGACGGACACGGGTTTAGATGTACCCTTCCCGCACAAGAAGTTGGATGCGTTGTTGAAAGCTGTAGGCAGACCCCAGTCCACGTCTCCGGGGAGCTGGAAATGCGCTTAGCGTAATTCAGCCTGTAGAGAATTCATACCTTTGTAATAGCAAATACTGCTCGTTCCGGATCCGCAAAGGTGGCGAGCCTAAAAACCCGACTTGATACACGTGAGCACTGCGTCTGACAACCATGAGTATGACTTACTTCATGTCCTGAAGTTTCCAACCCTCAACGCGGTGGGCTCCAACGCTAATGGAGTCCAGTACGTTAACGGCCTCGGCCTACGAGAATCAGACACGAATAGGCAGAGCGGATAACCTCACTTCAGTGGTGGGAACATGCACAACGATAGCACGTGGAGTGGACGCAGTTTCTGCCGCAGAGCTGGGCGAGGGCTCCGGAGGTTGCGCCACCATACGTGCTTCCTCTACACTGCCATTGATCTCAGTACTGACCTGTTCTGCAACCTCGGTATCGGCAGCTTGAAGCGATTTGTAAATCGCCCTGCGAATAATTTAACATCGGAGTGGGATGCAACGGAGAGGGGACTAACATCAGGTTTCGGACTTTGACGCCAGCGACTGCACCAGGTTCTATGCCCATCGCATTGAGGAGTTTCACGGCCTGGGCCTAAACATGATAAGCACCAGCTACATAGGAATTGAACCACCAACCTCGGTGATGCCATGCTCGATCATGGACGGAACGTTCGGGGCCTCGACAACCTCGGCAGCCTCGATGTGCCCAGCCTCAGAGGCAGCAGGTTCGTCAATCACTGAAAGAGTCGTTAGAATCATGCACTTCGCTTGAAGATACCACTTACATGCGATTGTGTTTGTGTTGCTCTCATTTACTATGACGTGATCTTCTCCAATATCGTCTCCGGATTCGAGGTAGGGCTCGTCTCTAAGAGAAGGGTCAAATCAGAGCTATGGTGTGTACGAGGTGTGGTACCTGTCAGCGGAGGTCCCATTGTCAGGGACTGCCACTTCGATCGATTCGACGGTGCCGGAAGACTCGGTGATGTCGTTGTCAGCGATATGAGTGTTCCTACAATTATCAGTGTTGTATTTCAGTTGACGGTCCAGAAACGAACTTTGATCTCTTGTGCCCTTCGGTTTGTTCAGCGCTGGCGAGACTGCGTTTAGAGGTGCGAGGACGGGAACTCATGATTCGGGTAGAGGAGGATAAGATGCGGACATGCCTCAAGTCCGAGCTGATATAGGCCTGCTGGCGAGCAATTGGTACACCGCCAAAGTACCCGCACGCTGCCTCCAGCTGGAGTCGTCAGCTGGGTTCCATCTTTTTCAAAGCTGGTTAGTAGATGGCGGCCAGCTGGTAGCCAGCTGTATTTCCCAGCTGAATTTTCCAATTGTCAACCAGCTGGTGATACTCTGGAAATCCAGAACCATGGTCATGAAAATCAGAATATATTCACCGGTGCACAATGTATTGACAATGCCGAAATCTGGTCTCTATTCTCGGTTTGGACTCGGAGTCCGCTCAAAAAACCTGCAGGATCTATAGTAGATAACTCGGAAGAAAATAAGCAGGTAATAGAACTGAGGAGGACCCATCCTGACTGAGATGGAGGATCTAATTATTGCTGAGTGAGTCAGAGTCTTCAAGTTGAGCTCGGACTGCTTGAGTGCGGCGAGATGGTCACGGTTATCCTCCGAGCGATATCGATAACCAACAGTTCGTACAAAAATTCTGCAAGGTTACATGAGATTTGAATATGACACGGGACTCTCCTCTTGTCCGGGGTGAGCGACGGAGGAATGCTGAGCGCTGACCAGTGACTTTGCAGTGGAAGGCGAACGTATGTAGCTTCCGTGTTTGTTGCTGTGTAGACTCGTCACGTGAATGTTGGTCGCGCCGCCTCTGTACTCTTTCTCCTCCCATCACCACCGCATCGACCCCAATCACTCAAACTAAGACTATCCTCAGAGCCGTCGCAATATATCCTCAAGAGCTGGCCTCAGAGTATGACTGCAGAAGGCGTGTTCTTGACACAATAAAATGCACTCAGGAGCGGGCCTGACATCGAGAGTCAATCCAAGCAACCTTCTAACCCTTCTCGGAATCTGAAACCTCGAGCCTCCTTATAAAGCCTCATTATGCCCCTCATTCTGCTGATTCTCTAAAACTCAAGATGCGCCTTCAAGACGGCGCCAGAGCCATCGTACTTGAACTTGAAGCATTCGGATCAAGTTTGTCTCTCCTTCAACTGGGCCAAGCCTCTCTTTTATTCAAGTCAGCTCCACCCAAGATCTCTGTCGATGTTTCGGACTCAAAGTTCTGGCTCACGAAAACGAAAGCTCGGGAATCACTCACCCGCCTACAATGGTATTGGGCACCGCCCGGGACGACATCGGTTACGAGACACAACGTTCACGGTGGGGGGAGATGGGGCGCAACAGGGAAAGGAGGAGCGGGCGACGAGCCTCGAGGAAACGGCGAAGGCGGAGCTACATTGAGATACTGCAAGGTGCGTCCTTGTCTCCGTTTTCTCGTGCACCCGCTTACTGATAAAGGTTGGCCGCACACAAGTGAGCGACGCGTACTTGACATGCACACGGTGCCCGCGCTGACGTGTCCCTTGTCGCCGGTTCCGGATCCGCTGACGCGCACCGTGTTCTGTATGGCCTTTTAAGCAAAATTGATATGGTGAGTTTCCCTCGCTCCCACTTTGGAGGGCCTTGCTGATGTAGTTAGGTATAGCCTTGATTGCGATGCAAAGATTTTCAATGACTGGACAGACGGTTGGCTAGGTGTGCGCTGATTCTGCAGATGCGATTATTCAGTACGACTATTCTACAATCCTGTCGTATTTAGACTGTCTTCCAATTAATTCATTTTTCCAATTGAAATGTACCAGAAATTGAACCCTGGAATATTCTGTATACACCAGCTGAGCCTCCAGTTGGAATCCAGTCGGAGCTGGTTCCAGCATGGATCTATTCGGAATTCACCTGGCCACCAGCCTTCAGTGAACTGGCCACCAGCCTTCCCTAACATGTGTCCAGCTGGCAGCCTCCAGCTGGTGGCTACGTGTTTGCTCATTGGCGGTGTAGAATGCCTCAATGGAAGGGTAACTTGTGCGAAATCCGGATGCGGCACATGGATGCAGGAAGCAGGTCTACCGTCGGATCAAACATGTGGGAGTCTGATCCTAGCCCGCGCCGATCAGCATTTGCAAGGCGATTGCCGGCGCCCGACATCACGTTGATGATCTGTCACGGGCGTTCTGTACCTGTTACTTCCGACTACAACAAGCTCGAAAATGCACTGCTGAGGTACAACGGCTGCACGGTATTGACGGAAGCACCGGATATCTCTGGTGCTGACCAGAGTTATACATCGCTTCCTTCCCTCTTTTTCTTCGGTTACGTTGCAGCATGCTCATGGATTTAGGGATAATACATTTCGCAATTAAGTACAACGAGGTCCCATCTACTTGCCATGCTCGCGATCGGAAACCTGTCGCATATTGACCATCAGTAGTTTCCTGATTTTTTTTTGGTCGGATGCGATACACCTGTGGTTTGGTTTCGATGCTTGGTAATTTATTTCGCCGAACAGTATTGATTACAGTTTAGAGCGCCAGCATGTCACCTGGGTGACCGATCGCAGACATACTCCCATTCAACCATTTGGTAAACTGAAGTCCACCTCAAACCGCCAAAAGCTGTAGGAGATACCGATAGTAACTGTCCTCATCCGCATTAAAGTCACTCATTAATTCGCAGAACTCTGAACACTGCATGATACTGAATTCAATGATGTTCATCCTGTGGTTGGGGCCCGGGACGTGAAACTTCTCGCCATCACAAGTCAGCATAAGCCCAACCCGATTAAAGCAACGGAGGAATTGAGGTGTGAATTTTTTTGGTGCACTGTATTCGATCGAGGTTAATTCTATACAAGGTTGGTGCTCCGCCATCCATATGTCTGCTCCTGAAACAGCGATGCGTCTGCTCATGAACCTCAACCCCATTAAAGCAACCGAGGATTTCTGGTATGATTTTTTTTGGGGGTACTGTATTCGATCGAGGTTGATTCTATACAAGGTTGGCGATCAGCCATGCATATGTCTGGTCTTGAAACAGCGATGCGTCTCGTCGCGATCACCAATGAACTTGAACTCAACCCGATTAAAGCAACCGAGGATTTCTGGTGTGAATTTTTTTTTAGCGCACTGTATTCGATGGAGGTTAATTCTATACAAGGTTGGCGATCAGCCATGCATATGTCTGGTCGTGAAACAGCGGTGCTTCTGCTCGCCATCAGCAAAGAACATAAGCTCAACCGATTAAAGCGACCGAGAATTTTTTTTTGGGCCTACTGTATTCGATCGCGGTTGATTCTATACAAGGTTCTCGATCGGCACGGCACAACAGTGGTCCGTCTTCTCGCGATCAGCTTATCCCGATTTTTCAGGGGCAAGCATACTGTATTCGATCGAGGTGGAGACCACGGGGCCACACCAATGCGTCCTCGCAATCAGTACTGAAGAGAAGCTCATCTCGATTAATGTGGACGATACGATGTATCAAGTGAAACGGTAGGATCAGGATCTATTCTATGCATGTGTTCTACTCGTGTGTGGCGACTGCCACCTGCTGCATCTCCAGCGCCTTGATGCTCAGATTCTAACATGAAGTTTTGTGCCCGTTCAATGACGTAGTAACTGTGCACTCACCCGCACCGTCTTGGGGCCGGCAGATACGACTTGAGTGTGTAGGGTGCATTGGAATACGACAGTATCTCCTCTGTGGAGATCCTTGTTACTATCGGACCAAGCCTCGCCGACGAAGAGGTTCTTGCGATCTGGGCGGGTCCACTCGGTGGTACGCAGGAGCGTTACGACAATGCAGTCCATGTCGTCGAGCCACGATTCCCCGGGATCCGTCTGGATATATTAGAAAACTGAATCCACCGCGAAATTGGAACTCACGCTCGGCTTGATGGCCCACCGTGCATGTTCCAAAGCAGCGACCTGTTCGTCATAGGCTTCTTCCAAGTCGATTGGATTCCAACCGCGGTGGGACCAGTCGGGGGCCTTCAAATAGACAAGCCAATGGTCCCCGGTACGTGTCTGTGATATCAGAAAGGGAAAGATGACAGACGTAGCAGGACGTACTGGCCCATATTTGATTTCTCCAAACAAAATAGTCGTGAAAGGAGTAACCACACGCTCGTGCGACTCGAAAATGTCGCAGCGGGGTATGTACCGGGTAATCGTGAACGCGTTGTGTTCACAGTCCGAAGATTCTGGAGCTTGGAAGTCATCCTCGAAGCGGACGCACCCCAAGGCGCGGGATTCCAAAGTAAACAAGGCAAGAAACTCGGGGGGTGAAGTGGCGAACCCGAGGGCACGAATCGTCATGGTAAGAAGTAAGGGAGGGGTCCGTCCGATCGGGCGGGCTCAGATCTGTTTCTCTGTTTGCCGTTTTTTTTTTTGGTTCAACTCCGGTGATGTTTGGGCGTTTGATCTTCATCAATTGTAGGAAGCGAACATTGCGACAAAGCGAACCCCGGCCAAACGATGGGCGGGTATAAAACGGCCACTTCATCACCACGCCTTCGCAAATTATTTCTCTCAAGATGTTTGGCTCCAACTTCGAAAGTGAGCATTTCAACTGCACCCACCTCCTATCAGTCCTGATTGTTGCCATGTCTTGAAGCTCTCGAACACGACTGGCTGGTCAATATCTGGCCTGCTGAGTTGCGTTTCAAGAATGCTCTCGGTATCGACGATCCCGACAGCGACGTCGAATCTTGGGCAGCGGTACCTCGGACGTACACCGGCCTTCTTAACTGGGCCTATGTCGCTCGTAACCCCTCCCCCCAGGACATGACGCGGTCGTTGCTTCTGCTATACAAGACTCCTCATGTCTATCCCGGCGCCCCTTCCAACATGTTGTACCCCGTGGGTATCCGCGTGCAGGGGTACGTCGAGAAATGCAACCTGCGTGGCTTAGGCAACTGGGACGGGTACGTTTCTCTAATTTCACGTCTGCCGATTGTCTGACAGTCTGCAGCCAAGGACCGCCTCAATCCGCTCTGCAGTCGATAGTGCTCTCCGGGGGTCCGGAGCATGGATCCATCTTTCAGGAGTACATCAAAGGTATCGACGAGGTGAAGGGCTATATTTTCAAGTGTCTCAGTCAAGCCGCGCCCCCTTCGCCGCATCGTGAGGAGCTGTACATTGCACGCCGTGTATTCACCAAGGTTAGTTGTTCCCTCTTGTGTGGTTCATAGCTGACTCGGGTCGCAGGTGACGAGTGCGAACCGTTCGGCTAAGACCGTCTTGAGTCCCGGTGACGACCCCATGATGCTGGCCCACAATGTCGCCAGAGCGTGGCGCGTTCTCAGCAAGGCCAATGTGGGTATGTATATCGCAGACGATGTGGATCCCCTCGATAGTGTTTCGGTGCCATGCGAGCCTTTGACAATTGGCGAAGGCGATTTTGTCGATGTGTGCGTGGGATTCGACATTGTCACCAGATTCATGCGAGGCATTCCTCATCACCAAATCCACCTAACAATGGAGCATGTTCTTCTCCTGAAGGGCGCCGGGTCGGAAGACGAAGTAAGTGTTTCAACGTACCCACCAACCATTCCCGATTTTTACACACTTCCTAGATGGCTATGCAACCAGGCACAGTCTACAAATGTGCGGAAGCTGTATAGCCCGAGGGTGGTCTTGTTGCTGTCATCCCGGACATCGGAACCGACTGTTGAGCGTTGCTGTTGAAAAAAAAAAAAGGAATAAGAACTTGATGAAGACCATGAAGAGGCTGGTGGTTTACTGCTGTACGCCAGTTCAACCCAGGACGCGCTGTGAAGGGAGAGTACGTGACAAGGGACTTCTTGCCACCAAGAATGGTGACCACAAAGTTGGGAATCTTGACAGTGGCTTGGCGGCGATCAGCATGAAGTTGGGTTTTGACGGTGGGCTCGGTTTCTGGGGAATTAGATGGAACTGTGAGAGAAAGTTAGAAATGGATTACTAGGTGGCGAAAAAATCGAACCTCGTGCAATCCCATTAGGTTGAATTATTGCATTGGGCAAGAAGAAGAGCCCCAGCTTATGCGCCGCCTCAAGTCTAGCTGCATCTAGAATGACGTGACTGCGTCGGTAGCAGGAGATGTGGTACAAATATCGATTGTGCCCATCAGTGTTCATGCGGAAGGGGCTGTCACCAGAAACAAAGGGCAGGGATGAAGAGGGGAGGGCAAGATCCATGCGGGATTTGTCGTAGTCAATTATAGCGCTGACAAAGCGGGACCACACCTCTTCATGGCCGCAGACATCGACTGAACGCATCACAGGGTGAATCAACGCAAGGCAAAGGAGGTCTGTAGCCTCCTGTGCGCCAAACCCATTGAAAACAGTCTGTGTGGCCTTTATTGAAGCGAAAATTGGAGTTGAATCAAAAGGATGGCGAAGGACTTCAGCTCGCCAAGAGCTGAGTGCTTCAAGTGTTGCTTGAGGCTCTTGGCTGTATACTGGGCCATGAGTATGACTCCATAGGGCAGGCCAAACCTATTCAAATGTCAGGACTTGGATGAGGGTGAGCTTGGAATTAAATAAAGCTCTTACAGCAGAGCCCGGTGCGAGATGAACTGGAAAAAAAGACGGAGCAAGTTGCATGAGGTGGAATGTGATCATAACATTATGGTCGGAGAAGATAAATGTATACTCCGGACGAATGAATGCAGCTTGAATCGAAATTTTGCGTCCAGTACCAGGGCCATCGATGAATTCGTCAGGAATGAGATATGCCATACTCTTCTTGCCTCTGGGGACTGGTGGTTGCGAGACGATTTGCTTATACCAGGAAGTCAGTATCCAGTAGCAGTGGCCTTCGAGAGCGAAATTAAGCCGGAATGCAAATTAGATCCATGTCAGCAAATGGGTCACAGTAGTCTAAAATTGTACTTGCATTCTTCCCAATCCTAGGGTTGAATATGGCTACGATCAGCTCCTTTCCCCGGGCCTTGGCGAAAATGCGGCCAGTAATGTTGAGTTCATTGATAAAGTCGGCAGGGGATTTGTTGAGAATTTTGGAAGGGAGGTTTGTAGTGAGGATTGAGCTGGTTGAATCCTGAATAAACCGTCAAATCGGGATGTGTGAAGGAGTAAAGATTATTCACGGCATCGTCTTCATCGTCCTCCTCTTCGTCACTTTCTCCGTTGCAAGACTGGCAGTGATAAGATGGAGGAGGTGGTGTTTCACCCTTCTTGGCTGGCGGTGGCTGGGATGTCGGTAGTTGAACAAAGTTTTTATCCAGTGGAGATGAGACATGCAGTGAAAAGGTGGGACGACTGCCTTTGGGGTTGGCACAGCGTACAGGGTGAGTCACAAACTGGCCTGTATAGTCAGAAACAATAAATGAACAACTTTATTTGAGCAGAGAATAAAAGCAAGCACCGATGAGAGGATCGTCATCTTCCCCCATTTCCCCCATGATTGAGGAAGGCTGGAGTTCTTCCCAGCCAACCTCGCGCTCATTGAGTCTAAGAACACCTTTTTCAGGCATAGGAATCGATGTATTTGTTGTGACAGTGCAGAGGTCGAGGACCAACGCGGCTGTGGTGAAAGACGGAAGCGTGAAGTGTAAAGGAACCAACTTATGTAATCTTGTTTGTTTGGTCAAATCACGTGATTGCGTCCGCGGATATGCCGAACTTGTGCAGAACTGAGAGCATTCAATGGTGTAGATTATTATCATACTATAGTTATGTGCTTGATAGCATATGAGCTTATGAATATGCCTGCGCCATTCTCAAGGAGTGAAGCAGTCTTGGTGATACAAACTCATGTTTCAAAGCTAGTTGCTAGAGCGCGCTCTACTACTAGTGGACTTTGATGCAGAGGACCAATATGGAATGAGTTGCTCAGTGGGTTGTGTTGTTAGCAGGTCTGGGTACTCCGGACTGCTGAGGTTCAGTGTTCCATCCTTTGCCTTGGTTCTTTTTTTTGTTCGCACTGCCAACCAAACCAGGTACAAACAAAAACTCGAGCAGCCCGTGGCTGCCACCGGCTCCCCAAAAAATCTGAAAATGCATCTAGTAAAGTCCAAACTACCAATGAGGTTGAAATGCCACTGTCGGCCACTCCGAAATACTTTTGACTGCCAACCAAACATAGTACAAACAAAAACTCGAGCAGCCCGTGGCTGCCACCGGCTCCCTAAAAAATCTGAAAATATTCATGGATGCTCTTAGTATGCATCTAGTAAAGTCAAAACTACCAATGAGGTTCAAATGCCACTGTCGGCCACTCCGAAATACTTTTGACTGCCAACCGAACATAGTACTCCTGTTTAATATTCCTGTCCTTGTTTAATCGTCTTTCGACAAGGCACCGGAATTGATTACACATTTACAACCTAGGTTCGGTTTAAACCTGATCAGTTTAAACAGTGATTAATCGTGTCTTCCGGATCTTCCTGAAGTAGGCTTCCACTCACAGAGAGGGGTCGTGGTTAATAAGAATCCGGGGGATTTATGCACCAGACACAATTATATTACAAGTTTCGGACTGGAAGCTCGGGGACGATCCATAGGCGCCAACAGGCGCTTAGCCGGGGAAATCCGACGATGGCGCGGACGGCGGACTTTGGAACACGGTACTACCCGTGATGGTGCTGATAATCCCGAAGGCGGCTACGTCATCTGCCCACACCCTCCACGGGCAGTGCTTCTCTGTGCACGTTGGTTGCCCGCGGACAGCCATACATCGAGGACCGTTCAATACACATCAGGGAAAAATGACTTGGCTATGTCGCGTCTAATAGTCTGCATAGCCGTGGTAGCTGCGTAGTCTAGTCCCCCTTATTTGGCACCGCGTAGCTCTCCGCCAAGGATTGATAGCCGCTGGTAGCTCCGGCATATGGCTACGGTAGCGCTACGGTAGCGCTACCGTAGCTCCTCATAGCGCTCGCTGTCAGCTTCAGTAGTAGCTAGTAGAGCACAATATCTGGAAATAACTCAGATAGTTTTCGCGCACAGCATAAAATGAATGCAAAAAAAGATCAATTCAAAGCTGATGACAACACTAGATACACTACAAGGAGAGAACCAACGCCGTCAAACACAATCTCGCATCGAAACCACCTCTGCACGACGGAGAAAAAAATTCAGTGAGAAAAGAAGAGAAGACGGTGTCAAGTCATTGACAACGTACTGATGGCCGTTGCCATAGCAAGGAATGAGAGCTGGAATGAGCGGTGCGAGTGTGCGTTGGGTGTCCAAGTCGGACGAAAACTAGGGGATAGGTGTGAGAAAAGAAGATGACAGGGATGGTTTCCGACCCACCTTAGGGAGCAAGCGTATGCGACACATCGGGAAATACTGACGTCTAGCCGGTGTAATGGGGTCGACATTCAAGAGGTGGGCCAGGGAACTAAGCATGAGTACGGCTTGAATAGTAGACTTGGTCTTGATGTCATAAGCAACAGAGGCAGAAACTCGAAGAGGACTTGATGAGGAGCCACGCCTTCGACTACGACTGCAGTGGGTGCTTGAAGATGATCTGGGAGCAGCGTCTTGAAAATTGCGGAGCAGCAGCTTGGAGATATTGCGGAATGGGATTGGAAAGGACTTCGGGCGCGAGTGATGGGATCTAGAGGGCTTGAGGGACCGATATGCAACGCGGGACGAAGGGGAAGGTACGGCGAAGATGGGGAAAAAGAGAGAAAGATGCATCATCAACGACGCCTGTTTGGCGTCGAAACATCCAAACAATCACGCAATTGGGCACGTGCGTCGGAGCTTGAAATGACTTGGCGTTTTTTGGCCGATTATATACGTGGTCATCTTTTTGGATGCCTTTTCTTCTGGGTGAGGGTACATCGTGTTGAACCAACTCGTGCATTCTTGGCTCCCTTATTTGCTAAAATACTGTTTTCTTTTTGGACGGATACTACTGATCCGTAGCATGCCGGCAATCACACACTACTGATCCCAAGCCTGCGGCTACCGAGGCTATCAAGGGCTATTGATCTGTGGGAGAAAGCTACCAGGGCTACCGATGCTTGAGGCCCTGGCTGGCGTCTACGTAGGAAAACATTTTTTCCTGATGCAAGCTAACACGATCCTCAGTGTGCCATAGTCGAGGTTCTTCATAAGCCTTCCGTGTGGCAGCATCCAACTTCTCCAGCCGTTCAAACTCGTCCCGGAAGTCCTGCCCAAGTCGGCCATACATAGTACCTGGATCGAAGGGTCTCAAAACGGTAAGGGTCTTGAGCGACGTGGCGCGGGACAACATCACGTATACGCTCTGGAAGGAACGAGCACCCCACAAGTCCACAACAACTATGGGTAAACTTCTGCCTTGCGACTTGTAGTCAACGTAGGCGTATGCTGGAAGCAGAGGCACCTGTGACCGGGCTATACTGAAGGTTTGCCCTTCAAGCGACGTGTATTTAAAGTAGGATGTTACTGGAAAAATTGGTACGATATCTGCCCCCATTGGATGCAATTTAACATTTGCTTCAGGAATTTCGACGTATGCGCATTCGACAAAGCGGCGGCCATTCCTGTCAACAGTGTACTTGACCTCTTTCAGAACACCTTCTGCACCGTTTACCGCCGACGCTTTTAGCGCAACATTTTCCATAACCATGACTTTCATCCCTATAGCAAGCGGCAGCTTTCCAAGTCGATCTTTGGTGATGCGAGACCGAACCTGCCACATGGAACGCTGCAAAGGTTCGTCTAATGGACATGCCCGGAATTTGTCCTTGGAATGATAGTCATGCACTTGCTTACCGGCCTTGTTAGCATAATTTTGAGTCAATTCGCGGTTCAGAAGGTCTCGTACCACCTTCGTAGCGCATATGACTGGGGCTTCTTCAAAAGCAGCTTGATCGGTGCGGTGCAGTCCAGTTAACACGCGGCTCTGAATAGTCCTGAAATCGGATGTGTTGTAGTTCTGCCCGTTCCCTTGCTGGGCCGCAGTTAACACGGATCTCCCGTCCCAAGCTAGTCCGGAGCGAACCCTAGCGAGTAGATTGACATATTCAGGATCCTTTTCCGCTCTGTGATTTTTTCTTAGAATAACCACCTTTTCAACCTCCCGCCACAACCAGGCCCCGTACAAGGCGTCTTGGCCACTGACCGTCTCCTTTGTGCGTGGCGTAATATTTTTTATTAGACTATGTGCAAACAATGAAGATGCGTTGACAGGTCTCAATTGGCCCATATCACCGAGGAACATGACGTTGATGTGGCCAAAAACGCGGTCCGTCCCAAAGGTCTCGCTGACCTTTCCTTCATTGAGTCGAGCGCTGATCTGGGCAAGTAGTGCCGCGGAGACCATAGATATCTCGTCAATGACCAAATAACGAATATTTTTCCAGATACCGGACAATTGGCCAGTACGCATCCCTTTACGCTCATCCTTGAGTTTGGGCAGGAACGTCAAGGCGTGTATAGTATAGCCGTCAATGAGGACAGCCGCGCAACCTGTCGGAGCACTGAGCATCATCTGCTCGGAGGCGCCACAACGTTTGAAAAACTCCACAACTGCTTTGACAATGAAACTTTTTCCTGACCCACCAACGCCTGCAATGTAGAGGAGTAATTGCTCTTCCATTCCAAAAATGAAATGTTCCGCAATTATTCTCAAGGCTCGTAATTGTTCTTGGTTGTTTTCGAATTTACGTTCCCTGATCATATCTTCCAAGTGCTGTTCCGGAGTCTTAATTTCTTCCCCCTCTTCACGTTGATATATAGTATCGTGCACCCAGGTTAGTTGGTTCAGCAACGTACTAGGAGTGCTTTCACCTTCCTCGTTAAGGCGCTGACGCTTTCTCGGTCGCCCGGACGTTTTAACCGGCAACGGGCATTTATCTTTAGCCAGTGCCTTCATCTTCTCCTCATGTGCGGAGATTATAGGACGGTCCCCCTCGGTCACTAGCGATGCACCTATATCGTTGCTTACCGCAGCATTACTCGTTTTCCTTGCCTTCCAGATATTGGCTTTGTCCAAAATCATGAGCACGACTTCCTCCGTCTTGCGATTCGTCAGTTCATTGGCCTGGAGCTGGACCGGATCGTTGGCATCTTCCCCGCGTCACTACAATCATCCACTCCAGCACCATCGAGACTGGGATCATTCATGAGAGCGGTCCCTAAACTATCGATATCTGCTGTCCTGAAGTTGTTGTCCATTCCGGGAAGCAAGGGTTTCGCCTTCCCTGCCTTCATTAGAGCGGCATGGGTATCGCGAGCGTCCTTGCACTCATTCTCGACGTTCAAATTCTTCATGATGGCCAAAGCGCTTGTACTGAAAGTCGTGGCTGCAAACGCCTCTTCCCAGGTGTTCCCTATAGGCTTCAAGTCAGATATGGTTCTCCATGGTTTAAACAGAATTAACATTGCCCTGCACCACTTCACATGTTCGGCTTTACCTCGATCTGGACGAGGCATTTTCTCTCCCAGTAAAACATTATAATAACAAGAGGTACGAGTCTGATGCGTGTTACATGGGCTGGATCGTGAAGGAGCACGCCTCGAGGCTGCGGTTTTCGGCCTGTCCGTTTCCTCGGGCGCTGGCCAGTTTGAGAAGCCCTCGACTGTTCAGCTGCAGCGAGTAATTCCTGTTTCTCCAGTCTCTCATCTTCTTTAGTCGCTGATATTTTTTCCACCAGCTCCTCATGCTCCCAGAATGATAGACTGTCGAATGGTTCCTCTCGCGCTCTGAGGGGATAGTCCGGAACTTCATTTGCTACGCCGACAAAGTTTTCCATCACTACAAGCGTGACTTCATCATCCACAACGGCCTCATCTTCATCCGGCTCTGCCCACGAATCTGATAATTCATCGGTCCCGGCATCATCCAACGTAGGAGGAATATAGTCCGGAACGTCTTCCCGTGGTGCGTACGCGTTCACTTCATCCACACTGGTACCGGTTGCATTTTCCTGTGCGCGGACATAGCGATCCATCTGCCCCCATTTTACTATCTTGAAAGAGTGGCTGGTGTAGTAATCACCACCGCCTATCAAATAGCTCATAACCTGCTGGTGAGACATCTCTTGTTTAGACATGAGGGCCATGACAGTTTTAGTGAAAAGACTTTTATTAACTTCTTGGTCCGTGCTTCCCGCGCTACCCGTCCCTGAGAATTTCTCTTCATTCCTCTTCAATGCGTACTCAAGAGCAGAGAGACCGACATTGGTGGACAACATCCCCTTTGTGATATAGTCGGTGACATAGTATACTAGAGCTTTAGCCGCTTCACCGGATCCGATGTATTTACTGTAATATCCATATTGCATCGCAGTAAGAACATTATAAGTTCGTTGTAATTGTTGATACGCGGATGTAGTCTTTTCAGCACAATAGATTCAGTTTCGGGATCCAAGTGTGTGAAGGGATTTGTAGAGCCGTTGATCCTCATACGACATGAGTCATCATTTCTAGGCTCACCGTTTTTCAGGTGTTTCCAGCAGGTTTCCTTGTGCTCATGCCAGTTCGATAGTATAACAAGGTCTTGGACAGTCTCTCGGAAAGCCTGCTGGAATTCTGCTTCCGACAAATCATCCACGTGGGGATTCTTGTGCAGCCGAGGGTCTTTTCGGCCTTCAGGCAAATCGGGTTGCTTTAATGGACCGTCAGGCTCCTCCACTACATGGCTATCCAGAGGCAATTGGCATTTTATTATAGATTCTAACCAAGAAAACATGGACTCTCGAAATATGGGGTTCTCCCGCATCATGTCTCGGAGTTCTTGCGGGGTCGGGTTACCTTCAATCCACACAAGCATGTGGCAATGCAAGGTGCCTCTGCCTTGTGCTTCGACCATCGCATAGTAGCCCGAGCATCTACCAAACAAGCCGTTATCTGTTTCAGAGGTGGCCGAAGGATCATACTTCAGAATGATGCGTATAAAATTTTTGATGACCTCGTCAAAAAATGTAGCGGCTGGGCCAGGATTTCGAGCCACGAATCGATGGCGCTGGAAATCAGTCATGGCTGCCCATTCCTCCGGGGGAATCCCTCCAATCGCGCCAAGTAAAGGATCTATAATATCCGCCGGATTGAGCGTAAGGAAGAGGGCCGGAGTGGCGAATTTTTTCATCATAGCCCGGATCTCGTTACGCCGACATTGTTTATACCCGGAGCTGCCTTTCAAGTCCTTGGCTACCAGTCTTAGTTTGGCCAAGGTTCGGAGTGCTTTTTTTTCAGCCTTTGTCGATGCCTTTGCTCGCGGATTAACCTCCCATTTTTTAATCAAGTCGGTGAGATGAGGCGACATGTCCTGAATTTCGGAGACAGTGGCCGCTTGTGATGCGGCATTGGTACGGAAGGCAACATGTTTGTTGACAGTTTTCTTCTGCATGATATTCCAGCAAACGTACGCAAAACCAGGATCGTTCTGGAATTCGCCATCATGTTGCAGCAGTAGATTACGAACTTGCCGCTCGAACGGTATCTGCTGGGCCTTTGTGCGATGAGGTTCGTTGAAGCCGCCGATACCCCAAGGATCTAAGTTCGGAAAAGTGAAGGTGAGCAACCCAGGATCGGCATCCGACATGAAAGCCGACCCTGTCTGCATTTGGACATAGTTTTTCTTGTCCAAACACCATGCGACAGCAGACGCTTTCATTTTGCGATAATCCTCCGGACTACGGTCGCCTACGGTGTAACCAACAGCATCCATGACGATCGTCGAGGCATCGGCATCCCTCGTACTTCGTCGTGCAGAGGTATTACCTCTATCAGCGTAGGAATCTACCCTCCCAGTTGCGGTGTCAGGCAAACAGCAGAGCTCCACGCCTCTCGGTACCCCGGTATCGGAGCCTGCCCACTCCTCGCTTAACAGATTCTCCAAATTATCCGGACTGAACGTAGTACCTGAGGATGAGTAGAACGCGTTTTCGTTCAACAGGAAGTCAATCATTATCTCAATTCTACTTTTCGACACCAGTACTGGACTCAACTGGCGGATATTCTCCTTCGTGGGAATTGTTTCACTTCCGATAAACAACGCACAAAGCGCCTCTGCTATTTCCGACCGGGGAGGTGGGAGAACATTGCGAATGTTCGCTACGTCCTGGGCAAAGATGGCGACGTTGCCTTTAGAATAGCGCTGAGAAGTTGCACGGTTAGCTGCAAAACCAACAACTCCTGGCTTACTGCTAAACAGATGTGTGATCCTAGTTGCTCGACAACGTGCTACCATCAGAATGTCGAACATGGACGAGTCCTTGAAAGCCTGGCGGACTGCGGCGGGTAATTCATCCCGGGCGTAATAGTGAAAATTGGCTAACGAATCCACAGGCTGCCTCCCAGCCTTGAGTGCGCTTTTGCAGGTCGGGCACATGTCCATAGGACCCAAGATTCTGGGAGATCGCAACGCTGCGGGACAGAGGATGGCGCCTTGGTACAGGTCGATGGCGTATGTCGTCGGTAATGTTTTCTCAGGGAGAAATTGATTTCTGAGGAGAGAGAGGTCATAATCAACTGGATTTTCTTCCGTTAACTTTGCTTGCACAGTGCGTCGGCCACAAACGGCGCATGGCTTGGGTACCCATTTCTCTGGCTGCATTTCATGCTGCCAAGTACGGGCAAAATCGCGGAAGGCACCGGGAGGTGTATTGTATGGGAAATTCTGACGTGCGTATGCGGCAGCTTGACGAGCCGCTGCAACGCGCAGCTTTCCTAGGTCGTCCGGGGTTTCTGTTTCGTTAGCCAAAGTAGATATCGCAAGTTTGTCCTGCTGCAGTCGATCGCGTCGCAATACACGTGCTTCCTCAGCTTCTCTAACAGAGGACACGGTGTGTCTAGGAAACGGTCCTTGGCGCGTCCTGCTATTTCTCTCAAATATTAGAGCCCGATCCCAACCAGGACATCCGGACTGACACCTGTGGGTCAACAATGATATAATCAAAGCTGGGCGGCGTTTCGGCGACCTGCAGTTGTGTACATGGCACAGAGTCGTGAGTTGGCTAACAGATAATCTGGGATACAGGCTCAGAAACTCTGAAATGTCCCGCGTGTGCACTATCAATGTCTTGAGTCCAATATCGGCAAGGAACAGAGCCCGCATGTTGATAGGATTAACTACGTCGTGGAAGTCAAACGAACGGTTTAGCAAATACGTACTGACATAAGATATCCCATCCTCTGCATCGAGATTGATGTTGTTGGACAGGGTGACAGGGAGCACATCGACTTCGGATAGGTGGGTCACAGTTATCACTGCTGTGTCTGCAGCTGTCAGATTGTGCAAAGACAGTGGCGGCAGGACATGGGAGCGAGATCGAGGCAGTAAATCAAACTGCCAGACAAGGTCTCTGCCGGTACATAGCGCAGAGCACTGGTGGTCCAGTAAACCTTTTAATATCTCTTTCGTACGTTCTCCTGCTACGCTATGCGCCTGCGCGATCGTTAACAACTGCGATAACTTGATATAACGGAAATGGGAGACCATGCGCGACGGGGACTCAACCTTACAAAGCAGCGATCCATGTGGCAGCTCACTGTTACCTTGAACATCACAATGAACAGAACTCAGGCGAAACCAGACATTTAACAAATAGGTGGACACAAAATCCTGACCGTCTCGGAAATCGTCACATACATCGTTCGAAAATTTGACTGGAATAGGACTAATAACTGGTACGCTGGACTGCATTGAACTATGACCAGTGAACGGTAGACTAAGGCGACCATCATGAAAGGAACCTGCCGTATTGTAATTTCCAGAGAAATGGTCTGTGTTCGTATGCAGAGATTAGAAAAAGTCAATTACATATGAGTCAACGAACCGGGGTGCCGTCTCGGTCCGACTTCCACTTCCTCCTCCTCCTCCTCCTCTGCCTCAGTCGGGAAGAGGGCATGGCGAACGGCCAAGGCTTGAAAGGTCAGCACAAGTTGAGACGTCAGTTTGTCCACTCACTTGTTGAGGAAGGAGTCGGATGTGACTGTTCTTCTTCTTCCTCTTCATGAAAAATACCAAGCAACGGAGAGACGTCGTCTGTGTCCGTGGCCACATCAGAGTCTGGAGGGAGGGATGCCACGGCCAGCGAAATCAGCGAAGGTCGAGAGGTCAGCAGGTCTGCTCACTGGAGAAATGAATCGGAAGGGAGGGTTCTGCTTCTTCCTCCTCCTCATGGAAAGCGCTACGCAGGAAAGACGGAACGTCGACTTAGAGCTTAGGTTAATCCCTGTATATAGTGACATTAATCAAATCGTACCAGCCATGTCAGAGGTGGAACTGTCCAGCATGGAATCCGGCTCGCCAACGTGGTGAGGTGACCCTGTAGCACGTTAACTTCAGTATGCGGAATAGGGGACACCGTACCAATGGAGCCTGCTGTGAGTGCGGTCGGAATAAGGGGGTTATCTGTGTCAATAAGAGCTTCAGCGTCCCAAGGGAGGGGTGCCAGAGTCCGAATAGGCGACTCAGGAATGTCCTCGATAGTAACTCGAGAGGAGGGCATGAGTGCGTGCGTGAAGGAGGGCGTAGCGACACAGGGCCAGACTGATGGACACGAAACGTGATGGGAGACCCTAACCTTACCGAATTAACCCTAACCTCGGCCAAAAAGGTCTTTTTGGAATTGGACTTTGGAGACCTGGTCCCTAAGTCGGTACCAGGAATTTACTATCCCGGTATATCAGGCTCTCCATAATGTGTCCAAGTCTACCGTAATAAAAATCTAGGTCAATCGGAGCAAAATAGGTCCCATGGGACGTGTTCTCCGCTCAACCACTGAAAAACACGGGAATCTATCCCAAAAAGGAATTTTTCGGTGCCCATAAAAAAACCTAGGAGACGAAGCCCTCCGCCCTTTCCGTGCAAATCGAATGAGCGTATTTTCAGGGCAAACGGTTGAGAAATGATCCCGAAATCGCTGTTCTCGTGAAAACTTACAAAAAAAAAAAAAAACATGCCGCGCCCTAAGTTCTGCAAACAGCTGTAAACCAGCCTCTAAATGCGTGAGAAATTTTTTGAGGTTCGAACCTGTTCTGAACCCGAAAAGAACCGGACCCAGGGTCCGGTTCGGGGTTCGCAAAATTGCCCGAACCGAACCCTAGGTCAGGTTCGAAGTTCGGCATTTTTGGCAAAAAACCGAACCTAACCGGACCCCGGCAACACTATCGACGGTTTGAATTCGAGGCGATGGCCAGCGCGATTCTGAACAAAACCGTCTCCTCCGATTTCCTCTTGCTGGCCTTGCCTTTAATCCAGGAGCTTGGGAGCTCTTCATTCTTGACTGAGGCGGTGCTGTATTTCCGCCGGGCCGACTCAATAGTGCCGGGAATTCCCGCAACACAGCCTTACGGCCAGACGAAGCCAGACGATAATTTAAGGCACCTCGGATGATATCAGAACAACTAGCTTCGGTTTTGGGCATGAACTCAACCCGGGAAAAAAATATAGAACAAGCTAGGGCTTAAGCCAAGCCAAGCCCTCCCCGATGGCTTGGGCTTGAAAAATGTGAAGTCAAATCCCGCCCAAGCCAAGCCAAAGCTAGTCTAGTTGTACTTGTCAGGTGTAAGCCGTAGGTCGCGCTTCGGCACTTTCCGAAGTCACGTGCATGGCAAACACGACTATTTTTTCACCACATCAGCCTTTTGACATTTTGATTGTGGCGTTTGACGCGTTGTTTGGCGTTTCGGCGTTGTTCACCAAAATTGAAAGGGTTCCTCAGCGGGTTGGGGATGAGGGTACCTGCCTGAAATGGGGCATACTTGGGCGGATCGTACTAGATGTTCGGAGGGAGCTCCAAGGCCGATGTAATTATTGGCCGTTCTGACGTTATCTGACAATTATGTTTAGGCGTTGTCAGAATTTCATCAAAAATTGTTGGCGTTGTCCGTTGTCGCGTTGTGGGGCGTTTTCACGCGTTTTTTGGCGTTGTTTGGCGTTGCACAACCCCACAATCAGAATGTCAAAACTCTGATGCACACGCCTGATCCATTCGCGCGACAATGGGCCACGGAGTACTCATTACCGGCCTCATATTACTTCTTCTATCGAACCAATGTGTCTGCTTCAAGTTCCACTCGGAACCTGGCTGTGCATTGGTCCGCAAAATCCTCCTCAGTCTCCTCCCCAGTTTCGAGCCGCACCACTACCAAATGGACGGAGTTTGCAAGGTTTTGGACGGAATAGACCTCGTAGCTGTCACCCCAACAGGCTCGGGGAAGACCGCGTACCACGTGGTGAGGGGGCGGTTAGCAGTGCCTGATGCGGGAGTGTGTGTCGCATCACTTTCGCGGCACTGCAGATTGCTATGTACCGTTCTCATTTCTGATGATTAGGATGTCCAGTTATTCCTCTGGTCACATTTTTTGTGTGTCCTGGCTGCTTTGCTTGTTAAACCAGAGGCCACAGAACTCTCCATATCGGGTGTGGCTCCAGTGGCTGCATCGCAAACACTCTAGTATCCATGGTTTCAGTCGGCCCTTTATACAAAATCGGGATCCAACCGGCCCCGAAAGACCCAGGGTCCGTGCGCAGCGGTGGGTCCCGGGGCCGGGCTCCCCATAATCATGTACCTGGTTCCGTGCGCCGGGTTGTCAGCGCGATTCTGAGCAAAACTATCTTTTCCGGTAGCTGGGACCTACGCATGGAGGCCGTTCTTATAAAGAAGGGGTTAACGGGTGTGGTTCAGGTTTTGCTGACCAAAAACCACTGTCTTGAGGCTGGGGAAACAGCTGTGATGCAGGAGGATCAGGATATTGCAGTCGGCAAGGTCGGGGGATGCATGGTTGAATTTTAGGACAATTCTGCGCTAATGGGTAGAAAATAGAATAAAATGATCTGCCAGATTCTGCCGCCATTCTGCCTGCCATTCTGCCTATCTGCCTGGCTTAATCAGGACTCACGGCAAGCGCTGCAGCGCCCAATTGCCGAAGCTTGAAAGATGGAGTGAGCATGAGAAGGAAGCGAGATGAGGTCGTGACATACCGGTGCATCATCATCTCCCCGCCGCGCCCACAGATTGCGTCGACGATACGCCCGTGTTCCTCCGGGCCCGCCACCTGAGGTAGGAGTAAGCCCATGTCGATACGGGTGGGAGAGGGACACGGGCCTTGAGCTTCTGCTGGAGCAAGATGTTCGCCCGACAAATACTCGAATAATTTCTCCTTTAACTTCTGCCTCATTATCTTCCCTTCCAGTAATTCTATATCCTCATCTGCATCCCGCTGCGCTCACTCCGGACTGCCGCTTTCAAGGGTTCCATCCGCCACTCCCGTTCGAATTTCCGTTGCTATTTTCGGTACTTCTTCCCTTGTAGAAGTGGTCCCGCGAAATCAAATTTCCGTCCTCGTGTTTCATGGCAAAAGCGTGAAGGTTGACGCAAGCCACAATCCATTGAGCTGCATATTGCAGTCCCTTCTCGCCATTGATCGCAACCCGGTGATAAGGCGTGCATTCACTCACACATGAAAATGCCAATTTTTGACATTTTCAACTTACCATTTACCGCCCGAGCGAGATTAAACTTGAGGGTACACATTCGGCCCAGAATGGTGTACTACACCGCAGGAGCCGTAAAGCTGGCATAACACGCGCTCAAGTGTTCAAGGACGGTACCTTTTAGAGGGCCAGAATTGTAATTAGAGCCTCTGCTGGGCACGACACCAACATGTGCATCGGTTTATAAAACCACGCCGGTGGAGTGTGCTTGAGGTGAACAAAGGTACGAGGGGAAAGTGAAGTCTACATCAAAGTGAGCCTACGGACTTTGGCCCAGAGCCAGAACAAGAATTATGCTGCACTATCTCGGAGTGTTTCACCGTGGTGGCAATCTCGGGCAAGGTCCCGGAATCAGTGATGGACATTGTTCTCCGCGAGGCTCTTCATGACCAACTTAATATCTGTCGACAGGTCCGCGGACTCGTGTTTTGTGCCTTGGTCAGAACCGAGGATGTTTATGATCGATGTAGAAAGGTGACGGAGGGCTGTGATACAAGGCGCGACCATTCCCAGCCATTCCCAGGAAGCGGCACTGCAGTGTGCCTGATAAATAGACTGACAATGAACATTGAGTCGCGAGAGAGGACTAAAGAACACTCGGACCTTAATCTAGAAGTTCATGTGTTGCTGCATTAGGTCTAGCTCCACCCACGAGAACGGGTTACCGGTGGGATTCACCAACCAGTTGTTGAAGGCGATGGCTCTACTTTATAACGATTAGTTTTAAGGCTATTGCAGCAAAGAAATGCGCACCGGATCGGTTTTGGCCACACATGAGTCAAATTGTGAATCAAATGAAGCATTTCATACACATATTTGGAACGCCCGTTGCCGCGGAGGCTAAGTGCAAGGAGCTTCAGTACCAAAACAATACACGCCGAGTCCACAGCTTTGATGGAGCCAGTGAATTCCCTCGAGATGAGCGTATCACGCATAAAGAGACATGCATTCTCGAAGATTTCGTCGCCGGGAGGTAGACCTTCTGCTGCTTGAGCCATCTCCCGTTGCCATCGGAGGTACAACATGCGAGGCACGAGCTTCCAGTTGTAGCGTCTGTTTATAAGAGACTACATCGGAGGGTAGAAACGACGTCGGCGTTGGCATATTGCTTATCACGCTTCTTTGGTTTGGCCACAGCTGACTCAAGAGGCAAGCGATCGTGGCCGATCAAACACTAACCTCTTTGACAACACCCCCCAAAAAAGGGAAACAAAAACGGAAGCAAAACGTGATGTAACTCCGGCATACCCTCCACCGTAGCGCCTCAAATACTTCTCTGAACGGTGCCCGAAGGTCTTCTACCCTTCCGTTCTGGGGGGTCCAACTTTCTGACTCTGATTTTTCCGGGATTTTTCGAGATCAAATTTGTTCAAAAACATGAAATTACACCTTTCCTGAGCCAATTTTGACGTGGAAAAAAAAAAAAAAAGTCAGATTCGGATTCAGCAGCGAAAAACGATTCGAAAATGATGTTGATGTACAGTTGCGGCAAAAAAGATGTCCCAAGCCGTTTGGGCTTATTCCTTCACCGAGTCATTTCAAAAAAAAATGCTGCTATGACCTTCTATCATTTCGATGAGCTTTCATGAAAGGGCGAGCGCATTACTACTTTAGATCATGTGGATTGATGGGGATTTGAGCTCAGAGTGTGCGGTGCAAAACGGCCACTTTAGCGGGCAATAGGCCAAAATCGGTCAAACTGGCCGACTTGCACTGCACACTCTGAGCCCAGATCCCCATCAATCCATATGAAGTAAAATACCAATATGCTTGCCTTTCCGAGTACTTTTATGCCGTATACAACTTTTTTGCATACACCATACTTTTTAGAAGCCTATTTCCCAGAAACCCACCATTTATTTTATTTAGAGTCAAAGACAAAAGTGAGAGATGTCATAGCCGTACTGGCCGCCCACGAGTCTTGAGGCACGATGATGTCCAACATCTCATTGAACTAATCCACCATCGCCCAGACTGGTTTCTTGACGAACTCCTACACCTCCTCAAGACCAATGATGATGATGAAGTCAATTAGCGTGCTAGAGCCGCTGTAAGCGGCTATGGTACACGATATCTACAATCTACTAATATAATCGCGTGCTGGGAAATTCGGTGTAAATGGAGGACTGTAGCAAGATCAGGGAAGGGAAGGGGGGGTGATTTTGAGTACAAGCTACTCGTCAGTTCCGTGATTCAAAAGTGGAATCGGAAAGAGAGGGCCGGTAGCTGCGTGATCAGCCGCAATGCGACGCAGTATGGATTGGCGGACTGGGCATGCCGGATCTGTTGCTCTGTGAGAGCCGCCGCAGTTGCGCAGAGCACATTTAATCACAAGGTGGGGACATTTGGCGTGGGGGTTACATGGTTTCAAATCGGGGCAGTGGCAGTTGGCAGTTGGGTGGTCCGAAGCACATGTGCCGCAGATGGCAGGGCGCTTGCACTGGGACGCAATGTGACCGAGATAGTAGCAGTTGAAACACTGCAGTGGCTGTGGGCAGTACTTCTCTGTGCGATGTAAGTGACCGTGGAGAGCCAGCCTATGCGTGATGCATTTGTTGGCTGATTCTGCACTCGTAAAGTGAAGCACAAGCGAAGAGTGCTGCTTGGCTTTCCGGAGGTCATCAACAGTTCGACGGCCAACCCAGTGAACTCTGGCTAGGTCCCCAACGCGCATATGGGTTTCGTTGGACCGCACAAGATCTGCGATGTCGTTCTCCCATCCATGTTCATCGTTGAATACGCCGCTACCAACATTAAAGTCGGTGGAGACACGGTGCATGATGACAGGGAAGGTAGGTGTGCGGAGTTGGAGGAGGCTAGAGAAGGCAGGGAGCCAGTGGTCGGCCTCTTCTCTAAGAAAATCTGCCGCCCAACTGGACTGGAAGGTGAGGCGGATGTCGCCGTTGCGGTATTTGGCGGCAGCACGAACAAAGGGGACCTGGTCGTATTCGTTCAGCCGCGATGAGCCGGAAATGAAAGCATTCAGCTGCTGCTGGATGGCATGGTGTGTTTCGTTTGCGAAAGCCCTGTTTCGGCGATCTTTCGGTGTTAGAATGATATCACATGATGTGTCACGGGGAGCGTGGGAGTGGGCCAATGACGTGGCAGAATGAGTCGCTGCGACGGAAGCATAGGTTTTAGGCAGATTCGAGCCAGATGTGGGTGTGGTTTGTGGGATCTGGGATGAAATGGAGTCGAGTTTGGAAGTAAGGGCATCAAGTTTGGTAGAAAGAGAGGAGATGCGATCGCTGGTATCTGGGTTGGCAGGATGGCCGGGTTTCTGCAGAAGGGCCGCTACAAGGGAGCGGATAGTATTCCAGTCATCTAGGGGGACAGAGCATGATTTCGCAGTGTGCGACTTGGGCAGTTTAACCGAGTCAATGAGTTTTCGGAGGTCCTGGAGGGTGGGCGGATGTGCCGCCTGTGGCTGTGGTGGTGGTACCGGATCAAGAGCCATCCTCCCTCAAGACCAATCGATTCATATCCGTACACTACACTACAGTCCATCGTGAACTCGAGCATGTCGACGAAGAAACTCGACGACATTGCCGAGGGACGATGCGAGCATTCGCGCCAAAACTATATTCGCGCGATTGCTCAGTACCCAGCAGATTAGCTAGGTTTTCTCGATGAAACATCGAAGAATGACAAGACACCTCACCGGCGTCTCGGGCGTGCGAAGAAAGGCAAGCGCGCAGTCAAACGTCGAAAGGCGGTTCGTGGACGGCGTCTAACCGCCACCAGTCTACTAACCTCACGCAGTATGCTGACTAGTACGGTTGCTGAGGGGTCCATGCACCGCGACCAGTATCTAGTATTGCTTTCTTTTCTTTTCCTGTCTCAACACTGTTCTCCAGCTCCCTCTGTGTTCCCCTTATCCCCGCCCGCTTAGCATCCTCATCATGGACAACGCCCGAATCCATCACGGAGAGGAAATCATTGAGTTTGATTGTTTCGGTCAGTACTATGTATGGTTTCTCCGCCTAAATATTCATATTCTCCAGGCATGTGCCTTGTCTACTTACCGCCATATTCGCCGGACCTCAATCCTATTGAGCAAGCTCTTTTCCAGTATCGAGGCATAGATCCGTCGTAACAACAATATTTTTTCATATGGGCCTGACGACGAGCCGCACGCACTCATTTACGATATGCTCGAGGCTATGAACATTATTACCGAGTCTGATGCCTTCGGATATTTTATCCATGCAGGGCACTTCTGATCAAATTACAGTATGTTCGAGTACAGTTTGTCGCAATTATAAACATTTCTAGTTCATTCCGGTGCACGCAACCACTCCTCTATCGCAACCTTCAACTCCGCTACTTCTCCCATCATAAACCCCATTTCCTTCAGTTCGGGGACTTTGATGAACTTGAATGCAGTGGTACGCTTGAATTTTTGCTGCTTGAATCGTTCGCAGATATCAGCATCAAGGTTGTACATCGTACAAATGTAAGTTCTGCAAAGAGCTGTAAAGACTGGAACAACATTAGCGGTCTGGTGCCTGACCGAACTCTTCTAGGGCAACAAATATTATTTTGATGTACAGCCGAAGCCTAATAGGCAGCTCACAGAGTAATATTATCCTACTGATCGGCTGAACCAAGGCAGATAGGAGGATTAATATTAAAGCTCATCAAGGTATCGATCGGCCAAGGCCCAGCTGGTAGGGAGATTGATATTATTTCCATGAGCGACCGAAGCCTAAGCAGCTGGCAGATTACAGCTAAGGGCGGAACTTAGGGCGCGAGTGATTTTTCATCAAATTTAGATGTTTGCACCGGAACGGCTGCTACAGGCTCAATTCTCAACCGTTCCCCTGAAAGTATAACCAATCGATTTTCATTGTGATTCCAGAAGGCCCTGTATGTTCAAAATTTGTTAGGATATGCTGTCCCGGTTGTGAAAAAAATCAAACACATATCTCGAGGGTTCGACACAATATTGTCTGGGAGGTCAACAAATATTTCGACCAACTCACATATCTCGAGGGTGACAATTAATATTTTGAAAGGGTAAACTTATATCTCAGCTGAGATGAAAAATATCTGGAAGTGTGGAGCAAAATATATTTTGGGTGCTGAGCAAAAATACATCGTGAATTGAAGTCAAAAATATCGCGAGTTATAGCTGTTTGCAGAACCTAGGGCGCAGCGTTTTTTTTTTTTTTTTTTTGGAAGTTTTCACGAGAACAGCAATTGCGGGATCATTTTTCAACCGTTCGCCCTGGAAATAGGCTCACTCGATTCGCACGGAAAGGGCGGAGGGCCTCGTCTCCTAGTTTTTTTTATGGGCACCGAAAATCTCCTTTTTGGGATAACTTCCCGTGTTTTTCAGTGGTTGAGCGAAGAACACGTCCCATGGGACCTATTTTGCTCCGATTGACCCAGATTTTTATTATGATGGACTTCGACATATTCCGGAGGGCCTGAAACACCGGGATAGTGAACGTGAATGCTGGTTCGAATCCACCATACACTTTGGGATCAACAATATGAAAGGAATGTATGTATGAACTGCATATTTGAAGTATTGATCCCATTCAAAATGCCGGTATTTCAGGCCCTCAGGAATATGTCCAACTCCACCATAATAAAAATCTAGGTCAATCGGAGCAAAATAGGTCCCATGGGACGTGTTCTCTGCTCAACCACTGAAAAACACGGGAATCTATCCCAAAAAGGAGATTTTCGGTGCCCGTAAAAAGCGCTAGGAGACTAGGCCCTCCGTCCTTTCCGTGCGAATCGAATGAGCCTATTTCCAGGGCAAACGGTTGAGAAATGATCCCGTAATCGCTGTTCTCGTGAAAACTTACAAAAAAAAAAAAAAACATGCCGCGCCCTAAGTTCTGCAAACAGCTGTAAAGTCAGAAATATCTCGAGTGCACCGGATGGATAACTTGCCTTATGTAGGTCTTGTCATTGTCTGTTACAGTGCCCGACCATGTGTGCTCGCCGTCCGGAACGTTGGGCGGAGCAACGGGGCATCGCGTCGGTCGTTGTTGAACATCCGGATCACCGGAACGGTGCTTGACGCTGTGTGGTTGTGGCTGTGCTCAGACTTCTCTCATCCACTCGTTGACCTCAGTTGCGGCCCTGCCAGGCCAAGGGCTGGAGAGCAGGCTGCCAAACTGTTTCTAGATCAACAAGAAGAAGCCACTCAAGGTCAAGAACTTTGGCATCTGGCTGCGTTACGACTTACGACTCGCGCTCTGGCATCGGCTTTCAACACTGCGTCCCAAATTCTCATCTACGTGTATCAAGTCGTCTTAACTTTGACCGCGCTTTCCGTGCGAGCCGTCTGTACACGTGAAGAACGCCCAAGCCTCGAAGGCCCACTTGGAAATTCCGACCTCAACACCGACGACTCGGTGGAATATCCTCTTCCACCTCCTGCTGTCCGTGGGGACGAGGAACGGCTCGGGAGGACGCGTATATTCGCCTTTAGCGATTGGTTACTCAAGCCCGCGCGGGTCGCGCACTCTCGTTCCCGCAGTGTCACTGACTCGGCGCCAATGTTGCTGCTCTCACGTACGCCATGACCATGGTGCGTACATCTTGCTCTGTATCTGAACTAGTCTGACCGCAGTTTTGTAGGCATACTATACGCTCGCTGCGGTTCCATATGCTCTTTCGCCTGCGATGGAAGCTCTGTGGATCCAGCTGTGCAGATTGCGCACCTCTGCCCCACCAGACGGATTAACCGCTCGGCCGTGCACCTCTCCTCCGGCGGCTTGTGCTCCCTGCCTGTGCCTCCGTTCAACACCATTTCGTGAGACTCTGGCGAAGTGTACATGCACCGCGCTTACACCGTCATGGGCCACAATATGTACAAGGAGTTCCGTGACCTCTCCCGTGCTGATGCTGTGAAAAGTCTCTACCAGGACATGGCTGCCCGCCACCGTGCCCGCTTTCGGTCCATCCACGTACGTTGGGGTGCTGCATTCTGGAATATGGAACTGATATCACTTCATTTGAACGTAAGTAGATCCTGTGCGTGGTCGAGATGGAGAAGAGCGCGGATGGGCACCGCCTGTACATCAAGCAGCTCATGACCCAACCACAAATCCCCACTCCCCCACTGTATCGCAAAGACCCGCTCCACCTTTGTCGCACGCCGCCCTACCACCTTCTACGTGGCGAGTGGCACGTTCGGGTAGATATGTTGGATGTATCGTGGTCATGATATGATATCATTTGTGCCTGAGTTTTGTTATTGTTCCAGGCTAAGTCGCTGCTGTTGGATGATCAGTCAAGGCAGAGTATGTAACCGCGCGGTCGTTCTGCGCGACGTCCGTATGAGGTAGGAGAAACACGCGAGCACGACCACTGCCGTTCCGACGGCTGACATCTGCAAAATCTCCTACCGGCGTGCGGAGCGTCTTACGGGCGTGCTGGTCTGCTGTAGGCAAAATTTCTCCGTAGTTGAATTGAGTGTTTGTAATAATGGTGCTGTTGACCCCAATCCCAACTTCACGCGGTTTTACACGAAATTGAAGTTCAGGGTATGTAGTCAATGCACTGATACTGCTGTTGCACTACGTCAAGAAATACCAAGAAATAGTCCAACGGTGAACGAAAACGAATAGTCCAAGCAATAGTCCAAGAAAGTAGGCGTTGTTCGAGATATGAATATACAGGGATTGTTGATTGACGTCCCAGAAATAGTCGATCGCACTCGAAATTTCGAACTTGGCGTTGTTGTCATGCGGATTGCCGATGGTCGGGGGGGTAAGTAGTGAGGCTCGGAGCGGCCTGGGGAGGCGGGGTCCTCCCGCGTTGGCGACGACCTCGGAGGGTCACGCGGCTGCCAGAGGCCGAGTGTACTTCCTCTGACGTGAAGTCGATGAATTTCAATTCTGCTGATAGGTGAGGCTCGAGATTGGACGATGCTGAAAAATTGGAGCTCAGGGACGTAAGAGATGAATAGAAAAGTAGCAGGCCTTTGTTCTTCTTCCGGGGGTAGTTCCTCGCTGTCTTCTTCATCACCTAAGGTGCGCGAAAAGTCTCCTTTTGTTCATGGCGGGAATCTGTTCGCCATCGGATCCCCCATCGGAGAGGGAAAGTGCATTGTCTTTGGAAAGGGAAAAGGTATCAATGCGATATGAATTCTGGAGGATAGTTCCCATTCCCTTCGTGGTCTTTGTACGACAACGACGCAGGGCCAGCGCATTCACGGAGTAGATCAATGGAATCGGGTCTCGAGAAACTGCAGGCAGGATGGTCAATGGGAAGAAAAAACAGCTTGTAAGCAAGGAACCATACCTCTAAAAATCCTGCTCCTCTGTTCCCCGTTGTCGCAGTCCCTTTATTGAAGTCTAAAAGTTGACCCTCCGGACCGTCCGAGTCAGAGGGCACAAGAATGAGCCTGCCCTTGACAGCTGTTGCAAACAATGAGTCAGGCTCTCCATCGTCGGTCTCTCGCTCCAAGCGGGTGAAGTAGTGGAAAAGGCGAGGAAGTTTTTCAGCAAAAAGATCGACAACTTCCTTGTGACTTACGTGCTTCACTCAAGAGGCAATGGAATCTCCAATTGTTTGCTTTCGTAGTTGAAATGTGGGTTGAGGTTTTGCGGGCGTAGGCAGAGAGGGACTCCGGCGACTTTCTCTATAGCAGATCGACCCAGAGTCAAGACGAGACCTTGGAATTCCGACCTCGTACAGTACTAGTGTCGAGCCGCGGCAATTCAAAGGTTCCGGAGCATGTATGGGGGCGTTTGGGGCGTGTACTTAGCAGGCGCCGAAGTGGTCCCCGGCAGACGACAGGCGGAGTCATAGGCGAGGTCAATGAGTCGACAAAAAAGGAATGAGAGAATCAATGGCACAGCCACCGCCATGCAGTGCCAAACACCGTTCCGGTGATCCGAACACTCAAGAACGACCGACGCGACGCCGCCATCGCTCCGCTCAATGTGCCGGACGGTGAGCGCACATGGTCGGGCGCGTATGAGATGATGTTGAGGCCTATTCAAAGTAAGATATCAATCCCATATGCACTCGGGATATTTTCAACTTCACTTTACGATATATCTCGCTTGCGACTTGAGAAATATCTCACCTGCAACCCAAAATATTTTTTGTTCCACCCTCCGAGATATTTTTCATCTAAGCTGAGACATAAGTTCACCCTTTCAAGATATTGATTGTCACCCTCGAGATATGTGAGTTGGGTGAAATAGTTGTTGACCTCCCAGACAATATCGTGTCGAACCCCGTCGAGATATGTGTTTTATTTTATTTACAAACGGGACAGCATATTAGGATGACTAAGATTACTTTATTGGGAAAATATCGAGTTTCCATGCAGGACAGCTGTATCACAAATAATATTCTATTCGGCTCCATACTGGGTGACTTCCCGTAAGAGTTAAATATTCGTGGGGAATATATTTTGCATTTCCGCCGTGATGCCGAGCAACCTGTCAGGACCCCATCAATCGTGTCACCCAAAAGCAGTCGCGATTTATTCTCCCATCAGGCGAGAAACTGCGAATCTATTCGGGGGGTAGGTACCCCCCGAATAGACTCGCAATATCCTGAATAACCCGTTTTGGGTCGAAACTGATGATCGTCACCACATGTCACCTCTGTCACAAACCTTCCGCCGTCTTCCTCCGCCTAACATGCAATCGTAGCATCATGTAGCGGGGCCGGCAGAACGTCGAGACCGCCTGGTTCCCACTTCGGACACTTTCTAAGACAAGATACTTCCCAACTATTCTTCTTCACAAAGTACAGAACATTCAGGCTTCCATCCAACGCTAGTGACTTGTTGATGATTCCTTTGATCCAGAAGTGAAGGAAACTGCTTTCAGTGTAGAACATTAGCATGACTTCACTTTGTGGTCCCCATCAATGAATATGACTGATTATATGCTTGCGGGAAACATGAAGCGTACGAATATTTTCCCAACTGATCGCATCACTGGCACCCTCGAAAATGCTGAGAAATGCCGCTGGAATATTTATATGTTACGGGAAGTCACCCACTATGCCGTCCGGTTTGTAAAAAAAATCAAATACATATCTCGAGATGTTCGACACGATATTGTCTAGGAGGTCAACAAATATTTCGACCAACTAACATATCTCGAGGGTGACAATCAATATTTTGAAAGGGTAAACTTATATCTCAGCTGAGATGAAAAATTTCTCAAAGTGTGGAGCAAAAAATATTTTGGGTCCCGAGCAGAAATATATCGCGAGTTGAAGACAAAAATATCGCGAGTTGAAGTCAGAAATATCTCGAGTGCACGGGATGGATATCTTGCCTTATGTAGGTCTTATCATTGTCTGTTACAGTGCCCGACCATGTGCGCTCGCCGACCGGAACGTTGGGCGGAGCAACGGCGGCATCGCATCGGTCGTTGTTGAACATCCGGATCACCGGAACGGTGTTTGACGCTGTATGACTGTGGCTGTGCTCAGACTTCTCTCGCTGACCTCAGTTGCGGCCCTGCTGGGCCAAGGCAAGAGGTCTCAGATCGTTGAATCGCGCACACTGATCATCACTGATCAACTTCCGTAACACATCACGTGCTTGGGCTCCGTTTGGAATTTTCGTCAGCAAAAATTGACATTTGACTGAGAGGTCTCATGAAAAGAAAGAGTGTCTTCACAGTCTGATTCATTGAGGCTTACCTTCGCTACTATTACTGATAGAAACATAAATTCCAGCAGGTAGCTTGATAACTTGGGGAAAATATTTCCGTTGTCATTCTCTCTGCAATGCAGTCGCCGCGGCGTAATTCGTGGCGACATCGGTTGGTTCAAGCAGGTGTGGAGCACCAGACTGTAGTAGGACCAGAAGTTGGCCCTACTACAGCGGAAGAGTCGGGGAGACCGCCTTTGTTGAGTGGCGCGACGAAAGCGGTAATAAGCTGTGCCATCCGCATTTGGGGGGAGGGAGGGGTTTACGTGAGTTGATGATCAGTGTGGCCGATAAGGCGATCTGACACCTCTTGGGCCAAGGGGCAGCCACCGGAAGAACCCGGGACACAGGGTCGTAGGGTAGGGTGGGTCTGGGACCCCTTATTTCACTTTTTGGAATTTGTTCGGAAGGCTCTGAAAATGTGTTTAGAAGGGTTGAAAAAAATCCGATTTTTTTGGAGTACATTTAGGGGTGGAATTTGGGTTGAATGGTGAGCAATATTCATCGGGCGGCACGGAAATCCACCCGGAGCACCACAGATTCGTGCAAAAGGGCCTACATCAACCGCTGATTTCAGTGCAAAAATTACCATTTCGGCAACTTTCCTGGAACAAATTACCCGATTTGGGTGTGGCTGTGCTCGGCTAATAGGGTAGGATGGGTCTGAGGCCACTTACTGCACTTTTCCGACCCTGTGTGGCAAATTTTAAGGATGGGTGCCCCTTGTCTTGGGCCAAGGGCTGCAGAGCAGGCCGCCAAGAGGAACTGTTTCTAGATCAACAAGAAGAAACCACTCAAGGTCAAGAACTTTGGCATCTGGCTGCGTTACGACTCGCGCTCTGGCACCTGCTCATTCAGCTTTTAATGATGAGTCCCAGACTCTCATCTACGTGGATCAACATGTCTTAACTTTGACCGCGCTTTCCGTGCGAGCCGTCTGTACACGTGAAGAACGCGTAAGCCTCGAAGACCCACTTGGAAATTCCGACCTCGACATCCGTTGTGCACCGACGACTCGGTGGAATAACCTCTTCCACTTTCTGCTGTCCATGGGGATGAAGAACGGCTCGGGAGGACGCATATATTCGCCTTTAGTGATTGGTTACTCAAGCCCGCGCGGGTCGCGCACTCTCGTTCCCGCAGTACTGACTCTGCGCCAACGTTGCTGCTCTCAAGTACGCCATGACCATGGTGCGCACACATTGCTCTGTATCTGGACCAGTCTAACCGCAGTTTTGTAGGCATACTATACGCTCGCTGCGGTTCCATGTGCTCTTCCGCCCACGATGGAAGCTCTGTGGATCCAGCTGTGCAGATTGCGCACCAGACGGATTGATTGCTCGGCCGTGCACCTCTCCTCCGGCGGCTTGTGCTCCCTGCCTGCGGCTCGGTTCAACACCATCGCGTGAGACTTTGGCGAAGTGTACATGCGCCGCGCTTACACCGTCATAGGCCACAACATGTACAAGGAGTTCCGCGACCTCTCGCGTGCTGATGCCGTGAAGAGTCTCTACCAGGTCATCGCCTCCCGCCACCGTGCCCGCTTTAGGTCCATCCACGTACGTTGGGGCGCTGGATTCTGTGAATATGGAACTGGTATTACTTCATTTGAGCGTAGATCCTGCGCGTGGTCGAGATGGAGAAGAGCGCGGATGGGCACCGCCTGTACATCAAGCAGCTCATGACCCAACCACAAATCCCCACTCCCCCACTGTATCGCAAAGATCCGCTCCACCTTTGTGGCACGCCCCCCCACCACTTTCTACGTAGCGAGTGGCACGTTCGGGTAGATACGTTGGATGTATCGTGGTCATGCAGCAACTATGATATGATATCATTTGTGCCCGAGTTTTCTTATTGTTCCAGGCTACGTCGCCGCTGTTGGATGATCGGTCAAGGCAGAGTATGTAACCGCTCGGCCGTTCTGCGCGACGTCCGCATGAGGTAGAAGAAACACGCGAGCACGACCACTGCCGTTCCGGCGGCTGACATCTGCAAGATCTCCTACCGGCGTGCGCAGCGTCTTACGGGTGTGCTGGTCTACTGCAGGCACAATTTCTCCGTAGTTGAACTGAGTGTTTGTAATATAGTGTGGCGGGAAATAGCTCTGGAGCCCGCTTGACCGAGGTAAATTACCCTGGCACTTTGGCTGGGGTCTATTTGACCTGTTTGACCGTGCTAATTTACCCGAAATTTACCTAGGCTTGGGCCGGTCCGGGAACTTCCGGGAAGGGTGAAATTTTGCCTTTTTTGGCGTGATTTAAACCGAACTTCCCGAAACCGACCTGTTCCTTGATAAAAATTTCCCCTGGAAGACTTTCGGCAGGTTCAATTTTCCCGATTCTATCAAAAATCTTGTCAGGAATCGACCTTCTCGAGGAACATGTTGGAGGCTTTGAGAGGGCCTGAATGAAGGGATTCGAGGGGAGCGGCAACTCAGATTTCAGGCCGGGAAGGGCGGTCAAATAGGGTCTATTTTACCTGCTCATTTTGGGCTCGAAAAATTTCGGGTTAATTAGCAGCTAATTAGCAAGGCTAATTAGCCGAGGTAAATTTCAGACACCTATTTCCCGCCACACTATTGTAATAATGGTGCCGTTGACTCCGATCCCAACTTCACGCGGTTTTACACGAAATTGAAGTTCAAATTAATAGCAAAAGGGTATGTGATCTATGTCCAATCCAAGGCCCCGGATCTGCAGTCTCCCAAACGCCAGCTTTGAATTAGTCTAGTGTTTACCGCGCTCGTGTGTTTGTAGTGCGCCGTTGTTACATAATCTTATGTAAGAATTTTCCGAGTCGCGTCCCATTGCATGGGAAGCGCGACTTTCGGGGAAACTTGAAAGCCAATGAGGCTTTGATAGCCCAGACTAACTTTTTGTCAATTCAGAATCTTGAAACAAGGCCTTGAACCGGTGCGACTTTTTGATGTGCTTGGTTCAATTGAAAACCGCATGTAGTGGAACATGCCCTCAGAATGAGCCAAGATTTTTTGAGAAGGTTCCCAGAGGGTTCATAGATATGATTTCACAACAAATTGGTGTTTCCAGAGGTCCTAGACGCAAGAACAACAAAAAGAAAATAGATGTCTGCGCCGGTGTTCGAACCACGAACGCTCGCAGCTTATTGCTGAACCTTTAGGTTTGGCTACCCTGGGGACAAGAGGTGGGCGGCCGAAAAATCCCGGATATCAACCTCTTTTCGGCCGTCGGTCGGAATGCGATCCGGTCACGTTTCAGACTTGAGCGGGAGTTTCACTCGACTTCGCCTTTACTCTTTCTACAGTCGTTTTTTCCACAAATCTTGGAGACGGACCCACCCATTTATGCCTCCTCCGATGCGATCTAAATAAATTTCATAATATTTGGAAGCTTAGAGACAAAGATACGCGATAATTGGTTCGGACCGGAACTGCGATGTTTGTGCATCGCAAACAACGCGTCTCGAAGCATTCGCTGATTTCTTTCTACGTGCAGGCTCGCGATTTCTCTCATCCTTTCGCCTCTGAGTGAACTGCCTCTTACTCTACTCGATAATCCCTTCCAGTCACTCCCAGACACCAATGGCTTTCAACAGCATTTCATTCCCAGCCGGATTCTTCGACATCCCCAGCACGAATCCACCTTCTACATCTTCTTCCTAGCTTTAGTCCTTGTGTATTGAGTCATTTCTGCTTTATATCTGGGAAGCTGGGCATAAGCCAAGGCAAAGACTAGAGGAAAAGATAGCGCACTTGCCAGCGCAGTCGGCCCAAAGTGGGTGCGGACATCGGTCCGCAGCCGGTCGGTCCGATCAAGCGGTCACGACGGGGTGGTGGTGGTGGGGTACAGCCACCATCCAGACTTCGGAGGTTGATATCACGGGTTTTCGGCACGCCCACCTCTTGCCTGGGGAACTTGGATTTCGGGCAATTTTGCTACATGTACAAACAAAAATTGGTCATGCAAGATTGGTCATCTCAAAAATGGAAAGAAAAATCGAGTGAAAGGCATTCTATTCAAAATATTCAAATTTACAGCTCTCAAATATTTTATCCTATTGAAGTGTACATCTTCGTTGCCTCAATTGGCACTGTACACCAGATTCAAATATTTCTGGACCAACTTACGATTTCTGTGATTAGTCATTTCTGCTTACAAATGGCCCGCTTTCTGCGGCTTTGTCATTTTTGCTGTGTGTTCGCCCCCAAATGGTTGTGGCTTGATGTTTCAAGTTTGTGCAACCAAGAAATATTGCTTTGGATGTCTGATGTATCCTGCTGCACAATATTTGTTGAAAAATAGTTCCAGAGCCTGAAAATCAAGTAAAATATTGCAGAAGGTCAGTAATAATATTCCTCGGGCATCTCGGTCGATGTATTTAACTTGGACTTGGAGTGGCCCGAGTATTCCGCCTCGCGAACACTACCAGGCTCCCAATGTTTGATTTCTTTTTGAAGTGCCTGTACTCCTATCAGCTAAAACCCTCAGTCAGGTCTTGTTGTGGTTTCCTTTCTAGTTTCAGAGCTGCACTAGTAGGTTGTATTACTTAGTTGAATTAGGAACTCAGAAATAATGAGAATATATACAGAAATGAAAGAGAATGGTTCTCACCTTTGAGTTGCCGCTGGCCCACTGCTATCAGACACAGGTACTGCTATCGTCTCTGATTGGCAACTAGATAAATTTCAACTGGAGAAAGATACAGTCTCCACAATTCATCCCTATTGAATTGTGCAGATACCAAGCAATGGGAACAGGACGAGAATTTTCTGTTGAATTTTCACTTGGATGGATCCTGGTCGCATGGACCAATAATACCTTGTGATGCTTTTGTCAATAGAGAACTACTTGGCGAAGTATTTGTTTCACAAATTTACTGCAACAGTGTAGTCAACCCTATAGCAAGGATTGTGCTCTGCTGTGCTCCAGTGCAAATTCCCATCTGTTGTTGACGCTCCATCGCCAATCCGGCTTGTAAAAGATCCGGTCTTCTGTCAAGAAAGATTGTTCACAGAGCAAAGAATTAATGGAAATAACCTGAGTTCAAATACTGGAAATCCCAATATAGGCCAGTTAATAATCTAGTCACTGAACAGTCTTACGTTGAGCGCGAAGCTTCAAGGCAGCAAGATTGAGATAAATCATCAACTTGTGACTGCGAACCTAGCACACAAGGCAAGCGGAATGTGTTACGTTGTGGCTAGTCATGATATGAAGTCTCAATGAGTGTGTAGCGTCACTTCGTTCACACAATTCAAGGGGACAGATGTCTTAATGACGCTAATGCAGGATGCAGCAGATAAGGGTGATTCTCATTTGCAGGCCGAGAGGCTTCAATTTATACACAGAGACTATCTAGAATGTTCTAAGAGGCTCCACCGGGCACAGGTACAACTGACTCACATTGACTGCACAGCAGGCTGTGCCTGAAAGATGCCCGAGTTGAGGCCGAGGCATGCCCGAGGTACCCGAAGTGCAACCAAATCACGAGACTCAGGGTGCTTGGAGGATATTAACCCCATAATGCCAATATCCATCACAGGGCTGCACTAGTAAGTATAGTGCATGTAGCTATCCTGGAAATTCCGGTGGGGGAAAGGAAGAATGATAGACAGAAATAAGAAGTACACACCAATCAGGGTCTATACCAGTTCCATACTTATCACAATCTGAAGCAGCCTGATTATCAAAGTACTTTGATGCCTATCCAACCCAATTGTTGAAAATTGACAAGTAAGTTAAACCTGAAGGTTCAGCACCCGCCTCGAAGAGGCCCAATCCCAAGTCATCTAAGATTATGTAACAAGAGAGCACTACATACACGGCTATCCCAGATGTCATAGGAATTTGATAGAATTGATGGCTCATTGGAATCCGACGATTTTCTCCTCGAAGTTCGAAAGGACAATCATCGGATCCCTCTGGATTTACGAATCGTTGAAATCCGATGGTTTCCATCTCGTATTCAGAAGATCCGCCCAAACTGTCGGCCTCCGCCCCTCGGAATTTGAAGGCTGATACCCGTGACTCAATTACATACACATCATCGATGCCCCAGCAGTGCCCGCCGTACTGGTGCGCTTCTGCTTCCTGATGCGACGCTGGGTGCTCAGCCTAGACGATTGCATCCCGATGCACACATGCCCTTGAATTCCATCAAACCACAGCTTGGGTTGGGATCCGGATTATCTATCTAGGTAGTGCTAGTGTAGGGTTTTTACTCAGATATGGAGCTACCAAATTATACCTCAGGCCTTATACACTACTGCGCGGGACCCGCAAGTTGGCAGTGCCACGGCAGCAGCCAGATCAACTGGTACTCTGCAGTTGATTCCGGCCAGAAATAAACCACGCGCTCACTGAGCTGGGATTGTATAGTCCTGGATATGCCTATATGCAATCCCTATTACTCAGGCTATGTGTCTGCGACAAATGGCTGGTTGAGGACCTTGAGGTGGGCCATCGGACTTGAAGATTTTAAGTTAAGTTATCAGTACAAACACAAGAGCCTGGGATACCATTGTATTAGCATCACCACTTCACAACAGTTACCTTGACGTAGCGGTTAACCTGTAACTTCGAATGTTTAGGTATGTGTTGCAGTAGCTTTTGGGTTCGATTCTCTTCGCACGCAAAATTTTGCTTCATTTATCACTTGGTTGCCCGTTTCCAGGCTTTCGGGGATCAACCGCTCATCCGTGGTGGACCATGGGCGACCCATCGGTGGGTGCCCATTGGAATCCGATGGGCCATCAATTCTATAAAATTCCTATGACATCCGGGATAGCCGTGTACACGACCCCGCGGTAACAAACAGACTCTGTACAGCGAGGTACGAGCGTTCGTATAGAGTGTCTGTCTACAAGAGACTAGCTTTGAATGCTGACGTGTACTTGGCATGGTACTCTGGGTATGCAACCTCGAACATGCAACTGAGATAAAATCGCAATCTCCCGCGTAGCTCTGTAATAATGTCTGACCGCAACGCCGCCTGGCAACCTCTAAAAAAATCACTTGATGGCATGAAGGGTCCTTTCTATGAGCAGAGTTCCAGATGAGCAAGACGAACGTTCCCGACGATGAGAAAGCTTACTGAATGCCCCTGCATTGTCCAGCAATGAACAAGGTGAGTGACCCCAGCCCGTTCAGACTTCTCTGGCGCATTCCCAGAGGGAATTTAGACCATATACTTTTCGTCGTTATGTCTCACGTCTGTCTGCGGAGTGATGGGTTGTACAACGGAATGAAGTGTCTGCGTTGCTTCCCACGTTCTCCTGATTAGAGATTCCTGACACACAAATCAGAAGAAAGAACTTCGACATTGCAAGAGACCACTGACATTGAGGCCGTCGTAGTTATCCTCATTCCGTGCTGACTCCGAAAAATGCCCCAAAGTTCGTCCCACAGTACCAGGATAGGCCTAGAGATACATCGTGGATATGAATGGAAATGAAAAATATATACGCACTCCGTGAATCTTCATCACGTTCAGGGATCTTCGAGCAAACACGCAAGCGAGCATGACGCCATTCTTATCTTTGAATACAGCGGAGGTCGCATCTTCAGGTTCATTTTCCATAGCAGTAATGCGCTCGGCAGCTTGTGATTTCAGCTCTTCGGTATTCTTGGGTCGGTTTTTGAGGTCATTTATATCGATGGGCAAGAGGAACACATCCGTGTTGAGGGCCCATCTGAGGGCTTTCGAGCGGGCGTAAGCACGAAAGTCACCATCGACAGTCAGCGATGCCAAAGACGTCAACGCAGGCTTTTTAACTCTGGTTTCCCTCAGCTACAGTCCACAGTACGTTAGTTGTGGCCACTGGGCAGGCGATCAAAACAAACCCGCGCCGCAACTGCGGCCTTTTCCTTGGCATCCAAATCGCTAACTGCCGTTATTCTCGACCGACAATCTCTTGATAGCTTCGATGGAGACACGACAATAGGTGATGTCACCAGCGGTGCAACACGGGGAGCTTCCATTTTGGCTGCGGGTCTCTTGCGCCAGGGTCCATGCCAGATTTCAACCTGGAGTGAGGTTCGGATCAAAGGCTATGACACGCCGGATGTCGGCCGATCAGCTCCGATCAGCGTTTCTTTGCTTCCACAAGACTGCCCTCTTTCAACGACTTCTTGGGCTCGTTCTGCTCCCACGATGCAGGGCTTCAATCCCCGATACATACGGTGCGCATCCACGGCACACTCTTGCTATGGCCCGGATTATGCATACACCTTCACCTTGAGTGGCTCAGGCTGGCCGTGTTCATATCGTGCGACTCATCCACCCTGTGGGTCTGGGATTTGACAAGGGTGTTTGAGATTAGACATCCTCCAGCTTTGTGTGTCCGCGAACATTTCCTTACCTCAATTCCCTTCTCACCGCTGCCGTTTACCCGAAACCACTCAAATTTAGTGCCCAAGACATTTGAATTTTTTTCAGGAGCTAGCGGCATTTGGGTGTGAGGGTGGACATACTGGTATGTTCAAATACTTCATATTAAATGATACATACCTGATTTTGGGCCGCTACCGCTGCTGGGCCTGCCGAGGTGCCAGGATAGTCCGGGATCTGTCATTGCGCAGGTTCTCCTGCCATCACACACATATATTTTTCTCCGTTCCATCGCTTGTATGTAGACCCCAACTGTATAGGATAGTCCCTAGCCCCTTCTTGTATCATTCCGGAATGAAGTGGCCTCAATTTTGTGCCTGCAGAACTCAATTGACGGGGTGGCCGGTTAGCTAGTATTTGGCCTTGTTGGGAGGAGGAGGAGGAGGATGTATAACCGCGGTGGTCCCAATGAGGAACATACGGGTGCTGTACCTACATACACCAGCCTCTGAGATGTATGCTACAGCCATTTATCCAGTCCAATCGATACAACAATATACCAGCCCGCCTAGTTTGGGTCACGACCGCATACTTCTCACGAAACGCACGGGATAAACGGGAAATAACCTGATGCTGAAAGACCTTGGCAATAACAAGAAACCATTGTTGACGGGAGACTCGAGCCAAGAGCAAGATGAATCGACTGTCACCGGGCTCCACCCATGGTGGCTCAAATCGGCATTGGCGTTGTTTATGCAGATAGGATGGCTGGCATTGAGTGTGTTAGGAATCGACGAAAGCAATGAAGATTCCCCATGCCAAGGCAAAGCCGTCTTTTCCTGGCACGACATAGCATGCCAGAAATGTATTGCCAATGGTGTTCCTATCCTTCGAGGCTTCAGTCCGAGAGATTTGGAGATAGAAGAAAAATTTGCCGCCCGGAGATAGAGACAGAGCACATTCCCGAGGTCTAGCGGCATCAAGAATATCCTTGCTGAAGGTCAGAACAAGCAGGAATATTAATGTGGATTGGGCAGGTGTGGCCGAGTCAATGCCAGTATAACCTGACCCTCTACTAGTAGAACAGCTGGACCAAAGAAAATCGCATGATGCTAGCGCGGAATGAATAGCCAAGCGACGTGGGAGAGGTCCGTGCGTCACAAAGTCGATCACCAATATTAATCAGCGGCTCCTTTTCAACTCCTTTTGCGGAGAGTAAGTCAGGAGAAAAGTGTCCGAGATGACCCGAGACAAGCCCTTGCCACCCGAAACGGCCCGAGCGACCTCATCCAGCAGTCAAAACTACGAATTTCGCGGTGGGATAAGGATAGGGTTATGCGCTGAGCCAGCCGTGGCTCGTTTTGTTCAGCGGTTATGCTCGATTTTGCGGGAAATCTTCGCAAAAGGGAGTTTACTAGCCGGGATGTATGTCTCAGAGTGCATCAGCACTATTGAGGCCCGGAGGATGCTCTCGTCGACGATTTCGAATGAGACCCAAGCTAGTATCTTGACCATGCTGAGGAAAATCATCTCAGATAGTGAGGAAATCGTGTCCGACTCCTGCATGATGGTGGTAAAGGAGAAATGACGGACTTTGGGGATGCCAGCGGAAATAAATTCACTGGTCCCTTCGTGTAAATTCGAGAAAATGGTCTTGAACCATTCACAGGAGACCTACCTTCATTTCATCACGTAGTTGATTGTATATGGACAGTATGGCCCTCGAGAACTAGCGACAAATGCTAAGGTGGCCGGTTACCCAGTCGGTAATAGTAGCATGCAGTATACGGGTATATATCAGTTATGGCCAAACAGAGACATTTCAAGGGCTTGAATGCTTGTAGAGTGTGATTCATTTCTAGTCACAGAGTGTCTAAGAAACTTGAATGGAGCAGATACGGGCTTTTGATGTTCCCACGGGAGGACCATCAATTCCTAGCCATCCACTTTTCGGCAACATCAGGAGAATAGGAGGAAGCAAGCCCCCCCAATAAGAATCGAGAGCTGTTTAGCTTTGGGCAAACAACCTGATTGGCTGCTGGCAACCCCGCCATTCCGAGAGTGATGGAAAATCGGTCGCGAGAGCGATTGTATAAAACCGAACCTGCCCGGCGGGCCAAACCCTCGGCAATCTGAGGCCATTTCCGGCCAAATGAAACCCTTGGAATGACCGATTTTAAGTCCCGAAGACATTTTCATTGCGAACATTTCTCCAACTTTAGATTCCGCCCACGTGCTTCAAGGGCCTTGTATTTAAGCTATTACTGTGTTTTCCTAGTCTTGTTGTTACCGCGGGTCCCGATTGGGACAGAATCTTGTTACATAATCGTCGGAGCTTGAATTTCGACACGCTTCTATTACACAAGTCAACGACGCGTTTTCTCCCTTCCACATCGTCCCATCTCTCGCGCGACTGCTTTCTGACGCGTATAGCCGCCACATCCATTGGTGGAGGACCAGAAAATGCCGCAAAACCGCCCGTAAAGCTCGTCAGACAGTATCGAAAAGGCCATAATGTGCTCTTACCCATTCCTGTCATCCCTTCGGCTCCGCCGAACGCCGCTGCACACAGGCTTGCAGATAATTTTGCGCCAGATCCACCAGCCACCGTCGCAAAACTCCGATTCATTCCCTCATATGCAGCCACGAATGCGCCAAGTTCAACTGAATGCGGAAGAACGAGCCCCAACCAACACAGATGCAAAATTCCCAGCGATGGAGGATTTTATTCAGAACTTGCGTCTTGGCCCTGTGGACTCTCTAGGCGACTTTCTCCTCACAGATCCCCGCGGAACATCCCATGCGCAGGCAGTTGCGCAATTTCTGGATGGGAGAACAGCCGGCAGTGATGAGGTGAGATTTCATTTCGCATTTCACATTTCGCGTGCACTCCTATTGCTTGCTACCTCCCAATCCCTCCATTCCATCCCAGTTCCATTCTCGCACTTCTCTTCTCCAACCCCATTCATTTCAATCAAGCTCCTCCGCTCCTTCCTCAGTTCTCGCATTACGTTGGGAAGTGGAATTCATTCACAGCTAGCTGCGTACACCGATACAGATAAGTGAGGACACACGCGAGCCGACGACGCGCGCAATCCCGCAGCCCGAGCCCGAACCACGACGACTCTGAACCTGGGGAGGTGCAGTGCGCGGCACGAGCAGGCGGATGCAAACTCAGTGAATGCGCGATTTGATGCACACGCGCGATGGGTAGCACGCCGCGCCGCGCCGAGTTGTGGGCACGCGTACAACTCGCGATGTGGCTGCAAACGACGAGTCCGCGCGCGCGCGGTGTTCGTGTTCGTGTGCATGCGCGAGTGGAGTGGAGTGGAGGCGCGCCGGCCGGCCGAGCGTGGGGTTGGAGTTTGAGTTTGAGTTTGAGTAAGTTTTGGGTGGGGATTGCGCGAGGAGAAGTTGCCGCAGGGGATGGGCACAGGCGTCGATGTCGAAGAGCAGGCGCGGTGAGGAGCATCCGCACGCGGTGGAGTACGAGTACGACTAGGCGGAACTGCAGCGCAGAAAGGCCGAGCCCTCGTTGAGTCGAGCCCTCGTTGAGTTGAGCCCTCTTTGAGTGCACGATGGAATGGAAGGCGGGAAGTGTGCATTTGTCGCGATTCACCGACGAAGAATTTATGGCATAGCTGAGAACAGCCGACGACGAGGGAACGTGGGAGACAACGCAACGCACGCAAGGATATGACATGCGGGATAGCCGCCGAGAGGGAATTGATTTTGAGCGAGTTGTGAGCGCTGTAAGTTGCGGCTGATGCGAGGAGTTGTCGACGCGCGATTGTGGACATGGTACAAGTCGATTGTTGATATGTCCAAGTCGGAATCGAGAAAGCTGCACGGAGGACCCCGACAGATCTACTCCGTTTCGGCGCATCTGCTAGAGACTCGCCACAGTAATGAAAGGCCGAAGGGCCAAGCTTCGTGAGTTCTGAGACCTAAAGGAAAGGTTAAAGCGCTCCCATATGACCAGTTCAAGTGAACACGCGAGTTTATTCGCCAAGCCTTTGTTTGGAGTCACCACAAGACCAAGAGCACGCACGAGTTGGCAGATTTGGCGGGTACAAATGGCGAATAGTGTTGTGCTCACTGAGCACCAGAATGGGCACATAGAATGCTGCAGACTTCCCCAAGCCATCGCTTCACAACGCAAGATATCCCTCCCATCGAGAACCCCGATTTACGAGCTCCTCCTGCACGGGACAAAGCCCATCTTTCCGGCGTGGCAGCACCTTCTTGACAATCGTTCTAAGGGTCTTGAGGCCATCGGGACCCTCCCAGAGGACAGTTAGCACCATGGTAGTCGTGAACAGTCACGAAAGAGAGGGAATGGCAGCCAGTGTCGCGTCGCAAACGCGAGGAAGAAAAGCAAAAGACAAGAGGCAGCCACCGGAAGATGCCGAGACACAGCCTCAAAGGGTAGGGTGGGTCTGGGACCCCTTATTTCACTTTTTGGAATATGTTCGGACGGCTCTGAAAACGCGTTTAGAAGGGTTGAGAAAAGATCGAGTTTTTTAGGGGTATATTTCCATGTGGAACGGTGAAGAATGTCCATTCCGCACGACAGAAATCGACTCAAAACACAGGAGATTCACGCAGAATGGCCTATATCAAGCCCAGATTTCAGTAGAAAATACCCTTTGCGGTCACTTTTCCTGGGAAACTTACCCGATTTGGGTGTGGCTGTGCTCGGCTAATAGGGTAGGATGGGTCTGGAGGGTCTTATTGCACTTTTCCGACCCTGTGTGGCAAATTTTAAGGATGGTTGCCTCTTGGCAAAAGACGACGTGTCGGTCAGCACCGCCACCTGTGGCAGTGCAGATTATATAATAAGATTCTGTCCCGATCGGACCCCCGCGGTAAGTAACAGACTTTATATAGCGAGGTACGAGTCGTTTTAGAGAGGTTAAGGGTAATGGAAGCGGCACGTTCGGGTTCCGTCGGCACTCTCGCGTTGACAATATTTCGCCCGTGGACGCGTGGGTAAGGGGTGGCTGTGCATCATAAATTTCCGAACCAATTCAGCGTCAGCCGGATTGTCAGGAATTTCGGCCGATACGATGCTATCTATATCAGCAGGATCCACGCAGTCTTTGGGAAATTTGATGAGTATATGGGAATGGGGGAGACCGCGTTTCTGAAATTCGACGCAGTGTATGCAGTAGACCGGTCGACCCACATTGACAAACATAGTTTTGAGGGTCTGGAGCAGGAGCACTAGTGCCAATTTCCGTTTGAAAACACGAATGACAACGACTGGGATGTCAGTGTAGTTCTGTCCGGGACGAAGCTGAGATTGTATTTCTGGCCATTCAGGATTGCAAGTCATGGTGATGAAGGTTGCAAGGACCGGGGCTTAACTGTAGTATCATGGCACGCTTTTCAAAATGCCTGCCATTTGAATGCACCAGGTCATGCTTTTCAAAGTGCCATACACCCCAATTTTGGACACATGTAGCAAAAATCAAGTGGACTCAAAACAATTGATTCACAGAGTGTATAAGACATGGCTCATCTTGCGCCGGAGCCCAGCGTTGCATCTCCGATTCTAAGACAATTAGCAGTACATCCATTGTTGAGTAAAGCCTTAATGGAACGAGTCTTTCCCGTGTCTATCGTTGTGAGCATTATTGGCACAAGCATCTCGTGATGTTTCCTCTGTCATTGAAACTCCCTCAGTTCTCGAGATAGCTTGACCTTGGATACTCCCATCGCCCTACGGGCCAGCCACCGGGCCGCTTCTTGCTTCTTTAAGCCAAACGGCACCCGGGTTTGTTTTGGTGCTTCCTCCTCTTTCAAGGATTGAGCCATCGCGACTTTGTCGCCCTTTTTCATCTCACTCTTTTTTTTCGCTGGTTTGGGTTCCAGAGGCCTTTTTGAACGCACCCCACCGCTTGTTCACTTCATCCATCTTTCGATTTTTTATGTGTCTCAAGCGATTTTTATTCTCCAATATCTCTACAGAACGTTCCTTTGCACCGAGACAAGCTTTGCACCACGCGTTTTTGTGGCTTTTGTCGCCCTGGTAAAGGGTACCATTCTCATGGAAAAGCTCCCATATCGGATTGAGTACAACCATGGGCAAGGATTCTTCAAAGTGCGTGGGTCTGTGAATGAGCTGCAGAAAGAGAAAAACGAAGGATCGATTGACGTGTCGAAGGAAGTACAGCGTGAGAACTAATGCTATTGACCCGGTCGGACCCAATGATTGACCCCGGACCGGTCAGAAATTTGTGACGTTTTGTGACGATTTCTGTCTGACTTTGACAACACTGATACGGCTAAGAGCACCCACCGATGGTTTTCCGCCAGGAAAATTTCCCTCTTCCCTCATCCAGCCAACTCTCCCGACCTCAACCCAATAGAACCCGTCTGGCACGAGCTCAAGAAGCGCATCCGGGAGCATCGGCCCATCCCAAAGACGTTCGAGAGCCTCAAGAAGGTGGTCATGGAGGAATGGGAGAAGCTTGATGTTGCTGATATAAACAAGCACACATTGAAGATGGTCGAGCGGGTGGATGCAGTACGGAGGGCAAAGGATGGCCACACAAAATGTTGAGGGTAGTAGTGCCGTAGTTACTGAGATATGTTCGAAGAAAGAGAAGAGTCACTTGTTTGTCACGCGTGACCGTCCATCACTTTGTGCCACCACGACTCTCCGGACTAGAAGGGCGCAGCGCATCCTTTCGAGCAAGGGCATTCCAAGGAAGTTGGAAGGTACCCCATCCGCATATTTGGGCTTGTATTCGAACCCATACGTCGAGAAGCACCCCCCGCGAGCGAGGTTCCACGATCAACTCTGTACCAATTCCACTTTTAAACGAGGATAAGGTAAATTTGTTACAAGGGATCCAACTGAGGCGGTCAAAGCAATACGTTCTAGAGAGGCAATACATACTTCATAACTAACGCTACACATACTTACAAGTTACATGGAATACAACCCGCTTGACAGCGTGTTCCGGTGCTCCGAGCCGCCATTGAACGAATGAGAAGACCAGTCCATGCTTCCACCTTTGTGGGTTGGTCAGCCGTCGAAAGAGACTTATATTATGCATAAAAGACAAATACCGTCTCTTAATTCGTCCACATTGAAGATTGCAAACATCTTTTCCCCGAGCACCGGCCGTGTCGGGAGCTGGGGATCTGTATCTGTAATCGACTCCAACGATTCCTCTCTGCCCTGGCACGAAAAGGAGAATGCATCCTCCACTTCAGAATCGCTGAAGCAGTCATCGAGGGAGTCGAAGGAGGATTGGTCGTCGTCGGAATGCGAACGAGGGTCGCCGTACCCAAAGGGGTCATCACACCCAGGGCGGACAATGGTACCGAACGAGTCGACACTGCTTGGCGAGTCGATAGTGAATGCCGATGACGAGAAATCAAAAGATATTTCCTTGTCGGAGTCACGAGCTGTCTCCGCCCAGGGCGGAATGTCGGAGGTCTCTCTAGGAGAGTCCATCGAGCGTGTGGATTTGGTCGACCCAATGCTTGGTGATGGGGTGCCAACGGGCTGGTCATAGATTCCGCAAGGGACTCTTCTGAGGCTGAGGCCCATCCTTCTCTTCAGTGAAGTGAATCGCAGTTTGCGCCCTTCCTTCCACTGTTGAATCTTTGTTCTTGCCCATCGGGCTCGAACACGAAGAAGGGGATGGAGATAAGTCTTCATCTGTGAGCCCTGAGCGCTGAGGGGCCAGGCCCGTAGTGATGTCCTGGCTTTGGCTTTGGCTTTTTGGCTTTGGCTTGGCCTCGGAAAATCTCAGGCCAGGCCAGGGCCAAACCTTTGGCTTTGGCCTGGCTTTGGCCTGGCTTGGCCTGAGCCATGGCTTTTGGCAGGGAAATCAGCTTGAATTTGGCTTTGGCCCGGATAAATCCCAGGCCAGGCCAAAGCCAACCCCAGCCAAAGCCAGAATAAGCCAAAGCCAAGCCAAAAAGCCATGGCTTTTTGGCCTGAGGCCAAAGCCAGAACATCACTAGGCCAGGGCGATGGCAGGCCAATAACTTAGCAGGTGATGGAGAGAAGCAAGGCGAGAAGGAGGTTGACCTAGCGCACGTGATAGTGACGTGGCAGATGACATCATATCCTTTCCGGACAACCGATATCTGTGTATTAGCACCGCCGTTGATCGATCCGGCAGCTTTGTACTTGTTTGTGCTCAATCAAAATCCTTCTCCGCATGTTGCCTTGTGTAGCGGTTCACTCATGCATTTTACCAACTTCATGAAGCAGAAAAAAATGTTAATTAACTATACGTGTATGTGGCTGGCCAGTAAATCAACGAAAAACATGCCTTCTTCCATCGAGTTCCAGCATTCCACCAACAAAAAACCGACATTTATCAAGATTTTGGGTCGTAAATGGCCAGTGACAGTCACCAAAACCTCAGATAGCTTAACTGTTCCTTTTTCAACCCATATACCATTCTTTCAGCGCCGCCAGTGCTTCGAAGCTCGCCCGAAAGCGGCAATTTTGATTAAATTGAGCTCAATTGATACATTCTGCCCAATCCAAAAGTGCAGATTCTTTTCTGAGGCCTATTGAGCTACTTACTCGTCATCACCGAAAGTAACCGGTAATTGATTCACTGTGCCAGATCACGTGCACTGAGATGGACCATACCTTACCACCAAATACCTACAGATATTAGCTGAAGACCTCATAACTTGTTTTGGGAGAATTGACCCAGTATTGCTCTCCAGAGACCAGAAAAGATCAGTGACCCATGTTTAAATTATGACATTTTATCAAACAGTCGGAAGAAACTTCACAAAAAAAATACTCAGAGCCTGAATTTAATGTGGGGTATCCTGGAATAGATTAACAGACATCTTTGGTGGATTTTGTAACAGTTAAGATCCTGATTAAGTAACAGATTCTTGCCGCAAATTGTGTTGCAGCATTGTCTGCAGGTTTTCAAGATTAATTGTTGAACGAGCGATTTACATGGTAATTTGTCATGTAGAGCACCATGGATGGATGAAATAATGTCTGAGCAGTGCTTCAGTCAGATTTCAAGCAAATTTGAGCTCTCAAGGTTCAATTTTGTCAGCTTAACTGGAGGGCAGCTGGTGCACAATCCATGCAGGCATGACTCACTGCAAAAAATGCCTTGTGTACCAGTATGCATTCACTTTCCTTGAGTTCCAAGTCATGGAGTACGTTCAACATATCTTAAGGAATGGCCCTGATGACAGAAAACTCTATCTATGGCCACAGACCGAGCCATACGCCCCAATTTTGGACACATGTAGCAAAAAATCAAGTGAACTCAAAACAATTGATCCACAGAGGGTATACACATGATTATGGATGCCGAATTGGATATGAAGGGCGAGGATATATCTAGATGAACATTTCTAGGTAGTCAGAACCAGAATATTGCACGAATTTCTGCTGTAGTAAGCCAATTACCGGTTACTTTCGGTGATGACGAGTACTCAGAGTTTGATTGACCTGGGCGCCAATTTTGTGTCATACCGTAGTGACTCCTGTCGCACTTCAACTGCTTTCCTTCGTTTGAGGCTGGTTTGAGGTCAATTTGCACCAATGTCACGGTTTCCACAGGTAAATAACGTTAAATGGTATATAATACCTCATATATGTCAAAACTTCAAGTATAAGAATTTTTGTCCTCCTATACGGATTAGATTTACATCTACGCAGTAAAAATGCTAAGGCTTTTTCAATTCTCACTGAATTGTCTCGCTTTCGCAGGCAAAATCATAGAGGTTTACATTGGCTATAAAATGACCATGACGGATTTTTGGAGAAGCTCCTGGTTTTTCACCCACTTTGAAGGAGTCCGTCAAATGTGTTGTTAATTAATGAAATGACCCGAAAAACGAAAAACCGGCACGGTCATTTTGCTCTGGCGCTAATTTCAAAGGCAGTCTCCGTTTTATGCATCGTGCAAAAGTGTGCAGATAAAGAGCCTCAGCATTTACAAAGTTGGAACCGATGCTGAGCATGAGCCAAACAAGTACAAAGCTGCCGGATCGATCAACGGCGGTGCCCGTCCTCACTGTATCAAGGGGATTCACTGATAAGAAATTTCCTAATGACTTGGGATTGGGCCTCTTCGAGGCGGATGCTGAACCTTTAGGTTCAATTTGAAGAATAACTTTTATGATCCAAAACAATTTGGGTTGGATAGCCAGGTGCTTAGTGTTTAGATGAAGCCGCTTCAGATCAAAGATTAATTGAATGTAAAAATCCACTCTCTGCAACTACGGCCAAAAAAGCAAAATGTGACTCTGAGCGTGGCCTAGAAGCCCTAGAATTTTGGGGTTGTGCACTGAGTACACGACATTGCCGGTGCTACCAAGTAGACTGGACGCATACCATATGCGAGAGGAATATAAACGTGGGGAGGAGGGTACACGTACCGTTATAAAATCGAACAGAAATCGTAAAAAGAAAGTTCCCCGAGATGCCCGAAGGGATTCCACACTTTTGCAGCTCACGATCTGATGACTTTCCAGTCAAGTCAAAGCTATTAGAGCTTTGAATAGCGCATGATTTCTACAATAGTTCGTGCAATGACAACCTGAAATTCTTTCGAAAATCACATTGAGCTTCATTCCACCACTTGCGCAACGAGGTTTGAGAATTTTGATTTGCTATCTGGAGGTTGAACAAAGATGACATTAGCTCAAAATATGGGCTCCCGTGAAGATAGGCCAAGGTACTGTACAGTTGTGGACAAACAAAGTCCGCAAATAGCCGCCTGGGCCTTCGGCGCTTTCGCGAGTTGGTCGGGCGCGAACCACTTCTCGTTGTCGGTGGTGGATGAACTCTTGATGTTGAGGAATCGCGTGGCCAGAATATTCTTAAAAATCCGACCTGACCTGGGTCGAATGAAGAATTGAGCGCACCTAGACCCATTAAAATTAAAAGGAGATGTTCGAAATCTACGCACCTCTTCCTTGGTACCGGCAGATCCCAACCCACCATTCTGAAGCAGCGTGACAGATTCAGATTTAGACGACGAGTAAATCGGCGGATCTACGCACCTCTCCAGTACCCACTAAGGCTTGTTCAGATCGATCCACAAATACATCACATACGAGGAAACCGTCATCCGATGAACGCGACGTATATTGGTCCATTTGGTGGGCCTTCAACGCACTCGACTTCCCCGCCAAGACCACCTCCATCTTGCCGAGATGGTGATGTGGGGCGTCACCACGGATATTGGGGCGATAAACACGGCCACCAGCGTCTGCGACCAGGAAAAATCTATTTCAATAGAATGAAATACGCGGAATGAACTGAACACTTACCTTTGATGGGCGAATCGTTTTCAACGGCAGCCGGGATGAGCTCCGACAAGAGCGCGTTGTACGATGTGTGCCCTTCGGCGGAGGTGGTGGTTGTCACGGGGAAATTGTCAAGGATAACCTGGCGCGGGGCAGCCGCTTGGTTGAGCTCATTGTAGAAATTGACTTGAGTGGCTGTACCCAGTGAGTGACTGTAATAGAACATTCGATTTGTGCTTACCCGCGATCTCCTTTCCGTCGGTCTTCGCAGCCCTCAATTTGGGTTCTGGGGTCGTGGGTCGGTTTGATTCGATGCCCGTGCTCTCTTCGCTACTCGAATCTGAAGAGCATTAGTATTAGTAGAGAGAGGCTGTCCGGCAGAGTTACTCACCGTCACTGGTACCACGTCCAGCTCCATCTTGTTCGGCTTCGGCGGTCTCGACAGTCTTGTGCCCGCCAAGACGCTTGAACTGCGCTGGGGGATCGGTCTTGACGCCGTTCGCATGGAGAGTTTTGTTGGCTCTGCAAAAATTCAGTGATAAGAATATAAATAAAGCGAGACTCACCCTGTCGCGGCCTTGGGTGGTTTTGCTCCTTCAGACGCGTCCTCGGCCTCTTTGACTGCGCTGGTCTTCCCTGAGGAGGCCTTGGGGTTAGCGCGATGGCTGAAAAGAGGTGTAAAACGCGGGTCGTCCGCGAGCTGCGGCTTTTCCTTCATTTCTTTCTGAATACTGCGCAAGAGTGGACCCTTGTTGAGCGTATTGTCTAAGCCCATGGCACCAGCAATATCCTTCAGCTCAGCATGAAGCTTTTGCTCGAGACGGCGATCAGAGAGCTGAAGAACTGTGTCATTGGGTGCAGACATGATGGGATAGTGGGCGACGAGAAAGACCACACAGAGCGACGGACGGATTATAAGCCAATGGCGCACTGATGGAAATCACCGGGAGCATGCTGATAGGGCGTAGGGTTATCGCGGGCCATATGGATCTGAAACACAGTCAGTCCTCAGCCAGTGGTTCATGTCGGATACCAGTGGAATCCAGTGGCTTTCGCGGACACGGTGGGCCAACAAAAACCGTTGGCGATCGGCGGGAACCACCGATTTGATCGGCCAACATTGGCAAACAGGATCTGCCAATGTCCATCAACATCCGCCAGTGGCCGCCACGGTCCAATGGTGGCCAGCGGCGGCCGCCAGCGAACTTTCCACCTCCGGGTATATTACTCTAAACCCACGGGTTTGGCTTCGGGTTTTCAGGGTTAGGGTACGGGTTAACCGATCTATACCCGGACCCGGACCCGTGCCCATCCCTACGCCGCCCTGGCGCCCAGGCACCGCTCCCGTCCCACCCCGCCTCCGACCCCCTTCCCCGACGCCGCGCAGAGACCACATTAGGCGGAGATGCAATTCAGCTGCGCAGCTCGAACGAATTGCTTTGAATGACTTGTACATCTTGATCCACTTGCAGGTCTTGCATAAACTGGAAAGCTAAGGGTCTTGCAGGAAATAAGCTTCAAGTTGAGCTTGACCTTGAGGAAGGAGTGCCGGGTGCCCGTCGGATCTCAGAGTCTTATACAGCGACTTGGGAGGGATCTTGCATTTACAACACGAGCAATTGGGATGAGGACGGCGAGCAGAGACCGGAGACTTGGACGCGGGGTAATAACGGGGCAGCGGGGACATGGGAGGGATAAAGAGAGAGACGCGAGACTTGCATGTGACACATCAACCAAGTGGCAAGCACGCACGTTACAAAAACATTCGACGTCGGCGGAATAATAATTCACAAGACTCAAGATTGTAGCGTCAGCGGCCTACGCCGGAGCAAAGCGAAGGCACGTCTTGTACGAGAAAAAGAAAGAAGATACGATAAGGGTGGCTATTCGTCCAGAAATCTACAAGATACGAACAGAACATACACCGATTCCACGGGTTAGATGGATCATGCAAGAATCTGTGGACTGGTCGCAGGCGCATCGTGCCGAGGTTCACATGCATTTGTTTAGATTGACATGGAGAGCCCTCAGCTCTCTGTCGTGTAAAGGCACCAGGGCTGCCAAAACAAATCCGAAGAGACAGTTCAGACCCAAATTTCGCTGGCTATCATCCCATCAATACTTGGTCAAAATCCGGCCTGAAATGATTACACAATGGTCAAAATACTGTTTTGCTGCGAAATCTGCTCAGTTTTAAGATAGAATAAGATCTGTAAGAGGAATTTTCATTTACTTCAAAACTGAGTGAGAAAAAGAATTGTTGCAGCAGATTTGGCCACATGCACATATCATATAATAGGTGCAAAATGACGCTACAGAGTTCCACCGGTCGGTCTGCCCGTGGTCCCGGAAACACGTCCGTGAGCTTGTAAAATACCAGGTAATTTCCAATGCTCTCGTGCTCTTATTCAGATCTAATAATCCAAATCCTTAGCCCATTTTAACCGACCAAGCTAAAGCTGATGTATTTTCCATCTTGTCTGTTTGCAAAGTTAATGGCACTAACTAAAAATAGAATAAGAAAGAACAACACCCCGGTTTGTTTAGCTCATTTCTTGCTCAATTTTGAACCAATTTGCATCCTTATGGTCGCGTTCGAGAGGCACGGAGCGGCTCTTGTGGAGTCAGAACTGCCCAAATACAGAAAATTTTACACAACTTGAGGCGCCGGTGGATTGTAAATTTTCTGTGAGTCTCTCAGAGTACTCATTCCATGCCCACGAACTTGATTCCACCGAGAAATTCGTACCCATTCCACTTCTGAACGAGGACAAAGCAAAATCCTCTCGTGGAGTCAGACCTGCATGCCCAAATACAGAAAATATTACACCACTTGAGCCGCAGGGGGTTAAATTTTCCATGACTCTCCCTGAGCACTCATTCCGTGGTAAGGACCCTAATTCGAGCGAGAAATCTGTACCCATTCCACTTTTGAACGAGGAAAAAGCAAAATGGGCTTGTGGAGTCAGAACTGCCAGATGCGAAAAATATTACACCACTTGAGCCGCCGGTGGTTAAATTTTCCATGGCTCTTCCTGAGCACTCATTCCATGCTAAGGAACCTAATTCAAACGAAATATCCGTACCCATTCCACTTTTGAATGAGAAAAAAGCAAAATGGCCTTGTGGAGTCAGCTCAAAATGACCGGTTCAAAATTGTATGCGCTCGCGCTCATTATATTTCTTTCTACATATACAATTTCTTTCCTAACGTCACGCGTTTCAAAATGTCAAGGAATTCAATGAGGTCACACCTTTCAAAATGTAAAGGAATTCAATCAGGTCAAGCATTTCAAAATTTAAAGCACGCCAGAGAGGTCAATATTGCCTCCGAGCAGGATCTGAATGGCTCAAAATGACCGGAGTGACCAGGGCTATCCATTTCTGGCGTGCACGCCTCAGAAAATGGCTCTGGGACATGGAGGCACGGTCGTTTCACCCGGGACGCAATACTACGTGTGAATCAAGTAGTTGAATGCAATAAAATAATTCATTGGTATGTAGAATTGAGACAAAATAGGTTGAAACCTTGCTTCTTCGTGTGCGTGAACGAGCATTCGGCACTCTAAAGCCTCGTTCGCGCTTTTAACCTTGTCCCTAGCCCCCTCGCCACGCACCTAACCCTAACCGCTAACCTTAACCAGCGTGGCGGGACGACAAAGCTCATACCCGGGCAAGCGCTCGAAAGCGCGACGTAGGCGTCACCAACGACATGCGGGATCCTAGGGAAGGGCAAGCGAGCAGTCCGGCGCGTTACTAGGGCGTGTAGAATGGCGGACGTGGGACGGGCATGAGGGAGGAAGAGAAAATGGATGAGGCTGACCGTGGCACGTCAATTGTTTGACCGGTGCGGAGTTTGAATGTGCCGAAACCGCCGCGATCAAAATTACTGGATTTAAGATACTTCCGCAATTTCCGCCGCAGGTGTCAAACCCAATCGGGAAATTTTGATGGCGGCCGGATCGACACATGTGATGGCGGCACATTTCGGCACAGATAGTGCACAAAACTAAGTCAAGTCGTCGAACCGCTTCCTCAAGTCGTAGTAAGAAGTGTAAGAAAAGTATTTATTGCTTTGAATAGATACAAATAATATTTACATCTTTGTTTCTTCGTGTGCGCGAAGGGGACCGACCATTCGATGCCCCTCCCCTCCCTCGCTGCGCTCGGGGGTCCCCCAAGCCGGGGCATCTCAGGTCGGCACACTAAAGCCTCGTCCGCGCTTTTTACTATATCCTGGCCCCTCCCCCCCCACCTAACCCTAACCGGCGTGGCGGTACGACAAAGCTTATACCCGGAGTTAGGGCAAGCGCCTCGAAAGCGCGACGCAGGAGTCGCCAACAGCAATGCTGGATCCTAGGAGCCATGGGCGGGCAGATCTGGCGTGTACAACCGACGGACGAGTGCGCGGGCACGAGGGGCGCAATAGAAAAGGGATGTGGCTGACCATGACACAATTGTTTGACAGGTGTGGAGTTTGAATGTGCCGAAATTTGCCGTCATCAAAATTACCCGATTCAGGTTTGACACCTGCGGCGGAAGTTGGAGAGTGATTTAGGATACGATCGGGCCGATGTCCGACTGTGTATAAGGGCCTGATCGGTAACCGTGAATTCACGCATGAATTTTCGTGGAATTTTTGATGAGTACCAAACTCGTCCCTAAACTACCCCAGATGGTCGAATAGCCCCTTTTAATGAACATTTGAGGTTGGAGAGTGGGAGACATGGTGTAACACACAATCTCCCATAGATTTCACAGATGATGCAAAAAAAATCAAGTTCAACTCAGCTTATGTTGAAACCATCACACTGCTTCCACTCATGCTCCTCGAGATTTTAGGAAATGCATGTACTTTTCGTTCTAGGAGGGTTTAGGGACGAAATCTGTGGGAAAGATAGACAGAAACGAGATTCAGCCAAAATTCAGGCAAAAAAATTCACGGTTACCGATCAGGCCCTAAATGTAGATTAGGAAATCCAGGCCGCATTTGGTCTGCCAGGCCCAATAAGGCCTGGCTCGTTCCCAGGCCCTTATTTAGATTGATCGTCGGGTTTTCACTTTATCTGAGCACCTTCAGACAACTTTTAGACGAAGAGAATAATGTCATGGGCATTCTAAGAGTTACAAGCGGTTGACGACCCCCGGATCATCCCCTTTTTCGAACGTGGAATATCCAGATAGTTGAGAGATGTGCGTCCGGAGGAAGGCCGCTAGTTTTGCATTACAGCTCTTTGCGGAACTTAGGGCGCGGCGTGTTTTTTTTTTTTTTGGTAAATTTTCACGAGAACAGCGATTGCGGGATCAATCCTCAACCGTTTGCCCTGGAAGTAGGATCATTCGATTCGGACGGAAAGGGCGGAGGGCCCCATCTCCTAGGTTTTTTTATGGGCCCCGAAAATTTCCTTTTTGGGGTAGATTCCCGCGTTTTTCAGTGGTTGAGCAGAGAACACGTCCCATGGGACCTATTTTGCTCCGATTGACCTATATTTTTATTATGGTGGACTTGAACATATTCCGGAGGGCCTCAAATACCGGTATTTTGAATGTGATCAATACTTCAAATATACAGGTCACAGATAAATTCCTTTCATATTGCTGATCTCAAAGTGTATGATGGATTTGAACCAGCATTCACATTCACTATCCCGGTATTTCAGGCCCTCCAGAATATGTTCAAGTGCACCATAACAAAAATATAGGTCAATCGGAGCAAAATAGGTCCCATGGGACGTGTTCTCCGCTCAACCACTGAAAAACGCGGGAATCTACCCCAAAAAGGAAATTTTCGGGGCCCATAAAAAGACCTAGGAGACAAGGCCCTCCGCCCTTTCCGTCCGAATCGAATGATCCTACTTCCAGGGCAAACGGTTGAGGATTGATCCCGCAATCGCTGTTCTCGTGAAAATTTACCAAAAAAAAAAAAAAACACGCCGCGCCCTAAGTTCCGCAAAGAGCTGTAATACGTGTATCTACAACAGCAATTAGTCCCAAACAATATTAGTAATACATGTAGATATATATCCCTCATATTTCAGAATCAGGGCATTCACCGAATCTGGAACGCGAGTCATCGCAGAGTAGAGTTGCCAATGAGAAAAAACGTCGCGTCGCAAATCGAGGCCCAATCTTTGCACCGTTAGACCCTGGCACCCATTGAAGGTGGTGGCGTAACAGAGAGCGAGAGGCATCTGTTTTCTGTGAACCTTGAACCCGTGTGGTTGGAAATGGCAGTTGATGCGTGGAATATGAAGGCGTATCTGAGATGCATTTAGTGCCAATACCAAGTAGATAGAGTATGGAATATGCACGTACCGGATCAACAACTCTACCAGCTACGACCACGGAAATGGTTTCAACTTCTACCGTGTGGCGCAGGAGATTTCGCACGATAACTCGAGTTTTTTTGTGAGACCTCGGGATGTGAACCGGTCGAGCATGTCTGCGAGTTGTCAATGCGCAGAGCGGCCCGTTGAGATGATTAGGATGCGTGTGACTAGCAAGAAGCGTCGCGACAAAAACTTCGAGCTCAGGGATGCCAGGGAACTTGAGGCTGACGCGTGTTGCGGCAGCTAGGTGACCGGCACCATATACGTAGTTAGAACACAAATATTCCACCAATTGGGGATAACGATACACGTCAAAGAGACGAGCCCGAGGCGCTGAGGATGCGCAGGCGAGTTTGACGAGGGGCGGAGGGGAGAATAGGAGGGACAATGGAGGAAATAAACGGCGGGCTAGCGGTCGTAGCAGTCATCAAGTGTTGTAATAAACTATGGTGCGCGTGTGGTGACTTAGTGAAACAAGACAACCAGCGAGCATTGAGGTTGGTCGGTCGGTCGTCCGAGCCTGTCTTGCTCGGGCAGTGGGGGACCGAGCGGTGTCGCCCAAGTGGCGTGGCAGGTACGATGGTAGTGGGGAGAGGAAAGGGGTGGCAGGCGCGACGATTGATTGGAATGACGGTCTTTCAATCTTCGCTCAAGTTGTGCCACGATCAAAATTGCCAAATCGGGTTTGACAGCTGAGGCGGAAAGTCAGGAGTGGCACCCGTTCGACGGGTGCCGTGGACCCGTGGCGACGGCAACGGGCGGCAGCCCTAAAATTGACCGTAAACGCCCGTTTGACCTTTCTCCGTAGACTTACTGTCGAACTCCGCCTGGGGGAATGCGCACCCACGGGTGCTCTCCCGCCAGTGCCACGGTCGCGCTCTGCGAGCGAGGCCTCGCGCGATGCGGACATCACGGAGATCTACCATCGCGTGCGGGAGGTTCGTGCCGTGGCCGACGATTCGGTGTCTGACGCCGCTGAAATAACTGAGCGGGTGTTGGCCCTGGAGCGGCAGCCCGTTTCGTCGGCCCAGGACGCGGAATTGGGTGCGGGGGTGTCGGCCCTGGAGGACCGCGCCGCGCCGTCGGGTGCTCTTACTGCAGATGCCCTGAGCACCGCTGTTGCCCTGCGCTTCGGGGAAATCGCCGGTGATCGCGACGCGCTGGATGCCGCGATGCACGTGCAATTCGAGGCTCAGACAACGGCCAATGCCCAGCTCCGTCTGGAGATCATCGACCTTCGGAAGACCTTGGCCGCCGTCCAGACTACTCTCGTGCGCCTCGAGCTCGGCGGCCGGTCCCAACCTCGGGCAGAACCGGCTGCTCGTTCCGTCACTCACCCCCCGCCGGCATGCGGCCACGCGCCCGCTCCCCGGCGAACGACCAGTAGGCAAAGCGCCCCTGCAGACTACAAGGCGTCCTAACAATGGGCCCCTTTGCGGCGTCACGGAAGACTCCCCTCGAGCTCTTTTTGTCCGCTATCACGCCCGCCCTCCCCGCCTTCACCTTCAGTGCACCATTCATTCCAAAGATCCCAGAGCACATTCAATTGGTGTATGTTACGTGTTTTTTATACATGAGGGACGAAGCTTCGACGAAGCCTCAGGGTCGTTTGACAAGACTGATTCAAAGACTGGTCTTCCTCAGAGTCTTGTCATCGTTTTCTTCCTCACTCTCATCTCCACCGTTCCCTCATTTAACACAAAACAAAACACTGTAATTATCGCGCTGGATATGTCCTCGTCGTCGTTGTCGTCGTAAGTCGAGTCCCGTCGTCCCCTTTTTGCGTGCTGTCGCGTGCTGTTGGGAGTATATTGGGTTGGGCGTCGGGAGTGGAGGTGGTTGAGCTCGAGTTCTACTCGTCTCCGTCTCCGTCTTTTGTCTCTCGCCTCTCTCCCATCTTGCCAACCATCTCCCCGCTGTCTCTCAAAGAGACGACCGATCGATCTCCCTCGCTTTCGTTTCGTTTCCGCCGTCAGGCTATTTTGGATTTGGGGGGACAGTTTCGTTTTTCACTGTTGTGGTCGAAATGTCCCTCCAAATTGGAGAAAACTGCGTTTTCATCTCTCCGTCTTCATCTCTCATGGGGCATATCGGTCTCAGACCGTCTCTCCTCTTTGTCTCGTCTCGTCTCCCCATCTTTGTCTCTCGTCTCTTTTTCTCTCTTTTTCTCTCTCTCCCTCTCCCCCTCTTTCTATCACTTGTCTCTCCAATTTAATTCTTTGGTTCTTTCACAGTGTTTTCCGGACCTCCGCCCTCTCCGTCATCGCCACCACCACCAACGTTGTCTTGACGCCGACGCCTCCACCGCCCTCCGCGGCACCGTCGTCCACCTTCACCGTAGCGTCCTCGACGCCCGCATTTTCGCAGTCGCCCTCCAACGGCATGCCCACCAACGGCAACAACGGCAACTCTGGCCTGCCCTTCTGGGTTCCCCTTACCCCGCTCTTGGTAGCTGTCGCCATTGTGCTTATCGTCGCCAAGAATTTCTGCGGCGGCGGTATTCCCTACCGCTGGGCCTTGTTCCTCATCCACTGTCCCCGCCAAACATTTCGCTCCATCGCCACTCCCGCCACTACGATCCCCAATCACAGCAACAGTTCGCTGCTGCCCACCCACAACCAGCCGTCCCAATCGCGTTCTCGCGTCCTGACGAGCGATGGAAGAGCAACGATGGTGGATGTGTCGCGTCCCTCTCACGTTGGGTCTCACTTCGGGGAGCAGGCAGCTGCGGGGCCCTCCAAGATAAAGTCGTATACCAGCATTCCGACGTCCCCGTCCGCTGTGTCTTTCGCGGTGGTTTGAATCAAGACAGCGGTGGTTTCAAGTCCGTCCGTGTAAGTCATTGGAGCCTTATATTATTATCACTAACTAGCAGTTACTCAGACCAATCTTGTTGCTTAGCAGTTTGATCTTTTGTTCTTTTGTATAAGAAACACATATGATACTTGTGCTTGTGCTTGCGGCTCCAAACCGGATGCCTTCCATTCATTATGAGCTCCAAGTTCTGAACTATGTAAATAGTCGTAGAACTCGAGTTACAACATCGATTGAATATACAATTGAATTTGCGGCTCCGTAACACCAGTGACGACACCAACGGCACGCCCCAACAGCGCTCGAGTTGAGTCTCCCTACCGCAGACACTGTGACTTACCTGAGACTTTCTGGCTAGGTTCATTCTTCTCGGGCTTCGATTCTGGTTCAGGAGTAGCGGCAACGCTGCGCACAGAGCCATCGTCATCAGCCGAATCCGAACCTCTGGAATGATCAGAACTTCAGATCAACCAACAATGGTCCCAACAACTCGGCGTCGCCGGCCGCCTCACATTCCAAAACCTCCTCGGGTGCTGCGGGTACTTCAGCCCCTTCGTCGAGACCAGGTCATGCTTTTCAAAATGCCCGCCATTTGAATGCAACTTTGGGGTGGCTCAGATTTTTTGCATTGGGCCCGTGGCATTGTACCGAGCCCAACAAGCATCTGGGCATTTGAAAAGCATGACCTTGTTCTAAACTAAACAATACCATACACCGGGCATATTCCCAAGGGATTCCGTTGAGATTTGAGCCCACACCAGCTGTTCTGGTGAAAAGATCAAAAACAAAAAAAAAATAGGCCACACCCTAAGTTCTGCAAAGGGCTGTAATGTGTGAAGTACCTGAAAAATTTGGCGCACACGTGGGAAAAACCTCGGAGTAGTACCAATCGGGACTGGAGATTTTGACGCGACTGCCGCGCCGCCTGTAGGGCCTCGTATATCGTTCCCCTTGCCTCAAAACCGCTTCAGGCAAGGTTTAATGACTCTAATACATCATTTGGAACCTAGAGAACCAATACCAAAATGTGAGCAGGTAATGTCTACATCAGGAAAAAATGTTTTCCTACGTTGCCACCAGCCAGTGTCTCAAGCATTGGTAGGCCCGGTAGCTTCTGCCACTGATCAGTAGCCCTTGGTAGCCTTCGTAGCCCCGGAGTCAGGATCAGTAGCGCGTGATAGCCGGCACCCAACGGATCAGTAGTACCGGGAGTGGAGGCCGAAATGGAAACAGTATTTCGGTGATTCAGTCATGCCAAACATGCGGAATCAATGCTATAAGTGAGCCTGCGACTGACCTAGGAGAAAGGGATCCAAAGGCACAAGCAGAACCTTATCCGCGTATCCGCTCATTGAAACGTTAAGTCTTTCAAAGTCCGACGCACGTGCGCGATTGCGTGATTGTTTCGACGCCAAACAAGCGTTGGTTGATCCATCTTCTCTCTTTCCCCCCATCTCCACGTCCTTTCCCCTCCGCGTTTCCATCGTCTCACGTCCCATATTGGCCCTTCAAGTCCTCTAGTACCCCACCTCTCGTACCTGGAGCCTGTCCTGATTCAATTCCGGTGCCAAGCTGCCGCTCAAAGCTCGTCAAGCCTCGTCAAAGATAATCGCTCCTCAAGGATGTCTTTGGTCTCAATGGCTGTTGCTGGGGATATCAAGAGGGGATTTACTATGCAAGCACTTCCGGGCTCCCTTTGATATCTCTTCAAGCTCTTGGAGGATCGCCTTGGACTGCACGCACATCAAGCCCTTGCACGTGGGACGCTGCTGCTTCTGGGCATACATCTTGAACATAGTCGCGCCGATGGTCCCCCCAGGTGAGTTATTGAGCATTTCCCGTCGCATTTCTTTCTCCTTTTCCGTAGTTCCCGCCCGATTGGCACGCCCGCTGCACTGGAACGACGCCGCATCCTTCCTTCTTGGCAACGGCCATCGCCGGTCACATACAAGTGAGTTGTCCATCGCGCGGCGTCGTCTTCTTTCTCACTGACCAGTTTTATGCTACATATAGGCAGTTCTGACCCTTGTCCTCGCCGGCATTTTTCCTCTTCAGCTTCTCATGCTCCGCGCACATATATGACTCCTTGTCGTGTGCGTATGATTCTGAGATGGGAGCATGAGGACGATGCTTGACTAGAGTCGCCGTCTATATCTCCTCTTCCTCCAATGTAGACACATTCGTGTTGTCGTTAGATTTGAATTCATCTGTTTTTTATGGTATCCATTCGTGTGTTTTGAGTGCAAACTACCTGAGTTATTAGTGGATATCATGCTCTACTAACTACTACTGAGGCTAACAGTCAGTGCTACGAGGAGCTACGGTAGCGCTACGGTAGCCGTACGCCGGAGCTACCAGCGGCTATCAGTCTTTGGCGGAGAGCTACGCGGTGCCAAATAAGGGGGACTAGACTACGCAGCAACCACGGTTACGCAGACTATTAGACGCTACGTATCCAAGTCATTTTTTCCTGATGTAAGCCATGCTTAAGCCACGTTGGTAGTTGGCATTTTGACTAAATTTTGACTTGCCTTACTGCCCGATGCAGCCGTTTTACGTTCAGCATAGGTTGAACGACAGAAAAATTCGGTTTGTGAAGTCTCTTCAATGAGTAATCAGTGTATGCATCAAGTTGAATGGTTCTGCCCGAACTCTGTGGCTGAAACCTCATATGCTGACTCCTAACTGTGAATGGTCCCCAATTTTTTGAAACATTTGTCTAAATTAGAAGGATCCGCTACTTCTTGGTCCCTAAAGCACAAATAGTGAAGCCGCCAGAGTATAGATCTGTGGTTCAAGTGCGTGCACCTTGAGCTTTCCAGGACTTTGATAGACTGAGAATCATGTTCAACAGTTGAACCTGAAATTGAATTGGAATGCATTTGGGTGAGGTAGTCCAAAATAACTTGCATGTGGCCTGGGTTGACCAGAAATCACTGGATAGGTGCAGACTGATACAACAATTGATGCCCCACCTCAATCTGTTCAACCAACGCTCCCCGGCCCCAATTCAAGTATGGACATTGTCTATAAAAAAACCCGACTCGAAATTTGGACCGTCAAGCCTATAGGATATCTACCAATTACCTGAACCATGTGGTAGTACTTGTTGCCTCCAAACCACCCCTTTTCTGACTTGCTTACAACTGTAAATCATGTTCCAACCACCGTTGGCATATCAGGCAGAAATTTATTTATGGGGAAATTGCTGCGAGTCTCTTCAAAGGATCCCAAATACTACAACTTGAGCTGACCTAGCAGCTTGCATGGGAAGGTTAATTGGTACTAACATTCTCGGGATTGGTCCCAGTGCACAAAAGACCCCAATTTTGGAAATGGCTCACAACTTATAACAGACTCTGTGGTCCATGGCAGTCGGATTTGAGTAATCCCTAACCAACCTTGACTGTCGAATCATGGAAGTGTCGAAACGAAAGGGAAGAATCTGCGGATTCTAATTCGCATTCTACTAAGACCAAAAGGTCCAATCTTAATCTGGTTCCGTTCAAACTATTACAGTTCTACCAGCAAGCTGCGATCGAATTAGCATTACACATTATATTACTTTGAGTGCACCATGCCAGCCTAGGCACAGAGTGGTGATTGACTCGTGGGGCATTACCAAGTAACATCAGATGTTATACAACTCCGGGTATAAATGTTTACACAACCACTTCCCAGCCAAATTTGAACCGTGGGAAGTGTTACTGAACTCATTTTATGGAGTCGCCGGCTTTCATTTCACAAAAGAACCATTGTTTTCTGTGTCAGACGGGACCTCAGATGGATTATTCCGACCAGGATGTACTATAGATGTAAATTTATGGGCACGACTGATGCTCGACCAGACTCAGTCATACTTCATTTTTGAGCATCTCCCGAGGGGATGAGGACCAGTTACGAATGATTACTGAGAAAATAGGTTGACGCCTACTACCACACGAACAAAAGAGAGCATACTTGGCATCATCATGTACACTGCAATTTTTAATCCTGCATGATCACCCAACCCTTCATTCAGAAATTTAAATGCAACCCATGAGACTATGCACTCATGTGCAAATGGTTCATAGCTTAGCCGGCAGAGCTTCACTCCGTTCCAGGGAACTAAGGATTCCTAGTTCCAAGGTAACCGGCTAGGGAAGTGTTTCGTCAAACTCAGACCACTTTCTCTGATGTCACACTGTGAATCAATTCCGCCCGTGGGACATCAATATGTAGCACCGAAATGCTAGGGGCTTTAGATGAAAATTGATTAGTGAGTGTAGGAACAGATTTGAAATTAACGGAGGAGATGAGAACTCAAATTAAAGACTAAGCAGGGCTACCGGTGTCCAAGGGATGAGGGGTACATAATGCCAGTTGGGGGAACACCCAGTATCGAATAAAATGTACAGGGCATCGCTGCATGATGCCAATGAATAAAAAAGAGCAAAAAAGATGAGAAATCTTCAATGCGGTCGCGGAAAGCCCAGCAGTAATTCCGGAAGGAGTGCCTCAAAATAAGGAAACATGATATCACCTCCCAATTTTTTTCTCAGTGGGTCGGTACCTACCTCCACACAGCTATGAATACATGAAGAACCATTGAAGTAATATGTAACGGCACAGACTTGGGGTGTTTACGAGCATTCAACTATTGGATTAACCTGGTATCAATTGAGGCAGTATTCAGCAACCACCAAGATTAATATGACTACCCAGGTGAATCACGGAATAAGAGATCCATGCAACATATTTAAACGTACTCGAAGCTGGAAGCGTTGATCAAGAGTCCCTTACGGTTACCAACATCCCGTCGGTTCTCCATCAAAATCTGTACTCCATCACCCCTTGAAGTGATGTTTGGGCTCAGCTTGGTGTTAGCCATCCATACCAGGACACCCCGGGACTGACGCGCATTGGCGCGGTAGTGGCGCGCACCGACGCGGCAGTGACGCGCATTGACGCGGCGTTGACGCGGCGTTGACGCGCACTGACGCGGCAGTAACGCGGCAGTAACGCGCATTGCCACGGCATTGGCGCGGCACCTGCGCAGCGTCGAGGCGGCAGGGAGTGAATTAAACGGATCGTCCAGACCTCCCAAGAAGTCATTCAATGTTTCTTTCAAGTTCAAAATGGCTAGGGCATAATGTACACCATAATTGACGCAAACTAACAGGACTTCTCCTATGGAAAGAGTTTATATTTGACCCGGACATTGTCAGGTTCTCCTCCAGCTCTTATCTAACTGCTTCTGAGTGTAGTTCGAGTGCATTTAAAGCCTACGGGGATCACTACTAAGTTCAACAAATGCCGCGTCAACGCCGCGGCAATGCGCGTCACTGCCGCGTTAGTGCCGCGTCAGTGCCGCGCCGGTGCGCGTCAATGCGCGCCTGCCGCGTCACTTTTACCAGACCCGTACCAATCAAGAGCTCTCGATGAGTAGGGTCTGAATCATCAACCAGAGATGGATTTTACGAAGAACTGAGGGTTCCATGAGGTTTGATCTGCCTTCCGGATTTGGAATGTCTTCCTCCTCAAAGCCAACATATCTACCGTGATAGTCTCAGAAAGTCGCGGATTTTTTTGGAGCATTCTAGGGTGGTTCAGAGCCTGTCCATTTCCGGGGAGTGCGACTAAAACAGTGCCCCAGGGAGTGTTCCATGAATTTTTCTTTGGTTCTTTCATGGGAATTGCTGTTGCTATTGATATGGCCCGCTCCTCCCAGCATCGCCTCCCGCTATTATGGAGAGGTTGGATGCCCATTTCTCAATGATGAGGGCATCAGCGAAAAAATACGAAGAGACAGTTTTGCTTAGAATTCCGCTGGCTATCGCCTAGCAATCATTTGGGTGAAAGCAGCTCTCCATAATAAGTCACGTTTTGAGGCAGATTATGATCTTATGGCAATTGCCTTTGCAACACTATAGATTCGGCCTGCTTTTCCCAGCACCGCTTCCTGCCATTATGAGTATGTACGAGAAACAAAAACGAAAATGAACCAATTGTATTGGCGGATGATGGCCGGAATTCCTGATGTCATCGGTCACAAATCGTCGCAACATCTGATCCCCGGCGGTTTGGCGTCGCTTCGACCGCCAATCACCCATCAACGCCGTGCCGTCATGCCAAGGCCGCCCCCGAAAGTTATGAACGGAATCCGACCACAGTCCCGCTAACCCGCCGTCAAAGAAATTTGACCATTGAGGTGATGTTCTATAAATATGTACATATTGCCCCGGCACCCGCGGCCATCGGCCGGCGTCCTTATAGATTCGTTTTCGTTTTCGTTTCTCGTACATACCCCGCCATTATGGAGAGGTTGGATGCCAATTTCTCAATAACGAGGGCATCAGCGGAAAATGCGAAGAGACAGTTTTGCTTAGAATTCCGCTGGCTATCACCTCACAATTATTTGAGCGAAAGCAGCTCTCCATAATAAGTCACGTTGTGAGGCGGAGCGGAATGAATATGTTAGGGCTACATAGCAGTGTGTAGTAGCAAGAGACAATATAACGATGCTCAGGTCTATGAAAGGGAGAGCAGAATAGATATCTATATCATTCAAAGGCAGTGAAGGCAAACTGATTGGTATTGTCTTCACAAACAGGTACGATGTGATACGAGGGATCTGCTTATATAGTTCTCAGTACTACACTGACTCGGAAAAAGTATTGGATCACGTGAAAATCATAAAAGGTTGATCTCATGCACGACTCTCTGCTTGTTTTGATAGATTTTTCCGGCTCAAAGGATGGTCAAAGAGATGTTGTGTATGCATATCAAATACGGGATATTTACATCAAAAATCCGGAAAGATATTCGGGATTTAAACGTTAAGGGTGACCCAATAATTAATCTGGCAGGAATAAGGAAACACTTGAAGGATTTAAGCTTTTAACATCAAACTTTACAGCTCTTTGCGGAACTTAGGGCGCGGTCGTTTTTTTTTTTTCCTTTTTGGTCACTTTTTGATCGTTTTGACGAGGACAGCTGTAGCGCGCTCAATTCTGGTCTGTTTGTCTCGCGAATATGCGCAATCGATTTGGACGGGGATTCCGCAGTTTTCTGCATCCTTCAAAATTTTGTTCGTTCCCTCGGACGTTTTCATATGACAGGTATGTTGATTTCAGCTTGTTTCCGAGCAGGACATCTATGGCACCAGCAATTCAACTCCGATTCCTCTAGATCCTGGATATGCTATACCTACACGTATTATCTAGTCAACTGTAACTATGGATTCTTGAAATATATATTATTCCTCTTTCAGCAGGCGTATCTTTCTGAGCCCAATCAACACATTTAGTACAGTTCCAGGACAGCTGCTGTGGTACATCTTCGGAAGCGGTGGGTCCCTCCTGTGATGAGGGCCCTCTTTGGTGTCCAAGCTAGTTTTCTGCCGGTTCAAATTTGCAAAAATGACCCTCTGTCGCATAGCGCGACGCGCCCCGTTACAGCTCTTTGCGGAACTTCCCTTTTTGGACACTTTTTGATCATCGCTGCGAGGACACTCATAGTGGCCTCAAATCTCATCTGTTTGCCTTGGGAGTATGCACAATCGAATCTTAGCGCGTGGGCGCAGTTTTCCATGTCCTCCAAATTTTTGCCCACTCCTCAAATCAAATTTGTAGGTGAGGTAAGCACATTTTTGAGTATTTCCATGCAGGACAGTTGTAGCATCCCTGTTTCATACTGGATTGCCCTAGATTTTGAATATATTGGACTTGCATGTATTATCTAGTTCTTGAAGTACCGATCAGGAAATTCCAGGCAGATTTGCCCCACTGAAAAATGACTTCTTTCACTGAATTCCAGGTGCGGCAGGAGTAGAAATGGATATAGGACACTATGTGAGCCTTTAGAAAGCCACTATTTCCCGGGTTTGACTGACATTGGGCTCGAATCGGCATGAATCGGCTGTCCGATGAGAACACGTGACCCATGTGGGTCGCGTCGCGTCGCGCGATGACGGCTGTTCCCAGTCTATATCAGTGTGTTTGGGCATTTGGATGATGATTTTAGATGTCTTCAACCCTTTATGGATGCATAAATCCATGACATTCATGAAAATACTGGGGTTATTGATGGTGCAAATCTCAATTATCTCGTAGACCACGACTCAACAGTGAACTGAAACCAGGACGCGTATTCACTCTCCTGATACTTCAAAAACTAGATAATACATGCAAGTCCAATATATTCAAAATCTAGGGCAATCCAGTATGAAACAGGGATGCTACAACTGTCCTGCATGGAAATACTCAAAAATGTGCTTACCTCACCTACAAATTTGATTTGAGGAGTGGGCAAAAATTTGGAGGACATGGAAAACTGCGCCCACGCGCTAAGATTCGATTGTGCATACTCCCAAGGCAAACAGATGAGATTTGAGGCCACTATGAGTGTCCTCGCAGCGATGATCAAAAAGTGTCCAAAAAGGGAAGTTCCGCAAAGAGCTGTAACGGGGCGCGTCGCGCTATGCGACAGAGGGTCATTTTTGCAAATTTGAACCGGCAGAAAACTAGCTTGGACACCAAAGAGGGCCCTCATCACAGGAGGGACCCACCGCTTCCGAAGATGTACCACAGCAGCTGTCCTGGAACTGTACTAAATGTGTTGACTGGGCTCAGAAAGATACGCCTGCTGAAAGAGGAATAATATATATTTCAAGAATCCATAGTTACAGTTGACTAGATAATACGTGTAGGTATAGCATATCCAGGATCTAGAGGAATCGGAGTTGAATTGCTGGTGCCATAGATGTCCTGCTCGGAAACAAGCTGAAATCAACATACCTGCCATATGAAAACGTCCGAGGGAACGAACAAAATTTTGAAGGATGCAGAAAACTGCGGAATCCCCGTCCGAATCGATTGCGCATATTCGCGAGACAAACAGACCAGAATTGAGCGCGCTACAGCTGTCCTCGTCAAAACGATCAAAAAGTGACCAAAAAGGAAAAAAAAAACGACCGCGCCCTAAGTTCCGCAAAGAGCTGTAAGAATGGAGACAATGGTGAGTGAGTGGACACAATTTTTTTAGCTTTGGATGAAATGCAATGAACGGGTGTAACTGAATTATATTGCACAGAACACACTACTACATACAAAGAACTATGTAAGCTAACACGTAGTTGAGCACTAGCACCCTCTCACACCAAATGACGGTGGCTCTGCATACAACAAGGTCATACAACAAGGTCAGTATACGGGCCTATGGGTGGTTCACGGCACCGTGTGGTAGGCTTGGGAGTTCGGCAGAGCAAAGACCAGACTACGGGAAGTCAACGAAGAGCATCATTGATCGGCGAAGTCAAGGATGCATTAGCTTACCTCATGGCGGCTGGCGTCGACCGGACAACGCGTACGTGAGGGATTACCCGACGTTACGGGCATACATGGCCGGTATGAGGTCGTTGTCCTTCGTTGTCCTGTGTTCCGTCGATATACACAAAATGGACCGAATGCAGAGATATACGGACCTGCGATAGCGATATAGTTTAAAAGGAGGAACAAGAATCAGCGTGTAGGAGGGAGACGAGCTGTCTTGACAAGTCGATACACATCAGGTCGCGAGATGGGGATTAAGTAGCGACGTACCTCAGTTGCGGAACCGGTTGGGTGCTGGTCGGGCGACGGACACAGTGTCGTGTTCAGGATGGCAAACCATCAAGTAAAATCAGTCTGCAGTGTAGACAGGTCAGCATAAGACGATGGATATAAGAGTTAGTGACGACGTACCTAATGCCGACTGGGCCATTCCAGCCAAACGGTGGTGGGAACCTACACATAGCACAAGGCAGGCTGGCAAACACATGTGAACATCAAGATGCAGGGTAGAGGTGAGAAGTGACCAACGAGCGGAGGTATGCAATATACCTAAATGACGCAGGGCATTGGGAGTTCGCTTGGGATCTACACGGGAGGTTACTGAGACATTCAGTAGGGAGTCGGAGACCTTGTGACATTACCTGGGTGAGAGGAGAAGGAGAGGGAGGGCGGACGACATGGGGGGAAAGGAAGAAAGGAATGTGTCCATGTTGTGGTCCCATCAAACCAAACTATCTTTCGCGAGCACGTGCACATTGAAGCGGTGATGCGAGTGATACGCGTCGGTTGGACTTAGAAGAATCTCACTGCAACTTCCGCTCATGATACTGTAAGCCCGAGGGCATCCTTGGGACACCATGGATCTCATGCGCAGGCATCGGATTGAATCTGAGTAGAGAAATGGTGTCTGATATCTTGATTTTTAGGTCGGCCGAGTGGCCGGTGGGACGAAGTTGGCCCCCACAAATCCGACCCCTTTATCCAGTTGAAATAATTGTGGAGCGTGCTGCAAGCTAGATACTGTTGGGAGAGGATTTATTGCAATTTTCAAATCTAATGTCTTTCGGCGAAAAAAAAAGAAAAAGTTTCAGAGGCCCAGGACAGCTAAGCGCCAATAGGCGCCGGTTCGATCCGGGCAGCCGGCATCATTTTTTCATTTCAATCATAGCCAAACAACACATCTGCGTCGGTAATTCCTAGAGTTTCTCCACAGCAACAGGTTATACAACATGTTTTACAACAGATACATCAAAGAGTATGTCTCTCAGGTCTCTGAAACATGTATATTAATTTTTTCCTGTGCTCTAGTAATCTGACCTGATTTCCACCCGGTTTTTCGCAGTTGCCCACAAAATAAGTGGTGGATGATAGATGAGATGCTCTCGCACATATTTTCCCTGCTGCTAGCACTTTCACTGAGGTTTATAGACCGGTACTATCCCTCATGGGGATTCCAGACATTTAAGGAAATATGCTAGATATCTTCTCGACCATAAGTCCTGGGTAAAATCTGAGCATACCATTGGATTCCAATCTATCTTTTCATCAGGTCTACGATTTTACTTTGTGGAAAACGGTCCACTGGTCTTCGAACGGCGTTGTTCTTTCCGGTGTCCGGGTTCTACATCAAATGTCATATTTTGATCACGCCGGCCTCGCCCTGGTCGGAGCACCTCTAAAACTCATGGACAGGCCCTCTTGCATCCAATATACTACCTGTAACTTGAATTAGTCTGGGATTACTTTTGGATGTTGAGCATAAGAAATTTCTTTCTGACTTTTGAAATCTTTGGTTTTGGCGGTGGGAGGGATATCTTTTGTATACCGAAGAAGTTACAACCTACCTACTGGCCTGAAATTTTTCAGGAACACTTTTATGATGTGGAATTATCTCCTGAATATGTCCTTGGGGTAGTATGTCCTTCCAATAGCTAAGGTGGCGTGAAAAATGGGTAAAGAATCAACATTTTTGGAGTGTGAGCCTGATTATCATGTCAAATGAGGCAAAGATGACGGGGTGGTCCGGGAAACTTTGATTGTAAGTTACTAAGGACATTCCAATGAGTGCTCCAAAACAAAGATCTTTGAAATTGGTCCAGAAATGCCCGAGAAATCCTTGTTTGTCCGAGTTCTACATTCGTCCGGAGCGGTGATAAGGGAAAGTACGAGTACAAAATTACCTTACTCGCACCTTTTCTACTTCTTCTCCATCTTTCTACTTCTGTGGCCGAGGTTGACAAACTGTAAGAGAAACAGCCCTAAAATTATCAAGGATGCTTAGCTTGAAGTTCCTGAAGTCCCCGGGGATGGGAAAAACTCTGGGTAGGCCCGAGGCATTTAGAATGTTCAATAAACATCTAATACATGTGTAAATGGCATGAAGAACTCGATGAGGCCGTGAAATGAGCCAAATTACCGACGCGGACGCGTTATTTGGTTGTGATTGAAATGAAAAAATGATGCCGGCTGCCCGGATCGAACCGGCGCCTATTGGTGCTTAGCTGTCCTGGGCCTCTGAAACTTTTTTTTTTTTTTTTTCGCCGAAAGACATTAGATTTGAAAATTGCAATAAGTTCGATTTTGGAGTACTTTCAGAGGAATGGTTTGGAATGCCTCAAATTTCAACCAAATGTTGACATTTCTTCCCAATTGTGAGCATCCGAGGATTGTGAGAAATTGGCAACAAAATTTGAACAATTGGCAAAGGAGGTTTTTCCTGATGATAGCCCTCCGCGGACGCAAGCGACGAGTACGATGTCGATGTCGACGAGGCGTACGACGCAACTGGAGACAGGGCGGGAGTCGTGGCAGCCGAGTGGGCGTACTGCAATTGAGGCACCAGGGGGGTTTTTATTTCAATACACTGGGTCCCGTGACAGAAAAACGCGAAAAAGAATTAAGAAAGAGGGGAGTTTGTTAAGCATCCAGAGGGGTTCACAACCATGATAGCTGGTTTAAATCATTCATACAGAGCTCTGGTTAGGATTAAAATACTGGTTTATTGCCTAGGAACTATGCAAAAAAAAACGAAAAAGGCAAGTCCAGCAAGACAAGCAAGCTCATGCAGAAAGGTGAATGAACAACAAAAAAAAAAGAAGGGCAAAGAGGGCGGAATATACAGTATGCTGGCAGCACCGACTCGGAAGGGAGCAGCACGGGGTGATATGCTGGCAAAATAAATAGAATAACACAAATTAGTCAATGGAGGGAAAGCAGAAATACACGAACCGAGACAGGTAAGGCATTCCACAAGCCGCGAGAAATTTCCCCGAGGTAGAATCAGTGTCACAGAGTGGATCTACTCAGAGGACTCGGAGCCAGCGGTCAAGACTAGTGGCTGTGGAGGGAAGATATTCTTCCAGACACAAGCAGTCGTACAGATGTAGATTGATTGTATATTGGGTCCTGGTTCTCGTGGATTGGAAGTACTTACTTGGTGGATTGAGCATAGGTTGCAATTGAGCCGACATTTTTGATACATGTCAGTGCCCAGGCGCAGTACAAAATCTGGCGAGATTCAGGCAAAATTTTGGCCTTGGAGATACCTTGAAGCTGTCCGGAGACTTGAATATAGGTAGATCAGTTTTCCGAGCCAAATCTGAGCCCAGGAAATGTGGGATATTGGCGAAAACATCGTGGGCAAGAGGAAGTGTCAAATAACAGCGTGATGTGACTGTTATTGTTATATGGCACCGAGCTATTTACTGGGTACTCTCCTTGTATCTCGCCATTTTTAACATGCCAAGTACCTCCGATATGCTTCATACTCATCCCAGATTATTCTTGAGATTTACGGTGGGCAAGAACCAGCTCACGAGCGCAAGTGCCAATTAACATGCACAGCCACAGCCAAATAACTACCCAGCTGATCCAAACATTAACCACCAGGGGCAATTGGTACGCCGGGACCGAGACCGCTCTGCCGCTGCCGTAGGTGTCCGACACGGGGGAGACGCCATTGCTGTGCTGCGACTGCTGTGGCTGCCAGTACACTTCCGGCGAGGAGGGCACAGCCACCGACACCGCCATGTTGATCTGCGGGAGCTCGCGATGATGCGTTGGCGCGGCGGTAGGGTAGGCCTCGACGGGCGGCGGCGGCGTGTTGGGCGGCGGCGACATGACGACGCCGGCGCGCGCAAAGTAGTACAAGCGGGAATCCTCCAGTTCTGGGGGTTCTATTGGTGGAGAATCTTCTCGGTGGTACATCTCGTCGGCGGAGATGGAGGCAGAGGGAGAGGCAGCTGGGGGGCTCGGTGCCGGTGTGCTTTTGCTTCGCAGAACGGAGCGACCTGATTTGCGCCGCGACCCGGGGGAGCTTTCTTGCAGTGCGCAGCCAATGGCTGATGGCTCGTATGGCCTGATGTTTCCTTTGGGATATCCACTCAAGAAGTGCTATTCATTCGAATGCATACCTGCGGAGTCATTCAGAGATACTTTTCAAATGCCATTGCACCGTAATTAACTCGCAATCAGCCGAAACACACAATATTGACCTCAAAATGGGACCGCCAGAACCGGCTTCGAGCCGAGTGTGTTGGATGCTAAATTTGAAGAAGTTTTTTGTTGAACCTCCTCTGCGCCTTTATTTTCTTCGTCTCTCCGGCTGTGTGATTCCAGCCATTGAGTCGTCATTACAAGGGCCACTATACAACATGAACTACATGCGCCTGCTTTCAAATGAATGGACGCACCGCTTTCAATCCCCCATATTACACTCACCAATGTGGCTACAGCAGCTTTCAGCCTCCCCTCTAATGATTCATGGAACACGAATACAAGGAGCCAAGTTCCAAGACAGGCATTGACCGGTAAGTGGAAGGTGACGACATTCTTGAAAATTCGCACTCCTTCCCGTTGCGCCCGTAAGGCGCTGAAAGTTCTGATGTAAATCCGGACTCTAATGGGAAGTCTCAGCAATGGGAATTAAATTACGCACCCTGAAGCTGAGGCGGCTAGCAATTTAATGTACACCACTTCGTTCAGCTAATGCGAACGGGAAAGTGGACAAGGAGGAATCTGCGAACTGATGTTTAATTAAAGCTACAGAAAATGTGTGATGCGGTCCCACACGATGTTGCAATAAACACGATTGTTGTTATTGAGAGGATTGTGCTCCATGGAAAGCAAAGTGCGATCGAGGCAATGTAAAGCATGTTTACCGACCAAGACCCGCTTGGAAAAATAAGGTCCCATACGTCCCCTGTGTGTACTTGAAGAAGAAACGGCCCGGTGCGGTTGCCTTTTGACACGTCCAATCGTCTCGAGCAGAGCTTCGACTTGTGGGAAGTGAACGCAAGCAGTTTAGCAAAATCAACCGCTCCCCAGGTGGCCCATGGGTTTGAAGAGGAGTGCGGGGAGGGGATGACAGCCCGATTAAGAATGGGCGGGATTCTCAAACAAAGTGGCACCAGTTCAGTAAAATTCCGCACGCGCATAATTTCGGACAATCACTTCGCCCAAAAAGTATTTCGCGGGCGCGGGTGTTTTTTATACAATTTTAACAGCATACACGACACAGAACGTACCCGCCTTGAAGTCAAAGCACGCGATCCGCGGACGCCACTATGCCGATAGGATCTGCAACGTCCCCCACACCGTTACCGGCTCCAGAATGAAGCCGGTAGGCCGTCATCGTATAAATCAACAGCTCAGATTTAGAGGGAATTCGAAGCATCATCATGTCGGAAACGGATGCCTAATTGATCCAGCTTCAAGCGCGGGAAACAGCTAATCCAGTGCAGGTGCGTGGCCCGACTCTGCTGCGTGTTGTAGGCTGAGTTTCTTAGGACGGGATCCTCAACGAAACCGATTGCGTCAAACTCTTCATTTGCAATTTGCCATTCGGGGTAAACGATGTCCACCTGGGCATGCTCTTCCTTGAAGCGGGGATTTTGGTTCGGGATGCACGGGTCCCGCTTCGGCAAGCGAAGTGGCACCACCCGAGCGTAGGGATTGACCGGCAACGTCGCGAGGGAAGTAATGTTTGAGGTGCGTAATGAACCATCCACGCGTCGGCACCAATCCGTTGGAACGCAGCCAGAGCTCGCTGTTCAGTTGAACGAAAAAAAGTGGGCGCGGCGGGTCAAGTATGCGGATTATTGGGGCGCGTCCGGACAAAACTATCCTCTAGATCCGAGTCCCCTGACCCAGGCTCATAACGAGATAGCCCAGAACCGAACTTATGCACCAGCATCCCATTCGCTCTCATCGGTTCGAACTGATTTCATACTTTTTGCAAGCGAAAGTGACGTCTTGTTATCATCCTCGCTCATCATCGCATACATCAACCCCAAAAAGTTCTACCATCAATAGGTTTGACTCCTGGACTTTGAGCTCCGCCTGCAACTGCTCTAATGGCCCCATCTGCCCTTTCTGACGGTCCAGCCTACTGTTCTCACCCTCCGTAATAGCGTCCAGTTTCACCCGTTCCATCGCAACGTACGCTTGACGAATTGTGCCGTCGGAATTTTCGAGTGCCTGTTTTGCCCTGTGGAGTAACTCCCGCGTCGTTTTGACTCGTTCTCGTAGGAGCAACTTGACTGCACATCATCAGCGGACGAAGGATGAGCCAAGCAAAATATTACCCTCCCAAATTCGAGTTATGGCTTCGCCGTATTTCTTGAATAGCTTCCAGGCGTCGATTTTGAAACGAAAGACAGGGATATTCACACGAGCACGCTGAGACGGAGCCCGCAAGGGCAGGTTCTGGGGGATTTACAGCAGGACTACGAAAAAGCTGAAAGCATAACGCGACGTACGATGATTGTGGCCATAAGCCATGCATCGTCCTTGATCGAAGAAAGTCTTGCTCGAAGCCAGTTCCTGCGGGATTGCTTTGAAAGTCGGTCTGCGGCAACAAGGAACATCAGTGTATATGTATGTCTGGGCATTACATAAGACGCACTCGTCCCTCTTCGAACGGTTGTGCACCCCAATGTCGAGTTATAGGCCATCTTCATCCTCAGGTGCTGCTTTCTGAGTTCTCTGGACAGCAGAGCAGGTACATCAGTGTACCGAGCACCCGCAGGAGAAAGTCACGCACTTTCGCTGGTCGTGGCACTTGTTCAGCAGATTTGCAGCCTCATTGTGTAGTTGACTCAGACGCTGTTTTGTTTCAATGTGGATTTCGCGAGAATCTCGATAGCGTTCGGCAAGGATGAACAGTTTTAGCAATTCCATCTACTTACACGGTGAGCAGAGTCACTTGTGAGTGAGTCCAAGCATGGGCATTGAGCTCACTTCGTCTTTAATTTTCTTGCACGCCAGCTCAGTGGCCATATTCCAGTAGTGGTGCGGCGCAACGGTGGTGATTGGGGAGGAAAGACTCTGGAAAGATCTTGTAGGCGCGCGAAAATATTGGCTTTGTTTGGTTTTTGATCCGCACGGACCCCGCCCCCAGCACAGGTCTCAGCTTCGACCTCCCAAATTCCCACTGTTCCATTTCATCCCCCCCTCGTCGTCACCCGGTGACAGCCATGCTCTCCACGGGGAAATAGAAGGACATAATAAAGAGGGGTGTATGGTTGCCGATAGTCACTGCGTTTTCTACAAGATATCCACCTATCAGATATCCGTACGGATACCTCTCATATCAGCAGGTATCTGGTAAGTAAATATCTCGGGTATTATGTAGTGGATATCGGGGTGAATAGTTACAGTATCGGACGATATCCACCAGGCGGATAGTTGGAATATCACAAGATATCTGCAAGTGTGATGCCCGCGCTATCCGCTGGTTGACACCTGGGTGGATAGTTCCGGTATCGGATGATATCCACCTGCAGATACTTTGAATATATTATGAAATCCACAGCAGGGTATTTTGAATTCTCTTCAGACAATTGAATTCTTGAATGGCCTCAGTAATTCTTCCGAGTGTCAGAGAGTAAACCACAATAATTTGCGAGAAAATTGTACATTATTTCAAACACTACCTACGTAAGTCTACACAACTAAATATTCTGGACATGTCCTCCCTGCATCAATCGGAGCGCCCGTTATCAGCATCAAGTCCTGTCAGTGCATAGGAAGCATCTCAGCGCTCACCGCAAAAGTTTACTCCTTGTTTACTGTGGGATTCCGGTGGGACTTACCTACGAGTGTAAAATGAGGACGCAAGTAAGCCGCCAGGACTTACCATTACCCTGTCGTCAGCAAGTCCGCGAATGCCGGGCCATCGCGACATCAAGCAGCACTACGGAGAAGGCCGAGGAGACAACTTAGGACTCATCAGTAGCGGGGGGTTGCAAGAACTAGAAAGATCGTCCTTGAGTGGCCTTTTAAATGTTGTCTGTGGCAATCAGGAGCTATCCACTGCTGATACCTCAATGTCTACGGTATCATCTTGGATCATACTGTGGATATCTGTGGTATCCTGTGTTCGGATACCTTGGAGGATCTTTGAGGTGTCGCCTGCGGTGATAGCTTGTGATACTCTGGTGGATAGCTGTCGATAACATCATAGATATCTGAAGTATCTGTCGTGGTCAATACCTGGGGTCTCAAACTATCGGATATGTTTGGATATTCGGATACTGTCGGATATCAACGGATTCCTGAGGTACACAAAAGTATTCACCTAGTGGATATTTTGCAGGAAACGCAGTGAATCTGTAGCTTACCACGCGCCGGATGTATGATCATACGAAGGTCGACCTTCACTGCGTTCAGGCCGACCCGCGGCAAACCCCGTCGGACCTACGTAGCCATACGTTAGAGGTGTGCCGAGGTGCCGAGACAGGGTCTGTCGCCATCACATCCATACTTCTGTGCCGAGCTACGTAGAGGCTACGACGGAGCTGCGTAGACATCGCCTCTAACTGGGCCTGCCTCCGTCGCTTGGCAGACCTCGCCCAATTCCTCCTCCACTTCACTGATTCCCTTGCCGTCGAACTGGTAGTACACAGCCTTGTTGTCATGACTCATGCGCGAAATACTACAAATGATTTCCAAAGCTTAAACTTGGGCTCATGTATTATGTCTGTGGAGGGCGGCGGGAATTCAAGATATTCAAGTTGAGAAAAAGAGCGAAAAAGAGAGAAAAGAGAAAGACTCACTAAGTATAGCTCCACTTTCCGGTCGAAGCCCTCTGGCCCAAAATTTGCTGTAGGCGCTTTTGCCCGCCGCCCGTACCCGTACCCGTGAGTGCGGGTACGGGTTTTGGCGGGTGCGGGTACGGGTCCCCACGCCGGTACCCGCGGGAGACCCGTGGTGATCACTAAACTTTTGCAGCATTTGATCGTACTTGAAAACCAAGTCCCTGCCGGCGGATCCGTTGATTTGATGTAGTAAGTTCTACTAGTAGCCCCGAAAGACATAGTACAAGCCAATGGTATTCAAGATTACCATCACGGCAATCTCCAAAAAGATGCCGCCTTTCCCCTACCCATTCATTCGACTTCCAGAAGTCCGCACTTAGCATGTAGGGGACTCTGTGGCCACACTGAACATGCCTTTAGTGACACTATAGCTGACCTATGCGTACCTTTCGGGTGGTTTACGGATGCGCATGACCAATTTTTGTGCCTACAGTTTTATTGTGTTTTTTAATATTCCTTCTGTCTCTCCTTCGTTAGGATTGATTCGAGTCCCCCTAATCTCCTTTTACCCCAGGCCTCAGTTCCTCAACTCACCTACATCAGCCAAACCGCACTGCGCGCGCGGCACGTCGCGACGAGCCCCACTCCCTCTGCGCACGCTACGTCTCTGTGACGGAGAGCAGCCGGCTCGTGAGTCGGCAGCTAATTCCGGTACAAGAAGTCGGGTGGCCGGTCCAACAAGGTGAGTGGCGTAGTGATAGTATTGACCAAGGGACTAACTACGGACATCAGAGGCTCATATACTACTAGATTTAGGGGTTGACGTGTGAAATAAAGGAGAATCAAATAAATGAGAGTGGTATCGTGGCGACAGCGTCGCGTCGAGTTGGGATCAAAGGAAAGTTCAAGGAAAATAAAGAGTGTATGGGGAATGAGGTATTAATAAAAACTCACTCGTTACAGTCTCTGTCAACCCTTATCATGCCCATGTACCGGTCATGTCAAAGCGAGAGCAGGCACAGTTAAAACCCACCAGCGGTGCCGTATTTGCCAAGACCCCCGCTCTCTGGCAGCGGTGCGGTCGTGTGCTTCTAGTTAGCTGCACACGGACAAAGGTGGGTGCACAGGAAAAGCCCCGTGCGTGCAGTTCTAAGGCGAGCGCCATCGGCCTGAGAGTGCGGAAGGTGCGCATATGGTCCTGGAACGCCGGAGCAGAGGCAGCGTGCATTTACTTGCTGCACACCGAATTCGGTTCGCGCTGGCGCGTGTTGCAGGGAACGGGAGACGGTGTCGTGGGCGGGATCAAGAAGGGGAGCACACCCGTGTGTACGCTCGCTGCCCGGGCGGTGTAGCGCGCTTGGCGGTTTCCCATCATAGTTGTAGTTGTTAGGTTCGGATGTCTATAGTCGGCAATCACATTGGGTTTTCTGCTTCTCCTCCCATCCCGCTGCGAGCCCCGCTGGCTCATCTCCGGCCCAGAGACACTGAGGTTCTCTCCAGCGGGGAAGAGGGCGCTCACTTGGGATCGGGTGCGTTTCGAACCTGGTTGCGGCTAGATTTTGCGTTGGAATTTTCATACAAATACAATAGTTTTACATGACAATGTGCTGTGTTATGAGCAATACTGTATCATTGCATAAACACTGAGTTCTTCCCTGCAGTTCTTCTCTGCAGTAATTTTTATTGTAGAGCTGGTTGAGAACTGGGCTAAAACCCAGGACAGCCAACTGGACGCGTCGAGTCCTCTGAGACGCGTACAACAATGGGTCAACAAGAGTCCTCGCAAAGGACGTTCTGTACGCACCGAAATTGGGAGCCAGCCTAATTTCCGTGAGTCGCATCACAAAAGCTGGGTATTCACTCCACTTTCGTGATCACGAGTGCCGAATTTTTGATCGCAATGATCGTAGTATCGGTGCAGTGCCTCTCGTCAATGGGTTGTACCAAGTACAAACAGAGGCACCTATTGCTCATGCTAACCTAGCTGCGACCGAAGGACCCCTAATTTTGACACCGGACGAGTTGCACCGATATATGGGACATGCAGTCCCACAGCCATCCAAGAAGTGTCAACCGCTAGGTAAATATCGGAATCCCACTCGTAGTTTAATGGTTTTAAGCAGCCTGCGGTCAATAATGCTTGCTTCATTATCTCCATTGCCTCGATTTGTTCCGGACCCCACTCAAATTCTTCCGTATCTCGGGTCAGCTTCTGTATCGGCTGGGCGAGTTTGCCATAGTCTTTTATGAACATGCGCATAACCCCAACCATATCGAGGGACTTTCTGACGTCTGACACATCTTTCAACGGTCCCCATCGCATAATGACACCAATTCGGTCTGTACTTGGCCGCCTCCCTTCATAAGAACATATATGCCCTACTACGGAGAAAGAGTCTGCGCATAGAATGGACTTTAACACCGAGAGGGTGCCTCCAGAATATTTTATGCGTTGGACTACACGGTTCAAATTTCCAAAATGCTCCCAGACAAAGCATCTGATCCCAGGATTTTCAGGAATAGTTTCGTAAGTGCCGTCAGCACCTTGGTACCTAGATCTTGGACCTCTTATTGGCACATCATCGATGTATGGTATGGTAACATGAGGAATCTCATCCCTGAGAATATACGTGACATCATCGTGAAATATTGGGACTGAATTGGTCCACCCTTGGGGTAGTTTAACCAACCTTAATGCACCAAAAGGCGTCTGAAAGGTGGTAAAGTCCCTCGAACCTTCCGCAATATCTCTGTGATCATATCCTGAATATAGATCAAGACATCCTCCACACGCCCTTCCTGCAAAGTGATTTGCCAACTCATCTGTAGCTGGATGGACTCCTGAGTGCGCAATAGTTACAGCATTCAGTGGTTCCAAAGCATGCACCAGTCGTATGCTCACTCCATCTTTCTTTATGACACCGAAAAATTTGCTTCGGTAAGACGCGTTGGATGGTTCGTACACCCCCACATCTATTGTATTCTTTATAACCTTGCAAAATTCTTCTAACTGCCCTCGAGGGATAGGTATGCTTCGTTCCACCCATGTTTTATGCTCTATAACCGGGAATTCTACCGGTGGGAAGAAGTCGTGGTGAAAGCATCCCCTCTCTTCATCGTTCCACGCGAACACTTGATCTTGATCCATCATGAACTGGACAGGCTTGCCTGCGCGTTCTTGGGCCTGTATTTCCCCCCCACCCACCAGTTGCTGAAGCCGCAGCACACATTTCGCGTTTTAGCGCCCGAACAGGTGGAGGCTGTCCAGCGCGAATGGTCCCAGCTCGTGTCTGCCGGGGACAACAGTTGGGTGAGTGATTCGTCGATTCCACAATATAGCGACCCTCACCTGAGCAGCTCGGGGACCCGTCTGGCACCGCGGATGCGTCAGGCGCTGCGGGCACTTCTGCTGGGGACAATAGTTGGGTGAGTGATTCGCCAATTCCGTGATATGACGCTCACCTTGACAGCCCCCGGCCCTCGCCGCCCACATCGCCACGTTTGGCCCGCCTGCCGGCGCGGACGCGTCTTTCGGCGAGGGCTCAAGTTACCGCGTCGCGTTGTTCGGCGAACCTCAAGCGTCTTCCACCCCACCTCCTCCAGAACTGGCTCGTATCGCACCACTGATAATTCCCAAGCCGCCGGTCGAGGGACCCTCCCGGCTTGGGCAGTTTGGGGTCGACACCCTTCAACGCCTCGTCGATCTCACTGCGGCAGGCCTCCGCAAGCCCGACATTTCCGTCCTCTACCAGGGCATCCCCTACGCCACTGATCCGACGCGGATCGAGGAGGGGGGCGGGCTCCCGGCCGATGCAGCCCTCGGGCCCGTCGAACTACCGGTATGCATGGGTGAGAGCAAACTCAGCAACCAGAAGGCCGCGATAAAGCAGCTGAAGCAGTATGCGGAAGAGTTCGGGTGCGAGACCTCCCCCGAGATGCGATTTTTTGCCTTCGCTCTGCGTGGCCGCGGTTTGGAGATCGCCATGTTCCGCTTCGCCAAAGGCAGCACCGAGCTCGAGCCCATCATTTGTTCGGAGCAGTCCCCATCCGATGCGGGGGCCCATGGGCCCCTGTCTACCTTCAGGCTGTGCACGACGAGTTGTGCGCCTTTGCGAGCCACGTGCAGTTGCACTGGGAGAAGCGTGGTCTTTGCTGGGCGTACGAGGGGGAGGAGCAGATACTTAAGCTAGTCCTTTTTTTGCTTTCGTTTCTTGTTTTCTTTCCTCGGGCCGCTCGTGATACTGATGAAATCAATATATTTATACTAGTTCTCAGGCCATTTATGGCCTATGCGACTACAGTTGCGAGGCTCATAATGCATAAGGTCGTAATGCATAAATCTCATAATACATAGATTTTGGTTGTCTACCGACTTGGTAGGCGGGGATTTATGCAAAAAATGCATAACGCATAATGCATAAGGAGGGGTCAGAGGATATTTATGCATTATGAGACTTGAGAATTCGGGGAGAAATGAAGTTTTGTACTGACAAATATGCAATTTTTGGTCTGTCCGAGCTTGACGAATGCGCTTATTCTACAACACGGTCATGCCTTTTCTAGGGACGCGATATTTGCGATCAGGCAGTTCGCCAAGCAAGGACAAACATTAAATTTTCTCTTCGCTTCATATGACCAAGGAAAAGACTCGAAAACCACGCCTAGCTCATCCGGAGCCTGCCAGCAGCTCGAGAAAGTCTGTCTCGCGAAGGGTAAGCCGGAGCAGAGCATGGCTCTCGCTAAGGAGCTTCGTCAATTTCGTGCGCAGGTTCAACGGCACGAGCTTTTATATGCAAAACAAGTAACATTAGAAGAGGTGTGGGGAGTCAAGTCGAAATAAGCTCAGTATGTAGTACGGTTGTAACCAGAACAGTCGAATACAATTTTTCTTGGTTATTTTACAAAGAGTGCCTCGCAGCGTCACGTTATGTGACAAAATCCCGCAATGCATAAACCTCATAATGCATAGCTCTGGGGGGTCCACTGACGTTATGCATTATGAGCCCCACAACTGTAGTTAGCTACTAGTCTACGCTTCGCGGTGGGTGGGCTTTCGGCCGCGAGTCTCCGCCCATTTAAGGAGGCTGCAAGGTAAAGCCCGGTGGGAGACGCGCTTCGGTTGCCCCTTGGCGCATCGCACTCCCCCGCAACCGAGATCCGCGGCGTACGGCCATCTTGGCAATAAGGACCGCAGGGTACATGGTACGAGGAACGTAGGTAGATGTGGAAAATAGCAATGAAAACGATATCGTATGGGGAGGAGTTTCGTGGGGGAGCCTGGTGTCGAATTTGTGGAGAGGTAAAGGTGGCGTGTCCCGAGTGAGGCGCCGTTGGAAGGGAAAAAAGGGTCCCGAGAGTCGCCATAATTCTCAGCGAGGAGGAATTCCCTCATATTGCCTGAAGTAAAACAGGGCCCTCCGTCCGATGAAAGCAACGTGCCAAAAATCCAAGAGGGGTTCGAGGGTCCCCGGATGGTCGGGATACAAGACGATGAGCGCTGTCGTCATCGATAAATGACGAAGAGTGTTGCACAAAAGGCGAACAGAGCGGAAGTGCCCGGGGTAAAGTTGTCCACGATGCCGAGATTGCATTTCTGCGAGTTCAAGTATGTCTGCCGCAGCCAGGCGAGAAATACGGCCGCCTGTATAGCTCGGTAGTTTCAGCGCTGGACAGATTGCGGCTGATGGCGGGATCCTGAAAGTACGCATTCACCAACTGAGAGAAGCAAAAGACTGACGACCCCAAAACATTTGGAACATGGATGAAAAGGTAATCTTTTTGCGACTTCAAAACTACTCTCTGACTTTTTACAAGGGGATCCAACTCGGGGTCGGGGACAGGATCCGCGCGCTTGTCGACCGGGATCAGAAAGTAGTGTCAAAAATCGAAAGCGGCAATCGGGATCTTGTGACGATTCTTGAATGCATTGCTGCCACCGGTGTAGCCCTCCATCCCTCGGTCGTCTTCCAGGGTCAGCGTCGTGATTTGAATTGGGGGAGAAATAATCCTTGTGAAGCGAGGTTAGCGCTTAATTTTCTGCATTGTTATCTGGCTCGGTGCTCACGTTACACAGTATCTCGATCTCACCAAACGGCTGGACAGATCAAGAGTTAGGGGCGCTGTGGCTGGAGAAAGACTTCGCTCCAGCATCTTTCAAATATCTGGACGACCCCAGCAATTACCGTCTTTTGATCTTGGATGGCCACAACAGTCACTGCACCTATCGTTTCATCAGTTTTGCGCAGGTAAGCGGCATACCTTTGACCACGTTTTGAAATTGCAACTCCTTCGGCTTTTAGAAACATCGGATTCTCATTTTATGTCTTCCCTCACACACGACACACGCTCTTCAACCTTGCGATGTCGGTGTCTTCAGTCCCCTCGCGGCCAAATGGAAGGCGAGAGTTTCCGAGGTAAATTTCCAGTGACACTCAGAGTAACAAAGATCTTACGCTTGGTAATTTTAGCAACACGCGCAACATATTTTGATTGATAAATACAACCTCTTCTCAAATTATGCAGTCGCGACAGATCTGGCATTCAAAAAATCGACCACTCTTTCTGCCTTTCGAAGATGCGGCATATGGCCTCTTGATGAGAGCGCCGTCCCGAAGGAACTTTTCGAACCAGCCCAGACTTACACAACCCAGGCAGCCATGCCGCTAGCGGTTCATCTACCTTCTCTACTTGTACCCGTCCCAACAGCCGAGACTCAGCCCGCTACCATTCGCGCAACCGAGGCAGCTACACCGCTACCTGCGTCCGTCTCAACAAACGTGAGAGAACAAAGTAGTCATAGAGCATAGTTTTAGACGTTCAAACTGTTGATGGTGGCTAGCCTGAACGGTGCTTCACTGGTAGGACAGGAAATACGCAGACAGTGCTGGGAGGTCGTTCGAGCTTGTGTCTGAATAGCCCTGGCGACGCGACCCATTAAATTTCAGCACCACAACATTTCCACACCACGACCTCGGCGTGGCACCCAATGTGATGTGGTAAATCGAGCGATTGATAGGCGAGGCGCGCGAGAGCGCGATTGGCGAGTAAAAAACATGAAGCGGGAAGCGGAGGAGTTTGTCGTTTAGGCCCTGCGTGAGGACGACGCTTTCCGGCGGTGAGTCGAAGTGCGGGTGGAGCAGGGGGACAGGGCACTTGTCATGTGACGGCCGGTGCGGTGAGCGGCATTTTACATTGACGATCTGCGGTCGGTCTGGTGGCGTGAGGATCATACGAAACACGTGGACGGTGGCTAGGACGGGCTGACGCACCCTCCTCGGCCAGAAATAGTATCGCAGGGACCAAGATGTACTCCGGCTCTGCTGGAGGCGGGGTTGCAATCATGTCGGACCCATAGCCAGCCGGCACAGCTGATGGCGGGTAGCATTCTTGGCGGTGGCGCGGCCAGTCCTGCGAGTGGCTCAGGCGTTAGATGGTAAACGTGCAGGAAGTTCAGCGGAGATACATACCCCCTCCATATGGTCGCGCGAGCAATACCAAGCAGTTTGGCAGCGGCTGCACCACTTCGAAGTGGGCTGTCTACAGACGAGGCATAGGTGGTTAACAGGCGAAGAGCTCATAGACGCAAGGGCAAGACGAGAACAGGTGGTTGATGCACAGGACGGGAGAATAATACAATGGTGGATGAGCGAGCAAGCGTTCCCTTATATATGTGGCCGATCCGGAGCATGTTGTCACTTGTATGCTGGATGTCTATTTAGAATCGGTCTTGCGACCGATTTCCGGTCACCCTTGGAATTGGGGTTAGTGTTGGGCACGGGTACGGGTAAACCCGGCGGGTTTGCGGGTCGGGTCCGGCGGGTACGGGTCGCGGGTCAGCCTTTTTCCAGACCCGAAACCCGCGGGTACTTGGCGGGTACTCGAGAAAACAGGCATAGGGTATGAAATAGCTGCAAATGAATGTATTGTGAGGTGGTATAAGTACAATACTATGCTTGGGACAGCATATTGGGTCAGAACGTGGTCAAAACTCACCTCAAACAACGAAATTTTCACTGCAAATGACATGCCGACACATGCCGGAGTTCGGATCACACCCGGCCCGCCCTTGCCGACGACCCGTGAGCAACCCGTAAACCCGCGGGTTCGGGTTCGGGTTTTCCGGGTTCGGGTCAGGGTTGGACAATTTTTACCCGTACCCGTACCCGTGCCCAACCCTAATTGGGGTTGCCATCAATCGAGTCTTGACACCCCTTGAAAAAGACATGGTATCTGATAACTGCAAACCGATTTCGTATTGATTGATACCCGGTTAAGAAAAGAAAAAACCATGTTATCTGATAACAAGGTGGTCCTGTTACGAGTGCTGTTGTGTCCTAGAATTTTTCCTCTCAGCGATTCTCTCCATTTGGTCGCCCTTGCATGTGGGATCTGCAAGGTGTTCGGGGATCGGGCATAGTCCTTGATTGATCAGGAAGTCGCTCTCTGCTGCCACGAGGTGGACATGGCCTCTTCACCCATTACCGATCGGATCTAAAATCCGAGTAAAATTGATGCGCAGTACATTCAAATACTCTCTGAAGTGCAGCACTTTCCTGTGGTTCCATGTGCTGGTGTGCTGGTCTAAAGGTTGTACTCTGCTCAGCTCAACCCACATCAGCCATTTTCAATCCAATTTTGCATGCAAAAGAGGGCTGCCTCATGTTGCCTCACGAACACAAACATGGGACTTACTTGATTCTAATTCTAATTTTAAAATGAGGGTTGCCTTGCTCCTGGCACCCCAAAGACTTACGTTCAGCATGTGAATACCACATGTCAGATTCTATTCTCAATCAAACTTTACGTGTGCTTCCAAAGGCGCAAATACCACATGTTCCTTTGTAAGCACACGTATATAAATCTGGGGAGCGGGTGGAACCCGGATGTCGGAGCAACACTTTATATAAGGGATCATCTGTCCATGGAATGTGTGACCAACGAGAGCCGGTTCCAATCTGACCGTCGGTCCGTCGGTCCGATGTTGCCGCGTGGGAAGCGCGCTTTAGGCAAACCCATACAGAATGAAAGTATTAGGGCTGCCCACCGTCCCCGTCAATCCGTGATGCCGAGACGGGTACGGGCCGTCTTTTCGAAGTTTTGGACCTCGAGACGGGACGGGACGGCGAAAAAACGGCCGTCAACCGTGAAATGACGGGACGGCACTCGGCTACTCGAGATTGACCATCCAAAGTCCAAATCCTGCCAAGTAATCAACACTAATCAGTCGAATCAGGACACAGGATATTAAATTCGGTCCCTTCTTCATGAATACACGCGAGGGAAATGCAATCGGAGGGTACACCTCGCATCACGAGAAAGCGCTGTCCCCCCAACGATGGCGCGCAAACACGTGATCCGGTGATCGCGGTCCGCTCACGTGCCCTTACGCAACACGCCAACAACTTCGCAAGTTGAAGTCCAGCGCGACTCGGTGTTGACTCGGTGAGCGCTAAGACAGCAGACATTCTCAAAGATGGAGCAAGTGGAGGGAGTCTCTATTTCCCTTTTTCTGAGGCTTGTAGTGCCCAGATGGCGCCAAATTCGGCCCAAATTTGATATTTCTACTATACTATACCTGCCGAAATTAAGTCGAAATCAATACAGAAACAGGTGAAAGAAATGAGAACAGGCCAAGGTAAGGGCGAATAGAGAGTTTGCACAGAAGCCATATGAGTCTGATGGCTTTTTTCGTGTGCGCACCATGCGCACGGCCAATGCCGAGATACAGACTACCGGTACTTTAACTCGGCCTTCGGGCTCTTAACACCTCAAAATTCAAGGCAACAAAGGCTGGGCTGTGGATTTTCAGACCTGTAGGTGCTGTATTAGACAAAGCTAGTGCAAATCTGTAGTGCATCGACAATGGAAAATCTTCATATGGTAAATGATATACTTTCTAGTATACAGATATTCAATACAATCTACAATCTCGTGCCTCTCGCTCTACAGGGAGGCAACCACACGTGCAGCGCGCCGGACGTGCTTTGGACTGGCGAAGTTGTGTTGGCGTGTTGCGTAAGGGCACGTGAGCGGACCGCGATCACCGGATCACGTGTCTGCGCGCCATCGTTGGGGGGATAGCGCTTTCTCGCATCACGTGAGGTGTTGAACCACGATGAACAATTTTGTAGACCGTTGTGGAGGGAAGTGATGGCACTTGAGGTACTCTGGAGAGTTTTGTACACCGCCAAATGGCCGACACGTGGCCGACAGGTGCGCGCAAGATGTGCGCTACATGGCACTGCAGCCTGGCTGCCAGGTGCCCGCCATATATATGCCAGGTTCAATGACGTATGGCTCCATGCTGGGGCCAGGTCAGGCTGGCGGCCAGCTGCCTGCCCAACCTGGCAGGGAGCCATCCAAGCAGGTGTGAAAATGTTATTGGATTTGCATCGCATCCGGATTTCGTAGCAAAATAAAATGTAGTAGATTCAGAATTCACTATCTACGAAACAGGATTATGGAATGAGAAACAAGCGAGCAATATTCGCGTGCACGAATACAAATACTAAGAAGGATAGGTGCCTGATGCCCACCCGACGCGGGGAGCGCGATCACATCCACTATAAGTGGGCGCAACGGAACAAGCACTACGTAGATGTCAACCCTGCACGGCGGTGCTCCAGAGTGGAAGCACCAAGGTCCGCGACGCCATGCAAAGCCGATTTGCTTCGAACTTGAGTTAGATAAAGTGTGTGCGTATGTAGGCATGTCGCTCACGTATACGAGCAAGTTGCGAGCAAAGTTGCAGGGAGCTAGGGGTCAGAGAGAGACCTAGAGCTTGTTTTTGACGGGCTCCGCAGGCTTGGTCGGTTTGAGAAAGCGATCAATATGAGAGCACGCGGACGCTCGGCGGGTAAATAGAGACGTGCGAGCGCCACAGAGCGGCGACAAAAGGCGGGCTTTGGCTTGGAGCGCAGGTTAGAGAGGGAAATATGCGCGTACACAACGGAGGCCCGTAAAGGGACTATGCGGGAAGGGCCTTGAGGGGTGGTTGATACGTATTTGAGGCCGTGAAAATAAATCATGTGCTCGTTGAAAGAGAAGTTGAGGTCCAAAAGCCCTTGGAGGCTTGAAGCCGAGCTTGAGGAACGAGGACGTCCGGATCCGATGTGCCAGTGCGACTTGCATGTGACTTGGAACTTGGAGACACATAGACCAGAAACTTGATCTGAAGACTTAAATGACAAGGAAGGGAAGATACAGGAATAAAAAGTGCCCAAATGTACAGGCAGGGAATTTGAATGCATGGGATGAAGAAGACGAGCTTGCCACTCCTGCGCGTTGCCGTCTTTCTTGGGGCTTCCAGATACGAGGGAGATGGCCTTGTTGAGGATTTGAGTGACGGGAACGGGAAGAATGAACAGTGGAAGTGGGTTTGAAGAGCTGTTTGAAGTGGGGGAGAGGGTTGGGAGAGGAAGAGACAAAGAGTGGTGGTCGGCAACGCTGTGCCAAATTCAAACTCCGACAAGTGCAGAATCAGTGGTCGGCCTCTGATTTGAGTCCTACAGCCACTTTCACAGAAACTTTGTAGGGACTTAAATGATGGCATGGCCCAACCTTTCAAAATGATTAAAGCAGAATTTCAATTTAGGGCCCGTATATACGTCAAACCGTGCTTTGCGGGTATAAATGCCTCTATATCTACCTTACCCGCACGAATATAAAAAATCGGCTATAATCATTTTGTTCTTACTTATATAAGGTATGTACTGTGTACCAAGTTTGGGGCTAAGACCTGCCACTGAGACCAGGAGTTCTAGGTGTACCGACAGAGGGTGGGTATGCTAAATCTCAGATTCACTCTAGTTCTGGCCTCAAGTTCGGACCCAAACAATGCTTGGTGAATACACATGACATTTGGTTGTGAATAGAAGGGTTCTCTAGACCATCGAAGTGTACTCTGGACGAAAAAGTGGTAGAAATAGGGGCACCTTCCAAATGCGGCAATACCGGTTCTGCGATCACTGATTTCCGGCAGCGTTGCCGACCACCACAAAGAGGCTCAGAATACGCGGCTACCAACGTGCACGTGATGGTAGATGCCGTGCCAAACAAATGCACGGACCAGTTGAAGCTTGACCGGAAGTCTCAAACTTCACACTCATTGTGTCCACACCGCAGGAACCCAGTGAAGCAAGCATGGCACCTCCCAACTTGACTTCAAATCTGGACTTGACAGCGAAAGTGGAAGTCATTCTCGCGTCATGGTGAGCACGTCGCGGCGGTCGCGATAGGGAAAGCCGCTGCGCAAATGTGTGAGAGATATAAATTGTTTGAGTAGGTCTAGTTCCATGCAATATAAAATTTGGACAATGCTGAAAGGATGAAAATATTCCCGGGGTGGAAAGCAGCTGGCCAACAGATGGGCGCGTAACATCGCTTTCAGATGGAATTCAGCTGCCGGACAGCTGGAATGCCAGCTGAACGACCCAGCTGGTATCTATCTGCCTACTACCTGGGACCAGGCTTCGGAAATTGTGGCCACCACATGAGGATTCCAGCTGGTCCAAACCTGCCGGTACTTTGGCGGTGTATGTCATGGTGGGCAAGTTTCGAACAACTCGCGATGCTTATGGCGTAAATAGACAACATATTTGGGACCAACCCGTCTACGGCCGTCAACGGCCGCACTCTGACGGGACGGACGGCAAAAATGCCGTCCCGTACCCGCCCGTCAATTTTCATCCGGCGAGTTGTCGACGGGACGGGACGGCCTGCCGTTGACGGCACCCGTCGCACCCGTAAAAACGGGGACGGTGGGCAGCCCTAACAATTCTATTGTGGAGGATGCAAACATGAGCGTGGAGGAAGAGAGGAATGCCGTCACATTGGGTGCGCTGGGCGTTGATCCCGGGAGTACTTCCATGTGCGTCTAAACAGTGAAAGTCCGGAGGTTTTCAACACCCAAATTGTCCCGTTTGGCCGTACTCATGACAATGAGTTTCGACGCTGTCCTCTCATCGCACATTTTACTGGGAACGACACTGAAGAGCTTGATTCTGAGACGCTGAATAAACCTCAGTCACAGTCAACGAGATAAACTGAAAAGACGCACAGCCAAGACATAGTTGCTCTTGGGGGGAAAAATCGCAACTCGTGGGACAATACCCCGATGAGCAGTCTAAATTCTGGGGGAAGATAGCTGCTGAGTGGTCTATAGGTAATGAGGCGCGGGCAGTGTGCGCAAAATGGAACAGCTCGGCAGATGTTGCTCGCCTTACGTGGGATGAGGACGTCGTGCACAGGGGTAAATCCAATGCCATTGAAAAGACAATCCAGCAGACGGCGGTAAATGATCGGGGAAATACCCTTCCGGCAGAACAAAACGAGGTTGCGACCCCGCGACGATCTTCCCGAGCTCCCCGACCGTCAACCCTTATCAAAGCCCTTCTCCGAGGTGATGCGGTCCCCAGCGCCGCCCGAATGACCCGCTGATACCCAAGGGAATTCGGACGGGGGCGAAGAATTCGCAGATTGCGGGCCGAGGGACAGTGAGGGCAAGAGCATCTAGACGGAAGGGACGGAGAACTTAGGATGCAGAGATCTAGACAGCACCGTCTTCGTCCAGCCTGAGAATGGACGGTTTTGTGTGACACGCCTAAATAAATAAATAAAAGTACTGCTATGTATGTTGGAGAGGGCCTGGGGCCTTTCAGGGGAAATGAGCCAGTAGGGCTCGCAGCGGGAGGGTGGAAGCGGAGGAAGAAAACCCGATGTATGACTACGCTACAGACATCTGAACCTAATACAGCCAAACTATGCTAGGCGCTACCAACCACACCAGTCACCCCCCTCCAAAAAACGCACGAGTGAAGCGATACACGGGCGCGACCCCAAGCCATCAAACTAACCCAAAAGAATCCTGCTGTAGACAATGAGTGACCCAGCTGTTCGCAAGTAGGGCTGCCCACCGTCCCCGTCTTTACGGGTGCCGTCAACGGCATGCCGTCCCGTCCCGTCGAGCCTTTGGCCGAAAGCATTTACGGGACGGGGACGGGTGGCCGTTGACGGCCGTAGACGGGTTGAATGTGCAACATGCTCTTTCTTCCCTTGATAAGGGCGGGCATGAGCAAGAATCTAGTCCCTAACCATTTCCTCGTGTATGGAATGCAGGTACGCACCCAACCCTCCGAGTATTCGGGTCAGGCCTAACACTTTAATAGATTGCTAGTCGACATCATCAGAGAACCCTCCCTTGTTGGTGGTTAGTGGTGACACAATTAACATGCAAACCTGATGAACAACCAAAATAAATGTCCGATGGGTGTTTGGGGTCATTTCAGACTCGAATCATGACATTGTTGTTGAAAACTCCCCCAGTGACGATGCAGCACCGGGTCGGTTAAGATGCACCCGGAGGCCACGTGCCCCTGAAGGTAACTTACATGGTACAATGTCAATAGGTAGGGCAGTTGGAAAATCTCTTGCGCCACTGGAGGACTTCAAAATGTATAATAGCATCTGCCAGAGAAATTCCGGAGCAAACCCCATCGAAACGAGGCCAGGGTCATCGAATTTGGTTTTTTCCCCCGCAATAAGTGCAATAAGTGCCAATAAGCACTTATCTCCGATCAATTTACAGGATTTACGGATCCCGTGACGCCTGGCGCGTGCCAGCGCGTCGCGAGTTTGCTCGTCCCTGGGTCTTTCAGACCCCAAGTTAATATACAGTAAGTGTTGATTCAGATCTTGTCATGCCATTACACGCTCGGAACTGCTTCACGGGATATATAGTGGACCCTCTACAGTACAGTCACATCATTTTTGGCGGTATCAAGGCTTTCACTTAATGGACTGGCATGCTCAAATATTGACCCATACAGCGGTGGAGGTAGTTGCCCATGAAATTGGCGAGACTCCTCCAAAATCTTCACCCCCTATAGCATGGAAATTGTATTGTAAATTAACTATGCTCGCGAGTCTACGAGGTTGCAACATACCTCTGTGTGTTCATTCACGTGTAGTACAGATGCTAGCGCGAATTTGTCCACAGCGGAGACAGCGGAGGCATCTGTCATCTATCTCAGTATAATTTAAATTCTGGTCCTCTTCTTGCTCCTCCTCCTACCTACTCGTCGGACGTTTTCATGCGTCAACCCTTAATTCCGTGTATTGGGTCTATGTTCGCCACCCTATACCCAAATCGCTTGCGGCGCGATTTACTGTACCGTTGGTGAAAATGACGTTCCTGATGGCGGATGTACAGAGAGTTATGTATGACGCGCTGCACTGTGCACTTGCCGACTTTGTGCCGACTCAGCGTTCGGGACGACAGCCCTCAGGTTTCGGGAGGACAAGAGTGTGGCGGAGGAGCGGAACGAGTGAGATCTGGAAAGGGGCGAACGTAGGCTCGAATCCAGCAATGTCGATAGACAGGCTGGTTCGATCTGAGTTTGAGTGGGACGGCCCCAATAAGCGCGTAGGGCTGATTCGGCCCTATGGGGCAGATCTAGATCTCGAACCGGTAACTAACGTTATCTTATCTTGGATTTACATGATTTACATATACTTGTGTAAATCAACACAGATAAACAAACTTATGCTGTACTTGTAGTCTGGCTTTGTTTAGGTGAATATATTCAAGTTAGATGTTGTCTCCAACGCTGAGTTGGCCCATCTTCCAGTAGGTGGCTGTGAGATTAGCCATGCTTGTCAGGGTGTCTGGATGCTCCTCTCCCAGTATACACTTTCTCTTCTCCATCACCACTGCACTCAATCGGTGCTCACAGATCTTTCTCCATGTAAAGATCCATGAACAAATCCGGACGCTACGGTCCGGAGTCGTCAAATGAAGGTATCCACGGTGCTTTCTCGTACCAACTGTGTCCTTCCACCTTGAGCTTGTGCCACCTGACGGATAAAATCTGCCTGTGGATCCTGTAAATTAGGCTCGAGCCCGACAATGCCGTCCATAGCGCTTGCCACCATGTCCAAAGTTGCCCCCCTGATCCCATCGAACTTGATGCCCTGTATTTTGTGAAGTTCATATCTACCAGTTTTTTGCGCTGCCCCCTGGACACATAGATTGCCCAGGTATTTGTGTCCGTCTGTAAAATGGATGCTGAGTTACAAACCGGCACTTGAAACTGAGGAGCGTACACAAAGTCGTCCCTCCCACGTATTTTCCAATCGATTGCACTACTTCCACTCCGCTCTCATTCCTTTGAGTTTGAGACAATTGAGTGAAGTTTGTGCTCTCAGTGGAAAAGGCCCAGTGTTCGCCGCCAAGGTACCCGTGATAGCCTTCTAGGATTTTGTCGGACACTGGATCCCAGGTAAACGGCCGTTGGGTATTGAAAGCCACATTTATTGGTAGTAGAGGTAGGCAAGCCTGCGCACCAACGCTTTAGACCCGGTGTCGATTCGGAGACTGCAGAAAGTCTTGTGATCTGTGTTCTCACCCAGGTCTGCCCCCTTATCATGCGAGTTAGAACGAATAATAATAGGCGAATCAGCGTACCGACAATTTGTAAAACCCAAATATGTGCTAGCATAGTGAACTGGTTTGTGGTTTGTGGCCCCGGATTCAATGATATGACTCACGTTCACCATACCCCTCCGGATTGACAAAGTTCGTATCCAGGTTGGGTACATTTAGGAGAGTTTCAACGAAATTGGTTTGCACCAAGATCTGGGGTGCCGTCTGCTGCAGTGACATGCTGGCCATCTTTTTGGCGAGGGGTGGGAGTTTACCGCCGACACTGAAGAAAATGTCAATCGCATGGCGGAAGCTGATAGTTATTTGAGCGGGCATTGTGTGTAGGGGTCGTAGTCCTCAAATGTGCTGTTTTGTCAAATTTTCTAGAGGTCTGGGGTTCGATCCTGGCAAAGTATTTTTTTGGAACATTTCCGCGGCCCCCCCGCCTGTTTAAACAATCAGTCCTTAAACCTGTCCCAGGTCCTTTCCTGGAAAGCATTGTGCTCTCCATTACAGTGCAAACAAATGCAATTTAATGATGGCTTGGTGTGCCGAGTTTCACATCAAATCAGTAAATTGCCCTGTTTGGAGCCATTTCAAAGCGGCTTTTCACGGCACCTTGTTTGTGCGATAGCCAGGGCAATTTCGGTTAGAACTGTCTCCTTAGATTTCCTTCTGGTGTCCCAGGTCCTTTCCAGGAAAGCATTGTGCTCTCCATTGCAGCGCAAACAAATGCAATTTAATGATGGCTTGGTGTGCTGAGTTTCACATCAAATCAGTAAATTGCCCTGTTTGGAGCCATTTCAAAGCAGCTTTTCACAACAACTTGTTTGTGCAATAGCCAGCGAAAATTGATCGTGCCCCAATTGAAGCCTCACGTGATCGTCGCCGCGGAACAAGCGGGATTGCCCACCACGGTGACCACCATTTCCGATTCGAGGAAGGTTTTGGTTTGCGACACGTGATCAACTCATTGCTTGAAGACCGTGCAAAAGTGGAATGGGTACAGATTTCTCACTTGAGAAATACGCCTCTTGGTTGAATGGGGCCGCTGGAATGTGCGCAGAGAATTTACAGCTCTTTGCAGAACTTAGGGCGCGGCCCATTTTATTTTATTTTGGTAAGTTTTCACGAAAACAGCGATTGCAAACTCAATTCTCAACGGTTTTCTCTGGGAATAGACTCATTCGATTCGCGTTGCAATTCCGCAGGGCCTGGCATATTGGTATTTCTTCTAACCACCTCAAAATGATTCACTGGTTCAATTTTCGGTGTTTTCCACTGTCTGACAGCAGAACATGTCCCATAGTAGGTATAGTGCTCCGATTGGTCTAGATTTTTAATATGATGTACTTGGAGGTATTCTGGAGGGCCTTAAATATCCGGAGAGTGAATGTGATTTCTCCTTCGAATCTATCACACACTGTGGCAAGAATAATATCAAGTGAATTTCCTTATGAGCTGTATATTTGAAGTACAAGTTACATTCACTATTTCGGTATTCCTGGCCCTCCATAATACCTCCAAGTACATCATGTCAAAAATTTAGGCCAATCAGAGCACTATACCTACTATGGGGCATGGTCTGCTTTCAGACAGTGGAAAACACCGAAAATTGAACCAATGAATCATTTTGAGGTGCTCAGAAGAAATCCTAATGTGCCAGGCCCTGCAGAATTGCAATGCGAATCGAATGAGCCCATTCCCAGAGAAAACCATCCTGAATTGAGCTTGCAATCGCTGTTCTCGTGAAAACTTACCAAAAAAAAAAAAAAAAACGGGCCGCACCCTAAGTTCTGAAAGAGTTGTAACCACTGGCGGAATATTTTCTGACACCTCCGAATTTGCCACTGTTTGGCTTTTCTACCATTTCTAAGTTCCTCCGACTGACAAATTCCACTTTGCTTTTGCTGCATGCAGAAGTACAATCAGTATTGATTACAGCTCTTTGCAGAACTTAGGGCGCGGCGTGTTTTCTTTTTTTTATGTAAATTTTCACGAGAACAGTGATTGCGGGATCAATTCTCAACCGTTTGCCCTGGAAATGGGATCATTCGATTTGCACGGAAAGGGCGGAGGGCCTTGTCTCCTAGGTTTTTTTATGGGCAACGAAAATCTCCTTTTTGGGATAGATTCCTGTGTTTTTCAGTGGTTGAGCGGAGAACACGTCCCATGGGACCTATTTTGCTCCGATTGAACTAGTTTTTTATTATGGTGGACTTGGACATATTCCGGAGGGCCTGAAATACCGGGATAGTGAATGTGAACGCTGGTTCGAATCCACCATACACTTTGAGATCAGCAATATGAAAGGAATTTATCTGTGAACTGTATATTTGAAGTATTGATCACATTCAAAATACCGGTATTTGAGGCTCTCTAGAATATGTTCAAGTCCACCATAATAAAAATCTAGGTCAATCGGAGCAAAATAGGTCCCATGGGACGTGTTCTCCACTCAACCACTGAAAAACACAGGAATCTATCCCAAAAAGGAGATTTTCGGTGCCCATAAAAATCCTAGGAGGCGAGGCCCTCCGTCCTTTCCGTGCAAATTGAATGAGCCTATCTCCAGGGCAAACGGTTGAGAATTGATCCCACAATCGCTGTTCTCGTGAAAATTTACATAAAAAAAAAAAAACACGCCGCGCCCTAAGTTCTGCAAAGAGCTGTAATTTCGGCGTTCAAAATGTACTAGATGCGGTCTTCCTCCCAAATTTTGGATCGGAAGCGGCGAGAATGAAAGGTACGGATGTCGGCCAGTCGAAAATAAAGAAAATTTTATTGGAATATCAAGCTACCATTACCGCCATCACCGACAGATTTATGTTCTGCCCAGCACGATTACTCAGCCCGAGTTCCAGTTACTCATCCCGACGGTAGATTACTCAGTTATTTAGAAGTTTCTATTATCTGAGGCTGGTTACTGGGCCATCTTAGCAATTTTGACCTCGGGCCCTCGCATAAAGTGAGGTAGATACAGGTATATGGGTTCTTGAACCAAGGTGTGCATCCTGTGAGTGAGACGAGATATTTTCCGCGAATTTAAGCGAAGGTTTCATGGCATACCAAATTTTTCTTCGGGGGGCATCCCAAAATGGCAAAAAACGGGTTAGTGGGCCACCCAGCCAAATCATTTGTTTGCATCCATACTATTCACCTCATTGTATCCCAAATCGTTCAATGGACACAGGTACATTATTTTATACACTCAAACTGGAAATCTGAGAGGTATCGGGCCGGAACTATTTGCCTTTCCAGCCATCGAGGATGGGTGGAATTGCGCTCCAGACAGAATAGGTTGCCCTCTAAAGCACAGAGCATAACTATGCCCAAAATTAAGACACAGATGGCTCCAGGGGAAGTATTAGGACATACCGAAATGCAAAGGATGACCCTCACATACCCATAACCTATCAAACAAAATCCATCTTTTTGCGTAACTGAAATTCGGTGGTTCAGGGTAGTAGCCAGCGTGAACGAGAAGTCGCACAGTTAAAAGCAAAATAGATGTAGGAGAATACGGGGTTAGCGTTATCGAATGCGACGACCAAGTTCCAAGTCCGTAGCCAAGACGGGTGGATCGCTATGGAGGTGGCCGGATTGTGCCACCCGGGATCAGGTCGAGATGATCTTGAACGGTCCAAGAGGCGAGGGAGAATCGTTTCCACATATAGTGTGCGACGGAGTAATTAACTCGAATCAAAGGATGCCAACGAGCCCCAAAACTTGAGAATCGGCGAAGAATTGTTGGAGAAACAAGCCAAAGACGAGCGCGAGGGCCGTTCGGAGATAAGAAATGATGTTCACACGCCGGCATCTTGATCGAGAACCTCCCACAACTTTTGATCGCCGCATCACTCTGCCTTAAAATTTGACATACAGTGTCGCCATAGGTCATATTCCATCCTATGAGCACCAAAGCCGGGAAATCTACATCACAGGGACACCATCCGTGGGACCACTGGGCTCAGTTTTCTCGGTTTGACGCCATGTGGTGGAAGAGAGGCCAAGAGAAGACGAAAGAAGAGGCAAGGGACGAATTTCCTTTTCGGGACTCGCGCAAAAAAAAAAAAAAGTGTGTTTGTCATTATTTTCAGGATCGCCTGTGAGCAAGAAAAAACAGATGATTATGATTGATTCCTTCTGGCTATGTAAAAGAATTGCTGATCTGCATATCTAGACGTGTGTGCAATTTAAACCGTGTGAGTTGAACAACGCAATTCCATGGAGTTCAGCATTTTGATGACATTGAATCCTCAAGGGTTTTGGAATGATCGGTCGAGTGTACCAGGATGTCTCGAAAATGTTTACAGAAAGCAAGGGGTTTGGACAATTTGGCCTTGGGAGAGTGGTTAAACTAAAAAATCAAGGCGCCACTTTAATGTAGCGTGGCAAAATCATTGCACTGATCATCCATGAAGAGTCAGGAGTTGCAGAGAGTAGTTGGGGGAATTGAGGGAACAGTGCAGGGAATTGAGGTGTCAGTGCAGGGAAGTGAGGGGAAGTGAGGTGTCAGTGCGGGGACATTGCGGGGAAGTGCCGAGTCACTGAGGTGGGAAGTGTCCATATAGTCATACATGTGCAAGTGGACTGAGGTGGATTATGAGGCCGGTAAAGTCGCTTTCCTGGTTTTGAGATGCTGTCCTTGAGTTCTCAACCAAAGCACTCCTGTGCTATGTTTTAATTTTTGCTTCAGGTATTATATGAGTTTGTAGTTACAAGCAATGTATTTCAATGTATACATGCACCCTCAACTTGATTATACCTGTGAGAATGACCATACCGATGGATTAAGGTATTTAGTCATTCATCGTCCTTCCCCGCAATTGCACAGCCACCGACGCCTCACTTCCCCGCAATGCCCCGCAGTCCCGGCATTTTCTCTGGGCCCGTCTGCGGAGTGTTTCCACGCGGCGCGATGCGATGCGCAGGTCGCCTGTCCCAGGCGCTCCGCTTCCACAGACCGTGTTCCCGTACACGGGATTCCCACCACCGCCGCTGCCGTAAATTTCGTACTGTGCATGGTGAGGGCGACGGCGCGTAGCAGTGAGCACAGGTCAAGCGAGGATTGGGTGGCGGCAGGAGAGGACACGGAGGTCGAGAAGGGTGATGGTGAGAGGGAGAGGGAAAGTCGAGTGAGGTCGAGAACGGACCTAAAGAAAGATAAACAGGTCAGTACGAGTACCAGGAGATATCATCAGAGGAAGACAAGGGAGGGAGAAGAGGGGTACAAAGAATGGAAAATTGAGCAACGAGGAGGGAAGAAAACGAATAGCAGACGGACGCAACGTGCCGGTCCGACAGTACCAGCGAAATACGACGACAAATGCGCGGCCAGCACGCATCCTCCGAGGGCAGGAATGTGTGCATGGAACCAAAAAACACAGGATGAATACACGGACTTCATAGACGAAACAAGAAAGAGGGAAATACGAGAGAAGAAAGAAAGCAGCACAAAGGCGAAAGGAAAAAACTAAGATCGGCGCGCGCGAGCAGAACAAGAGGACCGGCGAACGAGAGCCCGTCGAAGCCCAGAAGCAGTGTTGACGCAAATAGACGTCAATATCGCTGCAGTTTCAGCGACAAAACGGGAGGAACGAGTGGATTCAGAGCAGGGGAGCCGCTCGTGCCATGTGCAGGATCTGGCGCGACATCACCAAAACCGGACGAAACTGATAACGTTATGTCAGGCCATATAAGGGTCAGAAGGCATAAAAGGGTAAACAGCACTTTAAATCATGAAGACACCAGCTGCATCCAGAGCATCGCCGACACCGACATTATACAGTGGGCTGCACTAGAACATGCACCGCTCCGCGCCGGCCTCACGAGAAAGCTATTCATGCCGCCCTGGATCCCCCCACGCTCGCCCCGCCACTCCATCTCCGCTACCGTCTCCCGAGGACCACGAGATGGGACAAACAACTTAAATCGGACTTGCAGGCTCGTCCTGGAGGGAGGGGTGTAACGCGGTTACCTACGGCTACTCACTCAAAAGGCCATGCTCTAAGGACATGGCCATTACTTACTTCATACTTACCATTTGTGGATACTTACTCAAGTCACGTGTACCTTGCTAGTTTAAAAGCGGACCGTCCCGGTGGCTGAGTCTCCCACTGACACTCACCTACCTTGACGCTCCCGATTTCTGAATAGATCTTGGGTTGATTCATTCGGGTGATTGATCTACAGTCCAAGTGGCTGGTTTCCTAGTGTGGCTGGTTTCCCAGTCGAAAATAGTACAGTCGCAAACTAGGAAGAGCAACGATCAGATTGTTCGGCAGATATCTCAGCAATGGAATGGTTAAATCGTTAGGACCAAGCTGCAGATAGGATGGCTTGATGTGTAATCCATACCACAATTTACTCCTCGGTACCTGGTCATGTTCTTGTTGAAAACGAGCCCGATACTTTTTGCAGGTCAAATATGCCCAAATACGTAGAAGAGCAACACTACGATGTAATTGATTCTAGTCCTGACTACGTGGTATTCAGGGAGGTCGGGGAAGATACCCAGCGAAGTGTCAGGAGCCTCAACAACGCACGAGTGAGCATACCTCTTTCCATCCCGGCCGATAGAGTATTGTACACTGATGAGCTTGCCTATACAGCCGTTCACAACTCCACCTGATACGTGAGAAATCATGACGGGCATCCCAATAACCAATGGAATATGACCAAGGCGAGAATTCGTCTTACCAGAGTCCAATTCCATCAATCTCGCTTGAACAGCTTCGTCGGTGACTGGTTTATTTTTCGCATGAGTGTCACTCGCATAATACCAGTGAAGAGGACGTCCGCTCTTGACGGCGAAGTCATGCGCCATGGTTATATTCAAGGCGTCCTTCATGGCGTTCTCGGTAGCGATCACAGGCGCACTATTCCAAGGGGACGACTCCCAGTCTATATCGACGTTTTCGGATAGGCGAGTGTTCAGTAAGTCATAGTCACCGGTTGTGCAACGACCCTCTCGTAGCCGACCCAGCAGTTCGACGAACGGTTGGTTCTCAGGCCCTGATTGTCGCACATTCTGGGTGAGCATGACAACGGTGTCGATGCTGAGCCATAAGAGTTTACCGAAAACCACTTTCTGACCGTTGACAGTGGCAGCTTTCGAGATGGCAGTTTTGTTGAGGTGCTGGTACAATCGCTTTGATGCAACCGGTGGCAGTTGCGCAAAATCACCAGCGAACACGACATTTATTCCGCCGAAAGCGAGGTCGTTCCCTTTCGCAATGCTGAGAGCATGACTGATGTCGTTAAGCAGTGCACAACCCACCATGGAAATCTCGTCGACAAATAAATAGTCGACGCCCTCCCACATGGCCATCAGATTACGTTTTCCCTTCGCAGAACGTGCAGATCCAAATTGACTTCCCATTCCAAGAGCAGCGTGTAAGGTCATACCAGAGATGTTACGGGCAGCTACGCCGGTAAATGATGCGAGCCTAAATCGCCTATCCTCGCCTCGATCTTCAAATTGCAAAGAAATCTTGCAGCGCATTGATGACCCTGGACTTTCCCGTCCCACCAGCACCACCAATGTACATTCTCAGAGGTACGCTGTCCGAGGACTGACTGTGTTCTGCAACGATACTAAATGCGCGCGCTTGTTCAGGATTAAGTCCGTGCACATCGATCAAAGTCGCAACAGGACGAGGAGCATCCGAAGGACCCGGAGATGGAGATGGATCGCGCACAAGGATCTGATCCGCGTCCCGAATAGAAGCCCGTATAGGATTTGGTATAAGCGACCTGAAAGCCGATCCGTCTCGAATTCCGCCCTGTGTACTTGGCTCGTCCGGGGAAACCACAGAACTGGGAAGCTTTTCACCACTGAGGGCCTGTCTTTTCCATTTCTCTCTCCGTTCCTCGTACATCTTGTCCCAAAGTGCCTCCAAAGCCGGATGGCGTTCGCTGACTTCCTCGTGGCCAGTGGCACTCGCTTTAGGTATACCTGGAGGTTTCCGACCACCAATCATCCCACAGCGAGTGGCGTAGTCAAGGGTAAGCACCACATCAGCGCGACTGCGGTCAACTCTATCTGAGCGGCACGAATCCATTGACGTCAAATGGTCCAGCAAATCCTCGTCGGTTTCCTCCCCAAATTCGTCGAAAGGCTTCGATCCGCGCTGCAGCTCAGGTGTAATGCCATCTTTCCTACGATTTCGGCGATTTTTGTAATGCGCATCGCGGCTGTCACGACACTCGTGAAGGATTTGCATATTGTCCATGCGGCGCACGTCGTCTTCGGAGCAGGTGAGTAAAAACTGGGAATATGCTTCAGACCACGATTGGTTGGCGTATCTCAGGTCCTCGGCATGTTGCCACGGCTTAAAGAAGATTAGCATTAACCGCGCATGTCTCTCTTTCAACGCGGGTTGATCTCGACGCGGAAGAGCAGGTCCGATGGGGACAGGTACAGTTCGCTTCAAGAAAGGTACGACTTTCAGCTGATGTGTCGCGTCCTGTAAATGGTGCTGCAGGAATGGGACCCGGGGCATGGGACTTCCCTCGAAATCGAGAACAGAATCCTGGTTCCAAGGCTCATCACAGTTATCTGATCCAGATCCACTCTCGGAGGGGCATCGCGTTCATTATCAGAATTGGCACCGGATTGAAGGTCGTCGTCAAGAGCTGCATTTTCGCGCTCCGCTTTTGTCATACGCTCTTTGACAGTCTGTGCAACAAAATCCCAGACACTGACTTTCTCGAGCAGACGACCTCGGTGCTGATAATCACAGGCTTGATTAGCTGTAAGTTCCAGCTTGCCGGAATGATCCAAGGCGAGTGTAATTAAGTCCCCCTCTTCGTCGTTCGTGTCATCCTAATTAAGCGCGGCATCTGCTTCATCAGGGTCCTCATCGAGGTCAACTGGATCGTCTCCGTCCATGTCAAGATCAAGGTTTGGTTCATCGGAAGGACCGTCACCCGACGCAGCGTGAGTAGATGAGGCTAGCGGTACACCATCAGTAGGAGGCGGAGCTTTGGAAGGATAGCACTCTGGGCTGGGATCCTCTTTGTTGATATGAGATTCAAAACTCGTCCAGTACAAGTTACTATACCGATGACTGGTGAAATGATCTTCAAAATCCAAGAGGTAGGAGGCAGTGTTTGCGGAATCCTCGGGTGGAGTCATGATACAGTCTTCTAGGGAATTGGAGTTGAACAGAATAGATGCGGAGGCAATGCAGTCTTGTACAGTCGGACGTGTGTTCGATTGCCGAGGCGAATGCTTCAGATGAGTCAGAACTGCCCAAATACAGAAAATTTTACACAACTTGAGTCGCCAGTGGTTAAATTTTCAGTGGGTTCCTCAGAGTACTCATTCCATTCCCACAACCTTGATTCCACCGAAAATTTTGTACCCATTGACAAAGCAAAATACTCTTGTGGAGTCAGAACTGCCCAAATACAGAAAATTTTACACAACTTGAGGCGCCGGTGGTTAAATTTTCTATGGGTCTCTCAGAGTACTCATTCCATGCCCATGAACTTGATTCCACCGAGAAATTTGTACCCATTCCACTTCTGAACGAGGACAAAGCAAAATATTCTTGTGGAGTCAGACCTGCATGCCCAAATACAGAAAATATTACACCACTTGAGCTGCAGGGGGTTAAATTTTCCATGGCTCTCTGTGAGCACTCATTCCATGGTAAGGACCCTAATTCGAGCGAGAAATCCGTACCCATTCCACTTTTGAACGAGGAAAAAGCAAAATGAGCTTGTGGACTCAGAACTGCATGCCCAAATACAAAAAATATTACACCACTTGAGCCGCCGGCGGTTAAATTTTCCATTCCTGGCTGTCTGTCTGTCTGTCTGTTATCTGCTTCGTCGCTGTCTCGCTTGTTTCCATCATGTCTGGCGACGACGAAAAATCGGTCAATTTTGCCCCTCTCGACGACTCCAGTGGCTATGGGGAATGGTCCATGAGAATGGAGGCACGGCTCATTCGGAAAAAGCTGGGGGGGGTGGTCTGGCACGGGATAGAGATCAAGGAAGGGAAGGAAGCGGAAGGCGAGGAGAAGATCGCTGATTGGATGGCGAAGCGGGACAAGGTGAAGATGGCGGAGGCGCGGGCGGAGATGATCGAAAGGGTGGCGAAGTCGCAGCTGCCGCACATGCGCGAGCGCGACCCATACTTGATCTGGCAGAACCTGGAGGCCATGCATCGAGCTCGAGGTCTGGCGACACGGCTGTCACACCGACGGAAGTTCCTTACGGCGACGAAGCTTCCGACCGAGAAGATGTCGACATGAATCAGTCGGGTGGAAGGGATCGCTTTCGACTTGGAGGATGTGGGAATAGCGGTGGGGGATGAAGATCGGATGTTGGCGCTTACCATGGGTCTCGACGCCACCTACGAGGCCTTCGTCATTTCGTTGGACGCTACACCGGCGGACGATCTCACGCTCGACTACGTGAAGATTCGGATGCTGAACGAGGAGGTGCGTCGGGGTGAACGACCGGTGGTGGACGGAGCGACGGTGAAGGAAGGCGAGGGCGAGGACGAGCCAACAATAAATGAGGCGATGGCGGCGTTGGCGGCGTACCGGCGGGCTGGTGGAGCACGGGGTGGTAAGGCTGGGGCTGTCGGGACAGGCGGCGGGGGAGGCGGATCGGGCGGCGGAATGGCGCAGCAACAGTCCTGCTGGCGCTGCGGGGAGACTGGCCATATTCGGGCGTTTTGCAAGGCGGTTCCACCAGCTACGGCTTTCGCAAGATACGGCAGCTCGGACACGTCCTCGGAATATGACGTTGCAGCTTGAGGAGGTGGAAATTTCTCTTCTTCAGTTTTTCCTTTCGTTCTTTCAAAATTTCCCTCACGCTCCTTCCATCCGCTCCTTTACTTTACTTTTTCATTTGTGTCTTCGCTCGAGGAGGTGTGTTGGGGATTCATCACGTGGGCGTGCTCGATACAAATGGAGACCCTCGGATTTATCACTGACTATATAGATTATGTACACTGTGTAGTCGATCCTCACGCGATTGTACACAGGTCCCTATTCCTTGCGAGCTCTCTGGCGCCGGAGAGCAGTGCTGAGTTCCAACAGGCTGATCTTGCATCCATTTAAAATGTGAAAAGTCATCCAAACTCCGAGCCCACGCCGGAGCCATCAGTTTGCGCACTGCAAAACAGCCATCAGGTGGCTCTGATGGCTGCTGCGCAAACTCTCTAATTTGATGAATTCCTCCGCAGCCTTGAGCATTGCTTCCCGGTTCTCCCAATCACTGCTACCCGGGCAATATGCAAGGATGAGGGTCATCACGAGCCCCACTGAAGACGACTCTTGTCTTCGTCGTCGTCAGTTGGCAGTATGTCTGCCCCTGTTGCCGCTGCACGCTTCCCTCGGCGCTTCATTTCGCTTCGAGGTCTTCCGCCGCACGATCCGCGTGAGGCAGCGAGATGACAGCGGCATTGGTAGCATGGATCATATAGTTTTTGTTAAATAGCCGTTGCTGGAACTTGCGGAGGAAGATGTTTATATTGTCAAATATGATGATGAATACACCGGGCCCCTGCATTAGGCTGACGGCGTGTGCGACCGCATCCTCTGAGAGGACCTTCTTGAGCCGTTCGATGGTCGTTATTGAGACGCAGGCTCCAGCATTGCTGAGTGTGCTTAGGATGCGGAAACTCGTGCCTCCAATCTCAAGGAAAAGGCCGAGGATCATTGGAAAGAGGTTTGTACCAGTGTTCCGCGTGAAAGGATTATACTAAAGACGAATACAAGAGCCTGCAGCAGTCAGATCGGAGTAAAAGTCAAGACAAGAGATACCCACAAAGGTAGCATTACTCGCGAAGCCCATTTCCTTCCAAAACCCCTCGGTCTCGCCCGCAAACTCTGTGCTTTCATCCGTGCTCCGCTCTGGTGTCTCCTCCCACTCATCCTTCTACAAACGTCTCTTTACGTACATTCTTCCCCTTCCGAGCCCGTTTTTTGCGGTATTCATTTGGCGACGTCGTGAATACAGTCAGTAACCATATTAGAATTGTTTAAACAATGAGCTTCTCAACGTGAAACCGTGTTTGAGTATTGTTCTGATGAACAGCAGGACTGACTGCCCAACACGAGAGGCTGTCAGGACAGTTTGAGCCAACTGCGTTTGAACACTCATTTAAACGGGGTGTTTGAACGCCGTTGAACTGGGACCCTGTTGAAATAATCAGTGTTTGAACTACCACCGAAATTCACTAAAAATGCATCCTACTTGGATTGAACCAAGGACCATCTGTACGACACATAGTCACCGACACCACTTCCAACTGCGCCACTCTGAACATTGAAATAATTGGAGATCTTGTGCTCATGCCATGACATCTCGCCGCGGTAGAGCTAAAAGAACGTGAGAAGAAAATTAGTATGGAAGACTAGCTCAAGCCCGTGAATAAATTCACGGGTGTTGGTAAGTGGAAAGAAATATATTGAGCTGGTTTTCAGACATTCCATTCTCTTAGCCCTCTTTTTTCCTTTTCGTTTACCCCTTTTCATCATCCTCAACCCTTCCGAGTCCCTTTCCTCGAGCTCTTGCCCTGAGCCCGTACCATTAAAAAAGTTCATGGAGCTTTCACCTATTTCACATTAGATACTGGGTATAAAATTTGTGCTCCCTCCCTCTGAAGCTTCCAACTCTCCTTGGCATCTGCAAGACAACCTCCGGCTTGGCTACGGCATTATCGCACTGCCTGGGCCCTTTTCCACCCGGCGGCGGTGCACTTTCAACCTTGCTTGGCATTGACCTCTCCTCTGGTTCTGACCCTCCCATTGTCCAATTACTCCCCACTACTGCTTTTCAGCAACTTCAAGCATCAGCATTGCAAAGTATACCATCGACAAAAATCTGCAGCTTCTTTGGGCCCGGCTCATCCCCGCCACGGCATGCTTCATCTGCTGGGGCTTTTCTCGGCTCGGCGTGTTCTTGCCTTGGGCTCGGCATGAGTTTCGGTCCAGATGCCGCCGTGACCGTGGGCGTGAGATTTCGAACCTTCTTTGATGTTCGTTATACCACCCCATTTTATTGTATAGATAGATGGGTACCTTAGTCAAGCGTTTAATCAAAACACGGGAATAGCATAAAACAATTCAAGGACTTCGTGCACATATTTAGCAACTAACAGAATATTCGGGCAAGAATATATCATGGCCTTGAGGAACTCTGTATTGGAGAGTTCCGCCATGCGGTTTTCAAGGTCTGGAGAATTTGAGAATATCTGACTGAGGAATTTAGATCGTAGTTCAACCAGCTTGCCAAATGACTTGCAGGTGATTAAAGCATGCTCCGGGGTTTCAATCTCAGTCTTGCAGAGCCTGCAAAGCCATTCGTGCCGAGGTACGGGTTGATATCCGTGGTCGACGTAACGCAAAATTTCCACGGCTAACTGGTGAGTCGACAGCAAGATTGAGGTTAGTGCCTCGCGATGTGTCTGTCTTCACCATTGTTAATTACAGCCGTTTGCAGAACTTAGGGCGCAGCGTGTTTTTTTTTTTTTTTGGTAAGTTTTCACGAGAACAGCGATTGCGGAATCATTTCTCAACCATTTGCCCTGGAAATTGGCTCATTCGATTTGCACAGAAAGAGCGGAGGGCCTCATGTCCTAGGATTTTTTATAGGCACCGAAAATTTCCTTTTTGGGATAGATTCCCGTGTTTTTCAGTGGTGAGCGGAGAACACGTCCCATGGGATCTATTTTGCTCCGATTGACCTAGATTTTTGCTACGGTGGATTTGGACATATTTCGAAGGGCCTGATATACCGGGATAGTAAATGTGAATACTGGTTCGAATCTACCATACACTTTGGGATCAACAATATGAAAGGAATGTATCTATGAACTGCATATTTGAAGTATTGATCCCATTCAAAATACCGGTATTTCAGGCCCTCCAGAATATGTACAAGTCCACCATAACAAAAATATAGGTCAATCGGAGCAAAATAGGTCCCATGGGACGTGTTCTCCGCTCACCACTGAAAAACACGGGAATCTATCCCAAAAAGGAAATTTTCGGTGCCTATAAAAAATCCTAGGACATGAGGCCCTCCACCCTTTCTGTGCAAATCGAATGAGCCAATTTCCAGGGCAAATGGTTGAGAAATGATCCCGCAATCGCTGTTCTCGTGAAAACCTACCAAAAAAAAAAAAAAACACGCCCCGCCCTAAGTTCCGCAAACGGCTGTAATGCCGCATTTTGGAAGTAATCTGAGTTGGCACCTTGTCCTTTTGAGGTTCGAGCTGGCCGTGAAGTAGGTAAAGCTTGTCTGACAAGTCGCTGATCCCAAACCGGCCCAAATCTCGGTTACTGCGGCAGATCTCCAAGATGTCTTTGAAAAAAGACTGAATACACCAAAGGTGCTCCCACCGCAGTTCGACTCTGACCAGCACAAAATTAATAAACTTTTGGCCGGCCTGATCCCCGAGAAGACCGAAGACTCAATGCCTCTCCCAGAAATGGTCTGAAGAGGATATGGGGTGTCTCAAAGATCATCTGCACAAGCACTCACTAGACAGTTCAGCTGGGGAAGATCACACATCCTATGTGGAACTCCTGGAAATCCCAGACAACGATTTTGCGTACCTGTGCAATGAATGTGTTGCCCAGAATGACGCGCTGACAGTATGGTTCATGACAGCGTTAATCGGGATCCTTAAACGCCTGAAGCCGCACGATAACCTGGATAGCTACAGATTAATTGCTCTTCAAACCTGCTTCCTGAAAGGACGTACTGTGCTGATTCACTGGAGAATTCACGACTGATCCGTGGCACGAGGCCTAATTCTGCCCTGGCAAAATGGATTCAGACCGGGTCGTCGAACAAACAACAACCCTTTCATCCTTCGATGCCTCAAAGAATGGGCGAGGGCTAATGGAAATACCTTGTATGTGGCTGCGGTTGACACGTTGAATGCCTTCCTGTCAACGGATCAACCAACACTATGGTTGAAATTATTCCGACTTGGGATGGGCGGTGCACTTTTTGACTGACTTTGCATGCTATACCGGTGAATGGCATACTATGTAAAGCACGGAGACATGCAATCCGAAGAGTTCAAGGCTTACATCGGGCTTCTACCCAGAGATCCCGCCTCACCTATCCTGTGGAACTTATTCCTCGCTGATCTCGCTATAATGCCAGACATGGATGATGTCTTTCTGGCTGCGGTTCGCATTTTTCTTTTGGCCCAGGTGGACGATCTACTCATCATATCGTTATCTTCTCGTGGTCTCCAAGCAAAGCTTTTTACACTGGAGAAGTGGTGGGCTCGCAACTTTATCCTGATCAACTTGATTACAGCTGTTTGCAAAATTAATGACAGTCACGATCAAAAATAAACAAAAATAAACTTTTGATCCGGCTGCTTGCCGACCTTCGATCTCGCTCAATCCTGAACGGATTTATGCGATCCTGGGTGTGTTCGCAAGCGGCTGAGCAGGGCTTTCAAATCATACCATACTTGCAAGGTAGAAAACAAAATCTCAGTGCTCCCAAATTCGCGCTGTGTGATTTGCATCTGAACTCTGAATAGCCCTTGCTTCGTCGGTTTTGCTTCGATTTACTTCAATCTCAGTGATCCTGAAAGCGGTATACAATGCAATCTTATCCATGCAATAAAAATGTGTGGCACACACGATGTGTGAGGGCAAGAATGAAATTACTGACTGCTTAGTGAAATTCATGGGAACATGAGTGTCTGATGGCCAAATCAAAATCCTATATATACCCACCCTTTGCATTGAAATTACCTTTCGAATGAGCCTTTTTTCATCAAAATCCAATCAGTATTGACCGAACGGTGCGCAATCTAATTTTCAGTTCAAATAACACAGCCCGAATTTGAGGAGAAAGAAAATTTGCCATTTAGCATGAGAGTATTGTATGATCTGAAAGCCCTCATTAGCCGCTTTCTAACGCGCCCTGAATCATGGAAATCGACGCAGGGATGCGTGGATCTGACCTCGGCAAACAGCCGGATCAATTATTTGTTTTTGTTTCTTTTTTGGGCCGACTGTCATCAATTATGCAAACAGCTGTAAAACAATCATCTTTGATTTTCGGGAAAGCTCAAATGCCGCTCCCTCTCTTTAGATGCCATGTGCTGCGGCACACAGACCAAAGCTCTTGAGCAACCTGGATGAGCATGCATTTCAATCCCATGTCGAGTTGACACAAGGTTGTATGGCAGCTGAGAATTTTATTCAACAAGGGATTAGTCTCTGTCTATTGTTGGTACTCTGACATCAGAAAATCACTAGATGTCTGTCTGGACAAGAAGGTCAAAATGAGGTGGGTGATGTTAGTACACACATATGATGGCACTGCATAGCGGGCTCTGCCACACAGTGGGCTACATCGGTTATACAACTGTACCATTTTGACCTTAGGTTCACACCATGTCAGGGTGACCTAAGGTTCCAACAATTTCCATTTCAAACCCTTTTTAAACGGAAAAAACTGTTTAAATTTTCGTTTGGTTTACTGGCCAAGGCAAACGGTAAGCAAACAGTTAAACAGTTAATTTTTACTGCCAATTTTGAGTCCTCGTAGAACGACCGGGAAACCACTGGCACACGACATTTTTATTAAACTTACGTGCCATAGTGCTTCGGGTCCACCAAACCTGTGACTCCTTGTCACCCATCACCCAACGTGTTCATTTTCTAAGATGTTCATTCCTCAGCAATCATGGCAAAATTGGTCCGGCGACTGCCGGACGATAAATATTCGTATTTCTGAGCCCATTTGGGCCAAAAATGATGACCGTCACCATCACCTAGACCCAATGGGTTCAGTTCACGACCATCCGTAACCCATCACTGTCGAAATGGTGCAGTGTAGCAGACTCCAGATTAGGGTCCTGTATGTAATTCCCAACAATTTAAAAACCGGTTTATAATACCGGTTTATAAACAGGGTGTTTATAAACCGAACACCTAAAATTCTAATTTTTCTCATTTTCACCCTCCCATTGCAGATGATGCATGTGGCCTCCTGTGCATCTCTGGTGCCTCCAAATAACTTTCCAGAGCTCCATATGGAATTGGCCGTAGTAATCTGCCACTATGTGTTTGCTCAACCTGTTTAAGTCAGCAAAATAGTCTTCATACTCGTAGTACTGCTATAGATGACCTCGGAACTAGACATATTGCAGGTAATTCGGTTGAGGCACATCAGGAGTAAAAATTGGTTGTCAATTGACAGCGGACCGGGTCTCCGCAATATTTAAAAACTGCCCATTTTCGCCCGACCATTTAAAAACTGGTTTATAAACACCTGTTTATAAACCGGGATTATATACAGGGCCCTACTCCAGATCGGGGTATACTTATGTAGCCCCGGAGATGAGATGTCATGACATGGGCACAAGATCTCCACTTCCTTGAATGTTAAGAATGGTGCAGTTGGAAGTGGTGTCGGTGACTATGTATGGCTACAGATGGTCCTTGGTTCGATCCAAGTAGGACGCATTTTTAGTGAATTTCGGTGGTAGTTCAAACACTGATTATTTCAACAGGGTTCCAGTTCAACGGCGTTCAAACCATTGTTTAAACCTAGTTGGCTCAGACGGTTCTGACAGCCTCTCGTGTTGGGCAGTCAGTCCTGTTGTTCATCAGAACAATACTCAAACACAGTTTCACGTTGAGACGCTCGTTGTTTAAACAATTCTGATATAGATTTATATACGGTGAGGTAATCCCAAGCATATGGTGCATCCACCTGGAATATTCCAGGCAATAGCCCGGGGTCCAGCATGCTGCGGATGTAATCTAGCGTGCAGTTCTTCAACCGGACCTTCAACCGAGGGTCGTTGATGACCTTGTCGCTTTCTTCGAGAGCGAGCTCCTCCATACACGGCTTGATGATGGTCGAGTGTAGATGTGGGACACTTTTTGGGAAGCGCTCGTGCCACAACTTGAATAGGTGTTGGGGTGCGAAGCCGTGAGCTTGATGGCTACTCATAAAGATGCCTGCTTGTTGCTTGACCGATGGGATGGCTGATTCAAAGAGAAAAAAGAGAAACTCCCTCAAAGACAGGCCGAGGAAAACAAGCAAAGAAAAAACCAGTTGGCAGCGGGCTGCGGATCTCGAGAGAGTTGAGGTTCGGGGTAGGCACCAAAAACGATAGAAGTGATATCCAGTCTGGATTCACGTCGAGGCCATCCAGGAGAGGTGGTTCCGCAATGGTTAATTGGCGCGACGCGGCGGTAACGGAGTGTCACGGAGTGTCACGGAGGGTGACACATCTCCTCCCCTGCTTTCGACGGCTCTCAGTTTCGCTAAAAAGCCCCCAATAAATCGGAAAATGTTTGAGTGTTGTCCAGACATAGCAAGAAGCAAGACACCCCGCCACTCGGTGCCGATAACACTATGTCCTAGACCTATAGCACACCATTTCTGAAAAATGACGAAGGCAACAATGACACGGAAACCGAAAGGATTGGAAGACACTTGGTACACGGATGAAACTACAGGATGGTAGCTAGACATACTTAATATGATATGCAAAAAGAATTAAGGGAAACGAGGAAGGATTGAAGGCACAGTAAAAGATTTGGCAAGCCTCCTGATCGCCGGACTCCGAAGCAAGCCCCTTCAGCGAAGGGCCGGCTCGCCGGGCCGGAGCTGCGCGGGCTTGCTCAGAACCTACGTTGGACCCGTTCCCTAGGCTCGTCCTCATCTGGTATTCAGCAAAACAGAGACAAACCCACCACACTAACGCTCGCAATCATTGCTGAATACCGGCTGGGCCCTCTCGGCGCTGTTTTGGCGGAAGGGAATTTCCTCCGCCATTCAGAGGGGGGGACTTCGTCACAAAACATGAAAAATCAACCCGGAACATGTTACGTTAAACGTGAATAGTTTTTGATTCTCTATCGAATGAGCCCTACTTGTTTTCCGATCAATTTTTAAAGTCATCGTCGCTGCCGACGACGACGACGAGCAGAAATGAACTTATGGGGCAAAATCAATGCATAGCTATGGACCAATGAGATGTTGGGCCGGTTTCGATGGTAGGCACACAGGATCGGCATACCGAGTCGTCAACTTAACAAAACTCAAGCTGGGTGACGCAGAACGGCGGCATAATGTATTTTGATCTTGAACCTCGATTTGGAGTTAGCACAATTGATTCTTCCTCTCACCAATTTGAGCTCGTAAATAGAGGGGGAATCTTCCCAAGGGGCGAAATTGGTTGTGAATAAATTTGTGTAACCGAGGGTGAATTTCAGCTGCTCAGATAAGTGTGAATGAAGGCTATCGATCATGTTCTCCGGCGGTCGATAGAAATACTCACGAGGCCGCGAGGAGTCGACCGAAGGTCGGCGACGCGCCGCGTCTCCAATCTCGAAATAATTTGTGATCTAGCTGATATGTTGAATTTACATAATTCACCGTGGCGTAGCACGGGTAACTGTTAGTATGGCTTATACAAACTGAAGGGATGGCTTGCAAGTATGGTTCATATAACGAAAATCACCCCGGCAGCTCAAAAAAAGAAGAAAAACCTTGCGGCAGCGGAAGAGAGAGCCCAGGCGGTCTTCAAGATTTGAGCGGCCCACCGGATAAAGGAGTGCGTGCTCATATCCTCTCCGCGTGCTTGGTGTCAGCACAGCGATAGCGTGCGGAGGGGATGGTACCAGCCAGAGGGGTGGAGAGGGGGGGCACTGATCAGGAAAAAAGCTCCTTTCCTAAATTAGGGGTAAATTACTTTCGGCCTAAGAAATGAATGTAAAGTGGCTAATTTTGGGTAATGTTCACAAGAAAAATAACAAACAATGGCAGTTGAAGGGGTGGTGTGAATATGCCATGTCGCGGCCGTCGGGTTCCTGGAAAAGTAAGATAGGGCAGCTTTGGCCGTGTTTGGTTGGCTGGAGTCGTTGGTTCCAGTTTTGCACCCCTCATCGTTTTTTTCTGTAAGGCCTTACAGCAAATCTGAATCGGCAGATTCATTAAAAACATCCTAAAGAATAGAAGTACTGTCTCCTTTTTTTCTTTATTCTTAAATATGCGACATGGGACCGTGTTCCTGAGATGTTGGGTATGTTCCCAAGAGGGAAGGCAGAAACCAACAAATCGGCCACAGTCCTTCTATAGAGGGAATATTTACCTACTACTTTACCTGCAGAATTTTTTAATTTCGTTAAGAATTGAATAAACGATGGGATTCTCTCTCTGCCTCATCGAGCACGTACAGTCACGCACGGTAACAGGCGTGACAAATCCAAATCCACAAACGCGTCGCGACTCTTAAGCTTACTCTTGCTCTCTTCCTTGCTTTTGGACTCGCTTTCATGACTCGTATGACTTGCTTTAGCCTCATATCACTACTCAGGCCCCGTGAAGCTCCTGCAAATGGTTGTCCGTTTCCGTACTAAACTTTGCCGAACCATTTTGATTGCCGGATTTTTTTCTAGGAGGTAGAAAGTTGCGCAAAAGGTCCTAGTACACCCTCCAACAATCGAAAGTCCGATAGGGTTTCCCACCGTCGAGCTATGAGTGATTTTGCCGATTTTTTCTCGCGGCGAGGGCCTGAAAAATCCAATCAATCCATCAATGTTGCCATCAATTATCCATTTTCCCAGTCCCTGGCCGATTTTCGCGCGGAAAAGGGTGTTTGGGGCCGTAGGAGCAGGTGATAGCTACAGTTTGGCCACATAGTGGCCAAAAGGGAGCATAAATGGGGCCGAAATCGACGAGCCATCAAAAAGTGATAGGATTTTTGATGAGCGGACAAGGCTTAGGCGAAGCTTCACGGGGCCTCACTACTCTTCACGGATGCCTCACCGCACAAACCGTCAGAACGTGGCGCATCGGCTCAATCGTCGTCACGTTTCTTCACCCGATAACGAGGAAAACACACCACTAGCTGACTCAAGCGTCCTTGCAGAGGGCTCCACAAGGAAAATCAACGTCCAAAAATTGACTCCCAAAGCTCAAATCGTTCAAAAAGATATCAAAATAGCGGAATTGGAAGCCATCGTCTCCCAGCTCTCTGCAGAAGTACTGCGACTACAGCACGACTACGATGCGCTCTCCCACGAAAATAAGAACCTCATTGATCAGAAACAGTCGCTTTCACTCACCAACAAATGCTTGAAATCTCTCAAACGGAAAGCCGATGCCGAGCTCACTGAAGAATTAACTAAACGCAGGAAACGAATCAAGAGGTTGGAGCGGGATCGCAATGTCAAACAGGACAAAGATAGTGCCACACTTTCTACTTTGAACTCTGCCCTCGACGAAAAATCCACGCACATAACCCAACTCGAGCATTCTCTCGCGTCGGCACTCAGCTGCATACAATCTCGTGATACAACAATCGTTACCCTCCAGTAGCTGAACCTTTAGGACTTTGGAGCATTATCTCATCATTTTTATCGAGCGAAACAATAGACGCCAGGGGTGCTTAGATAAAGGCACACAGATCTCCTGATAACTGCAAAGAGGACGGCGTGATCCGGTCATAGCACAAGAGCATACAGCACGGCCGTCGAATCCAGTGGAGACAGGCAAATTGCAGAAGATAGCAAGGAAGGACATGGAGGAATCGAGCCAAGTTTCATATGCTCTGGCAAGATCGAGACAAAGCGATTGATCTCAGAGACTCGGATTGATATTCTCCGGGTTTCTATTTCAATGCACCCTTTGTCCCGGCGACGAACACAAAAAAGAATTCAAACAGGGGAAAAGAGAAGAGAATTCAATGAAACTTGCCAGGTCATCACAGGAGCGTTCAAGAAGACTAGATTAAATATACAGCAGGATGTGCAGAGTACCAGTAGTACTTCAAGAAGTTGAGGTATTGAAATTATCATGATCTCTGTGTACATTTCCTGCCATTGTCCACACCTCTGCACCCCTGGAATTGGCTACATTTTTAACAGTGAATCTTGCATACAACCTTGCTGTCCAAGGTGTCGTGGTTTCCGGGGCATGTTGACTTCTTACAACATCAGCAGGTATGGACTGCTCTGATGCAGGGTTAGTTGAAGAAGGGGTGTACCCCCTCCTTTTTTTTTCGGTTTTCCTGCAAGGTTCTGGTTTTCTTGCCAGGGTTTTTATCTGTTTGCCACAATCAGGCTATGGTTCATGAAGCACACTGTGGTAAGCTGAAATGAACCTTCCGAGTCCTCTTCATTGTCTTTCCTGATCCGAGGATGCCCTCGGGGAGGGGCATCCAGTGGTTGTGGGTGATCCCTTGACCCCTTGGGGCATCCAGGGCAGCACCGTGGTTCCATGTTACTGACAGAGAAGAGCAGCAGTTTTTGCAAAGTTTTTGGCATGTTTTCAAACCTCAAAATACACAAAAGAGTCAATCAGAGACTTTGAAGGTCACAGGAGATCAGCTGAGCCAGAAAGAAAGACGAGGCACTCCAGCGCGATGAAGGATGATTAAATTCGAGGTGGCTTGTTATTTGTCCAAGTCAGCCACAAGTTATTTGGTGCCGAGCCAAGTTACTACATTCTGAATGGATTTTTAAATTTTGGACACACTAATCTTCTCTAATGTACCTCTAGTGCTCTCAACATTATTTTCATGATTTAAGAGCCCGAAAGGAAGTCAATTTTTGAGGTTTACCAATTAACATGCCAAGTAACGCCAAATAACGACCCATCTGATCGGAATATTACGGTCCGGGCCCAATTCTCACGTCAACGGATACTGCCCCGAACATCAAGCAGAAATGACTAATAGCTAAAGTAGAAACAAGTGAATCTCGTGAGTGAAACAGAGTGGCCCACAGGCAGATAAATCAGTAAGGTTGGGAAAAAAAATCTACATTTGAATTACTCTTTCCTGTTTCCTTACAAAGGTTCAGCAATTAATTTTGTGGCGTGACTAATTCTGTATGACTAATTTTGTTTGTCCTTGTAGCAAAATGGCTCGAAATCCATGTTCTCCTGGGTAGCCAAACCTAAAGGTTCAGCAAAAATCGGGTTTTTGCTGTTCCAACACAATCGATGGCATATGGAAGCAGAATGATGCGATCAAATTCTGAAAATTCTTATGAAGCCTCTTAAGCCCATTTCGAACAGTTCACTCTGCGGGAGGTATGCCTTAAAGTCACTGCATCTCCCGCAAATTGGCCTCCAATGCTGAAAATACTCCGAGACAACTATTTTGCCCAGTTAGTGTGCTTCGTTCGCTGGGGCTGGGGACTTCGTCATGGATCAAACCCCACCGATTTGGCACAGTTTCGAGGATTCAGCATGCTGCTTATGCGCTGACATGATTTTTACATTCATGGTTACTATGCCAAGAAAGCCGCAGCCAGTATTTGTATAATTTAATGGGCTCTGGTTGTTTGGACACGAACTGAACAGTTATAAATAACAATACAGTTTATCGTGCTTGTAATGACATCGGGACCATTGAAATACACTGCAATGAGGATATATTGTGATATTTGAATCCATCCACAAACTCTCGGCAAATCTGACTCTATGACAACTTTCAGAAAGCATAAAAGTCTTCCCTCACAAAAATCTAGGACATTTGAACATGCTTAGATGCTGGTAGACTGAATTGACCCCCCAAAATCACCCCCAAACCCATGTCAGCGACTATAAAACATTTTCACAACTTTTTTTTTCTATCACTAATTGCGCATGAATTACCTCGAATTATCTAGCTATGTCTCATCTCAATCCGCGCAGAACTCATCGGGATATGGGCGAATCGGTTGCTGGGATCAGAAACTGCCCAAAACAGATTCGCGCCTTCGGTACTGCCATCTGCTGTAACTTTGGGCTTCGGCGAGGACACATTATGTGGGTGAGTTTGGGTTCTGGACGACCTCACTTATTATATATGTCGCTGTCAAATTGAACAAGAGCCGGTGATAGAAATCAAGCCCGAAATACTCCCACATCCACGGTTATCTCACGCTACTCGAATGTTCGGAGGCTCCACGCCATTCGGATGAAATTTTTCCTACATGTTTTCGACGGAATGTGTAGATAGATGCCCAAACATCACCGATCTATCTGCGAAATGTTGCCGACAGGTCGCTGAGACGAAAATAAGAATCCCATGATGCTTCTACATGTGGAAAGAAGGTTTTTGATCTTATTTTGCTTGTTGGAAATTTCAGATAATAACAGTAATTTGAGTACCGACAGATCGTTAAGCAAATGAATTTAAGCTCAGGACACAAATAACGAGCTGCAGAGTACTTGTCCCATCCACCATGCTTTGCATGTCCATCTTTGGGGCAGCACAGCAAGGGCCCAGCTTGCATAGATTCAACATATCGGGATCTGGCATGCCTAGGCGATAACAAGGTGTCATGATTGAGGTGCGGATGCTGCCCTTACAGCCCTTTGCGGAACATAGGGCGCGGCGGTTTTTTTTTTCCCTTTTTGGGACATTTTCGATCTTTTCGACCATTTCCCTCGCTGCGGCTTCAATTCTCAATGTATCACTTTGAAATCTATATGAGCTGAACCGCAACAAAATTCTGCATGTCCTCTCGTGCTTTATTTATTTTTATTCCACCTGTATAATATGTAGGATGGATTTATCACTGTTTCAAGCAGATCTCCTCCCACAAGGGGAGATGTTGATACCGTGCTCCAAGCCTTCATTACAGCAAACATACGTGTATTTCAGAGGTCACCTCGTCGCCGTATTTGTCCTTTTGTGCCCAAACAATGCAATTGAGAGTGAAATATTAGTGTCTACTCAAGTACAATGTTTCTGCATGATATATTGACTGGTTGCTTAGATGTTTGTTCTGGGCCCCATATAAGGTCCTTAGAATAAACCCCACAACTCAGATTCTGGGTGAATGCCCTCACGATGGAACGCGACGCGCCTTAATTTGACATCAGTTACGTATAACTGGCCCACGTGACTGTTACAGATGGCAAATTGGCGCGCGTCGCGTTCCATCGTGAGGGCATTCACCCAGAATCTGAGTTGTGGGGTTTATTCTAAGGACCTTATAGGGGGCCCAGAACAAACATCTAAGCAACCTGTCAATATATCATGCAGAAACATTGTACTTGAGTAGACACTAATATTTCACATTCAATTGCATTGTTTGGGCACAAAAAAACAAATACAGCGACGAGGCGACCTCTGAAATGTGCCTATGTCTGCTGTAATCACAGCCTGGAGCACTGTATCCACATCTCCCCTTGTGGGAGGAGATCTGCTTGAATGAGTGATAATTTTATACTACATATTTTACAGGTTGAATAAAAATAAACGAAGCACGAGGGGAAATGCGGAATTCCATTACGATTCCGCTCATATAGTTTTCAGAGCGATACATTGGGAATTGAGTCTGCAGTGAGGGAAATGGTCCAAAATATCGAAAATGTCTCAAAAAGGAAAAAAAAAATGGCCGCGCCCTATGTTCCGCAAAGGACTGTAAGGACCTCGTGTTGAGGGACCCTGTTTCCATGTATGGATGCTCAGGGCATGTGGTCTACCAGAACTCTAGAAGTCTGCAGTGGGAACCACACCCACTTCATCTGACAGAAGCAATGCCATTCATATGGGAGAATCTGACTGATCTGAGCGTGCCTCGTGTGCTGTTCCATATTAACATATGTCAAAGGATCACCATGTTATCTCCGCCTTTTCCGGCCCAGGTCTGGAAGACAACATCACCAATATCCTCTGGTTCATCACAGCGACAAGCAAAATGGAGTGTTGTGGAGAGCACTCCAACTAACTATGATGTCAACTACGGTGAGCTCGTAAGCTTGTACACGTAATTGAACTGATTGGAAATGGGGCAACCTTCGACGGGAATTCGAATGAAGCAAGATTGTGCCGTCCTTCACCCACTTCTGCGATTATATTTGACTGTACGTATTAGCTCACAGGCTAAATTTAACTTTCGGATTCTGTGCGGAGTTTATTTTGTGATCACCGGTCGAAATTCATTGAATTCGATCTTACATTCTCGGTAGTTGATAGTATATATCGCTGGAGAGCCCTACCTCTTGAGAAAATTACCAGCCCAATCCGCGGGCCGTCTCCCTCTTGGCATACATTGGGCTGTGTTCTTGATGGGTGCACCGCATATATTAGTATCTACTCTACCATTCGTGTTTTGTTCTTTCACGACCCTTCACAGAAGAATGATAAAAAATGGAAGGGAAGTATTTCCTTCTGGGGCGGGGATGCGATGTGGAACCGGAGGTGTGCCACATCTTCTTTTCGCCTAATGGAACCTCGACGAAATCATGAAGTGACAGTTTGCGGCCACTGCCCTTTTTCTTTATTCTGGCCAATGATCGCACTCGGAACCAAGATCTCCTCGATGGTGATGACAGGGCGGGTTTTCGTAAGATTTTGCCGGGCAAAAATAATTCGCCGCATCAAGTTGGCGCGGCGATTGACGCGGCGGTCCAAAGTTGGCGACCGCCGTTTGCACGTTAGGGCCTTGTATATTAGTCGTGTTTGCAAACCGGTTTATAAACCGGGTGTTTCTGAATGGACGAGACCAAATGCCCGGTGACGGTGTTGCGCTCCGCGGGCCATGGCAAAGGTGCTGCGACGCGCAAGGAGAGTCGAGGACTGGATGAACGACAGGGTTTAGCCAAAGATTGGCCGCGACTGATTCATGAGGCACCAAGCCAGCGAAGTGTTCTGGCAGCAAGGTTATACAGGGCCCACAAATTCCAAGTCTCTCGCTGTCGTTGATACAAGCCAAAATTCAAGCGCAGAGGCCGTGCTCCAGGTTTTAAGTTTCCAGCGGCTAGTCTCGCACGGAAGCAGGAGAATGCGGCACATTGAATCGATCAAGACGACTCGTCCTCCGCCGAGCAGCGGAGAGTCATGGAAAGTCCTTGAGACTCGATGAGAGAGAGTGCAGTAGGTAGGTAGGTAGTATTACAGGGCACGGTCCGAATAACAAACGCCGGTTTCCAGGGATTATCCCAGTGTACAAAGCAAATAAAATTACACCATCGCCCCTGGACCCCTCCCTGCCATCCAAGTTCCATAACGCAGATCCCACGGGCTTCCCCGTGCCCCACGGTAGACCCCGGACAACAGAAAGCGGCAGACTCGTTGACCTAAGATCACTCAACTCAGAAGTTCAGACATTATTAACTCTACTCGGGCGATGCAACGGAACAGCGTAGAACTCTTGGAGGACTTCATGCACAAATTTTCCAACCAGGACAATGGTTGAGCCCTTATATATGATGGCTTTCAAGAACTCAACACTGCTGAGTTGAGCCATTTTATCCTGTAGTTTAGGTGCAGTGCGGAATAATTTGTCCAGAAAATTAGTGCGCAGATTAAAAACTGCCCAGGATGCCTGGCATTCCAATAACGCATGTTCTGGGCTCTCAACCGCTGTTACACATAAACGACAAAGGCGCTCTTCACGGGGAACTGGTTGATGTGCATGATCAACATACCGTAACCTTTCCAAGGAAAGCAGATGGGTCGACAGCATAATGGAAGTCAAGGCTTCACGATGATTTTGTGTCTTAACCATAGAGAGGTAATGCCTGAGGAATAGGGTTCTTTGAACGGCAGGTTTGTCCTTCTAAGACCCACGCCTTCCGTGAAGCATGTAGAGTTTGTCTGACTTGTCGACCTCCTGCTGTAATTATGCCTCAGCGCACTTTTCAATTGATTTGCGGTATGCTTCGACACTACTTTCTGTTGCACAACTGAAATCAAGAGGTGAGCATCGGAATGGTAGCTTTTTAGCGGCTATTAGCACGTCTCCGACCAAGATTTTTTTCCCAGTCGTTGCGAGTTCAATTGAGCTATTGAGACTTGCGCGAGCGAGGTGGGATAGCTTGAGTGAGAGTAGATACTGGAGATAGCCAAGCAACAGCAAAAAGCGACGGATTCTGTGCGGCATGATTCCGGTTTCAGTGAAGAGAGGTACTAGCATTGCATGGGAGTGAACATTCAGTATCTGCCGTAGAAAATTAATTTGAACCGCGCAGAGTTCCTTCACGTGCACGTCTTCACTGTCAGGTGGAACTTCGCACCCATGGATGAGGTGACAGTCCACGCGCGCCATGTATAGGTCCTTGAACTGTTTCGGTGTCAAGCGGCCGGCAGAATCTTCAATTCCCATGATCCTATGTGCACAGTACCTCGCTGTACTCGCTTTCCTCTTCGACGCCTGGAAACGATTATTGAGCGAAAATGCTCAGCCATCCTACCCTATGCGCAATAATGACTTAATCCGCTATTATGCCTCTGCAGTTATTTCTTTTCCTTTCACATTTTTAGGCATACCTTTGTGCCACGCACATGCTGCATTGATTTGCACGGGTATGTACGAGAAACGAAAACGAAACCGGATCTATAAGGATGCCGGCCGATGGCCGTGGGTGCCGGGGCAATAGGTACATACTTATAAAGCATCACCTCAATGGCCAATTTTTTTCGACGGTGGGTTAGCGGGAGCCTGGGGTTGGATTCCGTTCATAACTTTCGGGGGCGGCCTTGGCATGACGGCACGGCGTTGATGGGTGATTGGCGGCCGAAGCGACGCCAAATGATCAGATGTTGTGATGATCTGTGACCGACGACACCAAATTCCGGCCATCATTCGGCAATACAATTGCTTCATTTTCGTTTTCGTTTCTCGTACATACTCGATTTGCACCTAGCAATGGAAGCCAGATGCCCTGAGCACCCATGCAAGCACCATGTGTTGGAAAAACAGGGTCACTATCACCCTTAACATGATGCTTCCAGTGCTAACCACACAAGGTGTCAATATTGACGTAAGAATGCTGCCGTTAAGCACCTCATGTTAAGGGTGATGGTAACCCTGTTTTACATAACATGTGGTGCTTGCATGGCACACCAGCAAACAAAAAATTTCACATGCAGTGAATTGGTAAGTGAATTTTCGAAATTAACTGTGCCATGAAAGTGTTACTGAATTTTTGACATTCATGTACTTCGAATGTGTAGATGAAATCCATAAATTCACTGCTGTTTTGGGGCAGGTTGAAATTTTGAGTTTCAGGCACAGTTTCGACAGACCTGAATCTGTCCGTGAATTTTAGGGATTCAGATACAGTTTCAGCAACGTGAAACTAATAGAATCAGTGTGGGTACTGAATTTGTAAATGAAAACAATAGAACCGATTACAACTTCGGCGCAGATGACCTGAATTGGTAATCGAATCTATTGTTTTCGTTTACGAATTCAGGACACACAGTGAATCTATTAGTTTCGTAGTCACTAAAACTGTGTCTGAATCTTTAAAATTTGTGCACCACTTCAAGACAGTCAAAACTGTTTCTGAAACTCACAGTTTCGTGCCTCATGAAAACATTATTGAATCTATTGATTTCAACTACGCACTCAAAGCACACAAGTGTTAAAGATTCAGTAACAGTTTCAGTGCACAGATAATCTCAAAAATTCAGTTACCAATTAGCTATGAGTGAATTTTTTTGTTTGCCGGTGTGTGATATTAAGGCCTTCTCTTAATAAGGGTTAAGGCGTTATTATGACTAAGCCCTTAACATCTTAACTACAACACTGCTTCTAAGCATCTATCGGGCTTCCATTCTACTAATCGTCCCTCAGCTTACCCTGGGACCCTTGGCTTGCGTAGTGATCGCCTCAATTTCGTTGGAGAGTGGGTAGCCGTCTTAGCTGTGAGTACCCTCGGAATCATTGATGTGGCTTCGTGGCTGAAGGTGAGGGTGGGCATGCGCGGCCGATGGAGGTTGGGCCGCGCTACACCCTCTACCCCATCCTACCGGGCCAAACGCGCGTGTCCACCCTTTCTCTCTGGAAGTTTAAAGATGGGGGTCCTGGAAGTGCTAAATAGGCATGGCAAAATTTCAAACTCCGATGATTTGTAATAAGCAGGCCACCGATACACAGTGGCGCGGTTAACTACAGACTAACGCGTCACAGGCAGTGATACAACCAATGTTCTGGAAGGTGTGTACAAGATAACAAGTTTGAGCCTATCACAGGCATCCGATGTCCCTTCCCTCATAGTCCTACGTCGCCAAGCCTTCGCCATGTTTCAACTCGGTGGCCACTGCTAACAAAACAGTGACAAAGCTGCCAGATTGAGGGCGGTGCCGGTCCCCACTGGATAAGTGCAGTCGCTGTCCAGATAATGCCGCCCATCAATTTTCCGGACAGAGAACCTAATAGCGACCCGGCGGCGTACACCAACTTCCAACCTATCAAAAAGCAAGTCGTCAGCGACGTAGGGCGTTTCAGCACTCCGCCTTCGCCCTGCGTCGGAGTTGCCTCAACTGCGACACAGCGGACACACCGACCTGGCGTCATAGTCAACTGAATGACGGTATAGTTGTGAAATTTGGGATGTTTCACTGGCTTCGTAGATGATTTTCACAGCACCCAAGACCTTTAAAATCGATGCAGTTTTGAGTGAGTTATGCGCACAACAAGTTAGGTTGTTGAAAGCCGTGACCTCAATGGCTCGGGGCGGGCTCTGAGGCCGGCGCATCAATTGAATTTATCAAATTGGGTGAAGGACGGGCTCGGGATGCTTATAAAGCCGGCGCATCAATTGAATTGAATTGAACACCGGAGGAGTATATTAACGTGGTACGTCCCTCTCATGCCGATAAATACCGTTCAGAGTTAAGAGGCAGACTGCTTTGAAAGCGACCGTGGCGTGTTCCTGGTAGGATGGACATATTTCCGACCTACATTTGAAGACCGCTCGTGCATGGGTCACAGCAACTCAAAGATGAAACGAAGATCCAATATCCACATTTATACAGTACCCCGACGCACCACACACCATCCCCTTCGAAAAAGCCGTTGCCACCCTTGCCCCTTGAACACGAAACCACCGGCAATCCCGGAGAGCCGTCCATTATCTCAGTGCAGCGGATTCGACCCCGCCGAGGGCTATGGTCATTATTTTCGAGGAGGAGGCATGCATGGAAAGTCCCTGGCGGACACAGATTTTGCATCCGACATTGCCGATCAAGTTGGCCATGCTCAGAGCTGGGAGGGCAGCAAGGTCAAACAGAGGTAGAATATAAGGCAGACATGTGGTTTTTCACCATTTGTGCGGGGTTGTTTGATATTTTGAGAAATGATCTGGGCAGCAGTGCAGAGACCCGCATCCGCCAGCACTGCGATTTAAATTATTTCGGCTGTGTTGGGTAGGTATAAGGGAGCACTTGACGAATTTAAGGTTTGAACAAGCATCCATCATTCAAACTGTTGTTTTGGACGCTCCACGAGTAAGAATCACCATGGATATACGGTTGGGAGGATTGGTACACCATTTGCGATGCAAAATGATCGGTCTCAATGGCGCTACCATTCCGTGAGTCTCAATATGGCAATAGACAGTTTGCAGTGCACCATTACATAGCATCAAATGCTGGTTTCTCGAGGCTGCGGTGATTTTGTGGACCTTATTTGTTGACTCAAATCACGCGGCATTTCTCAATTGGACGCCGGATCAGCATAAATAAGGCTCAGGTTTGAAACAGTCACCCTCCTAACACCCACCCGATGAACTGTAGCCTTGGGGAACTTCCCGATACCACCGACGAAGATAGGGTAGGTATTTGTACACCATGGTATCCTATATATTTCCTTGCTGATGTTGCCGCCACAGTGCTGGGCTCTTATTGCAACACAGGACTGGCCGGGTATGGAGTGTTCCAGGTTGGACCTCTTTAGCCCATCTCAAGATGCCGAATCACCATCCGAAGTCCTTCTTTCGGCGCAGTCCAGCAACCTTAGAGACCTGGCTTTGGAGAACCATGAGACAGAATCCAGCGGGTTGGGGTTGATGGAGCCAAGTGCACCTAACACAGGGGGGACCCTGCGATCCGCCACCACTGAAGAAGCGCAATCCAATCTCAGTGGCCCAATTCGTTTGCGACGAGGACCGAAAAGAAAGGCGAAGCGTGTCCCGCCATTGAGGACATCCCAACCGCGTCACTGCAAATGAAACGGAGGAGGGTGACATATCCGAGAGTAACCACTCTTACATGACCCCACCACTTCGAGGATGGAATCTACAATAAATTTCGACTATCTTTTTGTTTGTGTTTTCAAGCGGAGACTTCCTCGTAGGATACCACCTCGAATCATACTAATACCTGGTCATTTGAGCTTGCTATAGTCACTTAGGTAGTGGGTCCTCAGGTATCTATGTGTTACAGATGCTCAGCCAACTAGGCAAAATCTGCTACCTGTTTTCGAGCTAGCCAGCGACGCTTTTTAAATCATTTAAAAGTCCTTGAGTCTGACTCATTAGATTGCGTGATTTCTTTGGTCTTGTTTCTCAACAGCTTGCCTTCTCCTCTGCACTTTCTTGTCGATGTTAACTCCGTCAATTTCTCTGTCCCTGACTCTCTGGTTGCTTTCTGGGTTTGCTTTCCGCATGTCTAGTGACTAATTACTCTCGTCGCTGTCTTTTGTGCTGTCATTTTTGACTCTTTATCAATCACACACACACGCTCTCTCTCTGTTTCTCTTGCTGCCAAGTCTCCATGGATGCTTTATGGGTCCGTATTTACGACACAAATAATGATCGGACTAAGAATATTAATAACTACCGGGTAAAGCCGAAACCAGCGTGTGGATGAATTTCCACACGCCGGCCATCCGATCCCTCCACAGCGGTGAGCTCATATTGATTGTCGACTGCACTAGCTTAGCCTGACAACTGCACAGGGGCCGCCGCCTTATATATTTGTCACCGTATTCCCCGGACTTCAATCCGGGCGAGGAAGGGTTTTCATGCCTCAAATACTGGATCCGCCGAAACCGCGATGAGCTCCTTGCTGAAATGAAGGGTAACGACAACTGTGATCGAATTGGTATGTTGCGGAATGCCGTATACGAAAGTATGGTACGATAGACGATGATAATACAAATATATTTCTGCTATTGATACAATATGTGCAATCATACTAGTGAGGGTATGAGGTTACACACACCTTCGTAACAGGTCACCCACTGCAGATAAAACTAGCTCGCATTCTGCCAAATATTTCTTTCTTTCTTTCTCGGGCTGACCCGGTGGAGTGTGAAGATAATCTTTCAAGAGAGGCACCTGGTGTCCATTGGTTTAAGAGCCACCGGAACGTGTATTAGATATGATAATAGGACAGAGCAAGGAAATAATGCCTTCTTTGCTCGGAGTTGAATTCTCGAAACAAAATACTGCGCAAACTCCGGCGTACATTTCAAAATAATTTGAGCTTCCACATATATTTTACGACATATTAAATATTGCTCGGCTGACCATGTCGCAGTCTAATCCGCAGGTATACGCAGTTTTTCACCACTTCTTCTTCGTAACTGGACCGGTTGAAATGTTATTTTGTTTTATGAAGCCTCGGTTTAGAGATCACTGAGAACTCCATGCCTCCGAGACTCGATACCATGTACAATGAAAGAAAACCCCCCAGACAGTTCACCTATGAACTGCGGGAGTCTTTGTATCTCTGCGCATAGCCTATATAATTGGGACTCTGGACCAGGCTAACGAGGCATCGCCTCGCAAACTTCGGCTCCTCTAACTTGGCTTGCTCGGGAAGGAGGGACGAGGTGTGGGGGAGCCTTGGCCTGTGTAACAGAGAGGAGTTTTGAGTTTTTTATACGTAGCGGGAGTGCGGAGACGAAAACGAAGTTCAGTAAGTATGAGTAAGGTGAAAAAGGAAAAACAAAGAAACTTTAGGGCTCAAGAACGTAGCAGAGGAAGCTGCCGATGCCGTGGACAAAATCGAGAACAAGCTTGGCGTCGGACTTCATTGGGAGCAAGAGTCCAAGTGACGGGTCAAACTGAATCATGGGGGATCCCGGTCCTAAACGTGCGGCATTTTTGAAAGCGGCCGGCCTTATGTAGACGAGGGGATATTGCCGCGGCTGGATGAAAACGTTGACGTCGGTAGGATGCGCGAGCGATCCCAGGTACTTTTCTCTGCCCACATATTTCACGCCTCTGCCCCTTCATCCCCACCGCCGCCACTGTGGCCCGCCCGTGGACCTTGCATTAATGGACATGAGAACTGGTACGGTTTGGACCGTTTGGTAGCCCGGGCAGTGGTGACAGTGCGCGGTGTACGGTGAGGGCCGAGGAAGCGTGCGGTAATGTGCTCTTGGACCAATTGAACAGACCAATCTGATGGGAGTGCGGCACCGCAGGAACTACGTAACCATGGCGTTTTTTGCTGATGTGGGCGGTGCTGTGATACGTAAGCAAGATGAAACACCGGGCACTAGGCCCGCAACTTTTGTAGTCCCCCGCAAAACTTTTGTTGCTAACTCCGCGCAATAAAATTGGGTAAGTTCGGGGACCCACTCGTGAATCCAGAGCACTCGAAATTAACAGTTAAAGGCTGTGGAAGCACTTATGACACGCTATATGAGGTATACTCCAGGCATTTGATCATGATGGACATCCGAATGAGAGCATCTTCCCAATTCAACAACAACTCCTCGCTGTGATAAACAGATCTCTTGGTTCAACAGTGACATTCTCCCTACATTCTCCCTCCTCCAAGTCACTTCTCTTCCTACTGAATGTTCAAGGCTTTCCAATTATCCAGTTACCAATCGGGGCCTTATGCACCAGCAGAATATAGTGCCAGTTCCTGTAGCTGAAACCACCTACCATCATGGAATCATGCCCTCAACTCGCACCCCCCACTCTGTATCCGGTATGCTGGAATTACTGGCCGGTCGAAACGTACCTGCCATAAAGTGTGGGGTTCCATTGATTTCAAGATCCTCGAGATAGCTAAAAACCCACTTGAAAGTACTGTAGGATACTGTGGTTCGGGCCTGAAATGCAGCTTGAACTATCCCTTTTACTCAGTATGTTTTGTAGTTAACCTTTTTGTTTGTTTAATAAAGTTGAATTGTAAATGGTATGATTGTATATTTAGTAAGGCTTTAACCATTTCTATTCTTAAATGGTTTTAATTGTTTTTATTTTTATTTAGTTTGGGTTGGTCGACAAACGGTAGACAAACCGATTGTAAACGGTTCAAGTGGTTTTACTTGCTGTAGTGACTGTACTGCACATCAGACCGTAGCTCATCACTGCCCGCAGCACCCAGTTCAAGAAGTAGCTCAACAATGCTCTCGTGGCCCTCGCATATTGCCGCCTTCAGGGCGCTACCGTATTCTCCGCCCTCTGCATTGACGTCCGCCCCACTCTTGATGAGGAATCTCACGAGTTCCTCGTAGCCTTCGGCCGAAGCCGCTTGAAGTGAGCTGCCATATTGTCCACCCTGCGCATTCACGTCCGCACCGTTCGCAACGAGGAATCGAACGAGATCTTCAGAGCCGTCATACGAAGCGGCTTGAAGTGCGTTACCATATTCCCCGCCCTGTGCATTGACGTCCGCCCCTCTCTCGATGAGGAATCTAACGAGTTCCTCACAGCCTTCTGCCGAAGCTGCTTGGAGTGGGCTGCCATATTGTCCACCCTGTGCATTCACGTCCGCACCGTTCGCAACGAGGAGTCGAACGAGGTCTTCAGAGCCGTGATATGAAGCGGCTTGAAGTGCGTTACCATATTTCCCACCTTGCGCATTCACGTCCGCCCCTTTTGCCATGAGCAGCTGCACGATGTCCCCTTGTGACCCCAAGCTGCGGCCGCTTGAAGTGCCCCGCCGTATTTCCCGCCTGCCACATTCACGGCGGCTCCCTTCTCGATGAGCAATCCAACAATGTCCTCGTCACCCCGGGCCGATGCCGCTTGAAGTGGGCTGCCATATTCCCTGCCCTGCGCATTCACGTCCGCACCTGTTGCAACGAGCAATCGAGCAATGGTGTTGTGACCATGAGTCGATGCCGCCTGCAAGGCCCCGCCGTATTTCCCGCCCTGTGCATTCACGTCCGCCCCATTCTCGGTGAGGAATGTGACGAGGTCCTTAGAGCCGTTGACTGAAGCTGCTTGAAGTGCGCTCCCATATTTCCCGCCTTGCGCATTCACGTCCGCCCCTTTTGCCACGAGCAGCTGCACGATGTCCTTGTGACCCGAAACTGCGGCCGCTTGAAGTGCCCCGCCATATTTCCCACCCTGCGCATTCACGTCCGCCCCACTGTCGATGAGGAATCTAACGAGTTCCTCAGCGCCTTCGGCCGAAGCTGCTTGAAGTGCGCTGCCATATTCCCCACCCTGGACATTTACGTCCGCACCTGCTGCAATGAGCAACCGAACAATCTCCTTGTGGCTCCTGACTGAGGCCGCTTGAAGGGCGCTACCATATTCCCCACCCTGTACATTCACGTTCGCCCCACTCTCGATGAGGAATCTAATGAGGTCCTCAGAGGCCTCAGAGTCGTACGACGCCGCTTGAAGTGCATTGCCATATCTCCCGCCCTGTGCATCGACATCAGCACCCTTCTCGACGAGAGCCCGAACAATCTCCTCGTGGCCCCAAAACGAAGCTGCCTGAAGTGGCCCGCCGTGTTCCCCGCCTTCAACATTCACTTTCGCTCTCTTCTCGATGAGCAATTCAACAATGTTCTCGTGGCCCCAAGCTGCTGCCGCCTGAAGTGCACTGCCGTATTGCCCGCACTGGGCATTCACGTTGGCACCATTCTCGATGAGTGCTCGAACGATGTGCTCGTGACCCCAAACCGAGGCCGTCTGAAGGGCATTCCCGAACGTTCCGCCTTCCGCATTCATGTTGGCTCCCTTCTGGATGAGAAATCGAAAGAGGTCCTGGGAGCCCCAGGCCGAAGCAGCTTGAAGTGGACTGCCGTATTCGCCGCACTGTGCATCCACCCCAGCACCTGCCTCGATGAGGATCTGAACCACGTTTGCGTGGCCCTGACGCGACGCTGCCTCGATTGCGCTGATGCACCTCTATTGCGCCAGGTCATGCTTTTCAAAATGGCAGCCATTTGAATGCATTCAATTTCAAATGGCTGCCATTTTGAAAAGCATGACCTGGCGCAATAGAGGTGCATTCAAATGGCTGGCATTTTGAAAAGCATGACCTGACACAATAGAGGTGTATTCAAATGGCGGGCATTTTGAAAAGCATGACCTGACACAATAGAGATGCATTCAATTTCAAATGGCTGCCATTTTGAAAAGCATGACCTGACACAATAGAGGTGCAGTCAAATGGCTGCCATTTTGAGAAGCATGACCTGACACAATAGAGGTGCATTTAAATGGCAGGCATTTTGAAAAGTATGACCTGATGCAATAGAGCTGCATTCAATTTCAAATGGCTGCCATTTTGGAAAGCATGACCTGACACAATAGAGGTGCATTCAAAGGGCTGGCATTTTGAAAAGCATGACCTGACACAGTGCTAGAAAGCGATACGAGTATGGAGTGTATCTCGACTGCGTGAATTGTCCTTTCTCGCCGCGCGCAGTGGCAGATTCTGTGAATGCAAGTTAACGTCGATGATGCACCTGCGGTCGGCATGTTGCCTGAGATTTCGATCTCGCACGCGGAGACTCCTGATTAGCCGCCTCCACCGTGACGGGGCCCGCTTGGGCGGGATAGTGTGCTCGTTTGCAATAACGGCATGCCATTGAAGAGCCCGAATCGGCGATTTCATCCAGCTGCACAGTAAGCGCCGTAGTGAGCGCCAGGACATCCAAAAGGAGCTCATCCAATGGACTGTCTAAAATCGAGACAAAATTTACAGTTCATTCTTGACGATGAAGGGTGCGCTTTTAGGGTCGCACTCTAATACACCCATCGAGATTCTCCACACAATTCTGCTCGGGGTCATCAAATATATTTGGCATATCACCCACACTCCGTGGTCTCCAGAACAGAAGCAGACGTATGCCATTCGCCTTCAATCAACAAACACTGATGGTCTTTCAATTCACGCCATTCGATCCAACTACATTATGCAATATGCTGGGTCCTTGATTGGACGTCAATTCAAAACCATTGCGCAAATAAATGTCTTTCACGTTCGAGGACTGGTTACGGAGCATCAATTTATCGCCTGGAAAGCTGCTGGTGAACTCGCGGCGCTTCTCTGGTTTCCTGAGATTCGCAATCTCGCAGAATATCGGTATTTCTTCCGCACTTCTACCAAATCAATCCACTAACCTGCGCGTAAATGGCGAGATCTCAAAGTTGCTGTCACAAATGTTCTCGACATCTTCGCAACTATTGATCCTTCAAAGGTCATTGCAAAGATCAAGTATCATCTACTAGTGCATACCGATGAAGATGTGATCCAATTTGGCCCTCTTGTCGGTGTTGCCACCGAGATTTTTGAATCTTTCAACGGAGTATTCCGATATTGTTCAATTCTGTCAAGTCACCTTGCACCGAGCCGAGACATCGCCCTACAGTTAGGGGATCAGGAAGGTTTGAAGCACCGTATCACGGGTGGATTCTTGCCATCGGGAGTGGATGGCAAATGGGAGCGTGCCGGTAGCGGTGTTAGAAGCTTTATGGCAGAACATCCCGTTCTCCAAAAACTGGTGGGGTGGACCGAAGCACAAGTGGTCAAGCCTGGTATAATCCCACCGACTTCAATTTTTCCCGGCTGATATATTCACCCTAGGGGAATCCAAACTCGTCAGCCTGAAGCAGGGCTAAAAGGAAAGCTATGCACTTAAATCGACAAGTGCGGTTCACGCATTAAATTATGGGCTGTACGATGCCAATTCGAGATGGAGAAAATGTGTTTATGTCTTCAGCGAGTCATTGGATGAGTGCCGCGTTGACTCATGGGTATTTCCAAAATCTCCTGTGGCTTCCGAGGTGAGCCCACCACAAGTTCATCCAAATTTATTTCACACTACTGCAGGATTCTTCCACAATCACTGGCCGAATCTCGGACATTCTTATGAGTCATGACAGAGGCTTGACTTGACTTGACTTGACTTGAGTTCTATTGTCATCGTACCTGGCTACAAATAGCTACGCGATGGTACTTCTACATATTGTAGGGCTGGGTTTTATATGTATGGTAACTATCGGATTTAGGAGAGGGAAACAGGTATAAGTAAAGAGAAAATAAAAGTAGACTACGCACAGGGAAATACTTGAGGGTGAGGTTTCTGAAAAAAAAAAATGGAGGAGAGGGATTGCGACTGGGAGGATAAGATGCCGATCTGGTACGGGAATTTCTAGAGATCAAAGAGAATTCAGTCCGGTAGCCGAAGATAAGGTAAAACTGATAAGAGAGGAAAGAGGTCGACTAGGAGGTGGGGTTAAATCGGTCTGTAGAATCAATAAACTTGATGAGGGCCTTCACGAGCTTCGGGTTGTTGAGGAGAGACGGAACGTCAACTGCACCCAGGATGCCGGCAGTATATGAGGCGGACTGAAGTGCGGGACGGAAGCGATCCCATGCGGGACAGTGAAGGAGATAATGAGCACGGGTGTCCGCAGATGCCCCGCACGCATCACATCTTGGAGAATCAGTTTGGCGGAGCCGGAATCTGGTCGCGTTGAGACTCGAGAAGTCGGTTCGTAGCCGGGCGAGGGTGGAGATCATGCGGCGCGGGATAGCAGCAGTATATGGCGAGCGGAGAATCAGCGACGGTGGGGAATGATCAATTTCTCTCAGCGAATGGCCCACGGGAGTAGATCGCCAGAGGTCTTTCCACTGAGCGAGAATCTGCTCGTTGATACGCCGTTTACAGGTCGTCAGGGAAACCGGAAGCGACGAGGGTGGTGAGAGGAAGGTGGCCGCCTTGGCAGCGGAGTCAGCAAGCTCGTTGCCGAGTGTTCCAATGTGGGCTGGGGTCCAGAGATTAGTGATTTGGAGGGAGGGGAGATGCTTCATTGCGTCGCGGATTAGCCGGTCATATTTGATGGCACGGTATTGTCCTGAGCGTGCGGCCGTCGAAATAATCCCCTGCAATCCGGCCCGCGAGTCGGAGACCAGTAACCCTCGATCAAAGCCGGCCCCAACGATCCTCTCCGTCCTGCTGAGAAGCCCCCCTGTTTCCCCTTCCGCGACCTGCCCATCACCGAGCGGGATTAGTACCACCTCTCGCTGAGTACCCGCCTCAACTCGCACTGCCGCACCACCCGCGCGACCATCCAACAAGGAACCATCAGTAAACCACGTAGATTCCCGCCAACCTGCATCCCGAAGCATCTCCTCTAATACCTGAACCGCGTTTTCCTTTGTGGGAATAATTGTGGTAACCGGCAAGGGAGGTGCCCACGGGGGTGCGTAGACTGGTAAGATTTGTTCCATCCCAAGTGAATAGTCTAGATCGTCGGGGGGCAGCGACAAGTCTACGAGATGGGAACTCGAAGCGTCAGATGTGATCATGGGGGCAGGCAAAGAATCTTGCCTGTCCGCCGAGGGCGGAAGTTCACCCAGAGGATTAACCTCCAAGTGAACCCCCCCTCGCTTTGCCCGGGTGCCGTTACCAGTTTGGTCGACGCGCAATTCCGGGATCACATCTGGGGAACAGGAGTGGGTTGACGGCTCGGGGATCCGGCGCACATTTCTGGTACGAAGGCGTTGACCTTGCGCCGGGGCACTGCGAGGCCAGCGAACTACAGGAAGGCGTTCGACGAAGTGCAGGGCCGAGGCAAGTTTCGGATTCCGTGGGTGGGATTTGATTGCATCTAGGAGGAGGGGAGCAATACCATGGTTCGGAGGAAGGGACAAATACCGTGCGAGACGATGAAGGAGAGAGGATTCAAGCCGGAGATGAGCAGGGAGGATGGCAGCTTCTTTCTCCAAAGCTACGAGCGAAGCTGTCCGGTATCCACCTGTGATGCAGCGTGCTACAGACTTGTTTAGACGATCTAACGGTTTGAGCAGAGCAGGAGCCAATGGGAAGAATGAGTTGACTCCGTAGTCCGCCCGAGGTAAGACCGTTGCCCGTGCCAGATCACGAACCATGAGCGGCTTTAATCCCCACGCTGCGTGCGTGAGAGCGAGCGCCGCATTCAAGGCCCGAGCTGCCGATGCTGCGCGGTTCTTGATGTGCACCTCACCCTTGAGCTTCTCGTCGATCCACACACCTACCCATTTGACTGTTTTCGAGGGATAGATGACTTCACCGTCGAACTGAACAGAGAAATCAGATAGGTCGCGATTGCCAAGAGAGTGATGGATCAGCTCCGTCTTCGTGTTCTCGAAAGTTGCGCGATCCATACGGGCCCAGTCCACCGCTACCTGTGCCGCTTGGTTAAGTACGGAAACGTTCTGTGAGACGGATTTGCTGGCTGTGCTGAAATTAGTGTCGTCCACGAAGCCATATCGCCAGCTGGTGGAGACTCCGATTGCTTTCAGGCGACGAAGTAATCTGTTGATGAAGATGAGGAACAACACAACCGAAAGCGCAGATCCCTGTGGTGCCCCCTCGACCACGCAGCGGAAGGTAACTGTCCGGACCCCATCAATGACCACCGTTACTAAGTGATGATGGAGGAATGAAGCAACCCATCGGATAAGCGAGCGAGGAAAACCGAGTGCAGCCAGTTCTTGGATGATAACTTCGTGCGAGATTCGATTAAACGCGCCCTTCAGATCATAGAAGATTGTTGACACGATGTTGCCATGATCCAACTCCGATCTGACGCGGTGGATGTATCCGTCGACTGCTTGCATGGTGCTATGACCCGGGCGGCCACCGTACTGGGAAGAATCAAGGATTCCAAGAGTTTCAGCTTCGAAGGAAAGACGATCAGCAATGAGCCGCTCGAGAGGCTTGGCTAAAATATGCTCAAAGTTTTCGACAGGACGCCACGCCTTGGCCGAGGTTTTGTCCTTCTTTCCCTGTTTGTGAATTGGTGTCACTGTGTTGGCTTTGAATGGCGAAGGTTTGGTGCCGAGTATTACGGAAGCTCGGAATATACCCCGTACTCGGTCCGCAATGACCGGCCACGCGCGCTGAACATGACCCATTTGAACACCGTAGCGGTCAGCAGCTTTCCACGGTGGTGAAGAGAGTATAACACCGTCAATCTCGCCGTCTATAACCGTGGGACACGCGCGCTCGTCCGGGATTGGTATGGATTCCGCCAGAAGGATGGGATCTACCAAGTTGGGACTCGAAGCGTCAGATGTGAACATGGGGGCAGGCTGTGTGTCTTGCCTGTCCGCCGAGGGCGGAAGTTCACCCAGGGTACGAGCCCCCAGGTGAACCCCCCCTCGCTTATCCCGGGTGCCGTTACCAGTTTGGTCGACGCGCATTTCCGGGGTCACATCTGGGGACGAGAAGTTGGCTGGTTCTTCAATCGCGAAGTTGCCGAACCATGCACGCCCAAGTACACGGCCACGGTCCTCGTGTGAGAGCGCCATATTACCCGTCGCGGTATCGCAGATAGCGGGGAAGACTGATGATGATCGAGCCTTGAGACGTTCTAGCGCCTTGAACAAATCAGCCCTTTCAAGCTCCTCCACAAATGAATGCCAGGTGAGCTGTTTGGCTCGAGAAATAGCGACATAGAGCTCGTGCCGAGCATCCAACCAGGCAGTTCGCGCAGAGGGCAGGAGGTATTTCTGGAATCTACGCCGTGCTCTTCGGGCAGCTTTCAGGAGCATCGTGATGAGCGGAGTCCACCACCGTTTCGCTACAGAACAAGGCCGGTGGCGAGGGGTCGACCCTTCGAGAGCAGCAAAGAGAGCATAGCAGAGAGTGTTCGTGGCATCGTCCAGCTCGGCCTGCGTAGAGATAAGTGGTTGTGGTCGTAAACCAAGATGGTACCGCAAAATAGCGAGGTATTTTTCCAAGTCCATTTTGTCGGTGTTGAATTTCGTAGAGTCCCAGCGAACAACATCGAAGTCCAGGGTGTAGGTTATCGGGTAATGATCACTACCAACGCAGAGGTCAGCGTCAACTGTCACGTCGCGGACGGACATAAGAAGTGAAGGGGAGCACCACCCGAGGTCAATAACATTGCCGGATATGTGTGTCGGGACATCAGGAGGCGTGACTAGAAGAAGAGGGTGAGCCGTAAGGAGGTCATGGAGTTCGAAGTCAGCCTCGCAAGTCTGAGTTTTGGTCCTTGAATCCCAATGGACATGGTGGGAATTTGAGTCCATAACAGCTAGAACCCGCGCAGCCGGCTCAAGCTGGCGAAGGAGAGTCCGTAGAAGGCCCACACCAGCACGCGTGGTACAATCATTGTAGAGATTGACGACTGTTACCTTCACCGGACCAAAGGTAAAATCTACGACCATCAGATCGCCGGAGGACGAGAGATCCGGGCGCGGGCAGATGCAGTGAGGCGGGATCGTAGAACGTTTGACGTAGATAGAAACACGGTGATTATTTGCGTTTTCGGGGTGAATAAGGATATAACCCGGGTGTTCGGAGATATTGGAGGCTTCTTGTTCGTGGGGTTCTTGGACGCATATAATGTCGAAGTTCCCAGGGCCCGCTAGAATTTCCAGAGGGTTCCGGGACTTCCACGAGTTTATTTGTACTAGGTTGACCATTTAAACGAGTTCGTGCAGCCGAGGCGCAAGAGGGATAGTGGAGGTTGGTGGGTCCGTGAGAAGAGGCGACGTCGGGATGGGGAGTTGGCGAGCGGGGATGGATGATGATTCGTTGAGTTCTTTGGTAAGCTGTACCGCGCGTAGGCGTAGATGTTCAGCGATTCGTTTTCGGGTGGGGCAGCAAAAACTATCAGCGCGGTGCTCACCGCCGCAATTGACGCACTTGGGTTTTGAAGGGCAGGTTGGTCCATGGGCAGCTTCACCACACCAGGCGCACTTGCATTCCTTGACGGAACACCGAGCCTTTGTGTGCCCAAACTTCAAGCACCCCCAGCACTGGGTAACGCGAAGGTGAGGGAAGCCACGAGAAGCAGACGGGGCGAAGCCAGCCAGGATCACCCTTCCATCCGCAACAGCACGATCCACCATCTCCCGTGACTGAAGGCGAACGAAGATCGAACCCGCCGTTCGGATCTTCTTTCCCGCCGCAGCCGAGGCCGAAATCATGGCCTCACTCGGGGGTTTATTAACCCAAGTCGGCGTACCCACCACTGGTCCGAGCTGCGGATTGCGAGCCTCGAACTCCCGTGCAAGCTCTGCTAGACTCCCCGCAGCGGCAAAAGGTATACCGTCGACTTGGACATGACAGTGGGTGGCAGGAGGAGCAATCCGCGCACCCGGGAAGGCAGTAGGGCCCCAGAGATTCCAGCTCTTCTCAAGTTCCACGGCCGCCTCCTTAGATTCAGGGACGAGGAACACGCTTGACGCATTGAGACGTGATGCGTAAACGATGCGAGGGAGTGAGAGAGGCTGTAGAATTGCGTTGAGCTCTGGGATCATTTTGTGGTAGTCCAGCTGTAGGAGTGGCGCAGTTTCCCCGTCGCAACGAATAAGGAGCCTTTCGTCAGAGGGACTGGGGAGGGGGGCAGCCTTGGGTTTAGCAGATGGCTTTGGAGGAGCAGCGATACCGGCATTAGCAGCAGCAGCAGCATACGAGGATCCAGCAACAGAATGAGCAGATTTGACGCTCTCTACCGTCTTTGAAAGGGACTGGATGGCTTTATTCTGGGCTTGCACGAGCGTCGAGATCGACTGGAGCGGCGTCATGACAGATTTGGTTAAAAGCGCACCAAAGGACTCTGCAGTTTCACCGTCGCGCGGAAACTCGTGGTGGTTCTCGAGCCGAGCCTGAATCGACTCGAAGGCCTCAAAGCATGCCGCTGTCGGAGCGCTGGACTTGTAGTCCTTCATCAGCGAGACGAGCGCCTTGAGTGTCGATGCCAAGTCATCGAGGGTAATAGCCGACTCCGAGCGGGCCTTCAGACTCAAGAATGCAGACGCCTTCTCCTTGCTCTTCGTGGGCTTTCCCGTCTTGAGCTTCGCGGGTGGTTCAGGAGCGTCCATCGCGGTGATCTGCCCATTCAGTGCAACAGATGCTACGGGGGGAGCAGTCTGGGTTACTCGCCTGCCGCCGGGAGGCGGAGACAGACCCCGAGCATTACGCTCGTTGACTGCCCCCCCTCGCTTTCCACGGGCGCCGCTACCGTCCTGGCCTGCGCGCGAATCCGTCGTAACATCTGGGGGTGACTGAGGGCGGGATACTGTGTCGATATTGTCAGCGAGAGCCGAGAATGCGTTTGCGTCAGCGCCAGCACGGGAGGTCTCGGCAAAGACACGTAGTTGGGCAGCGGGGCGATGAGGGGGGGTATTACGCGTCGGCGAGGGAGACGGAGTATGGGATTTCGATGGATGGACCAGCGACGCGTCCGGTGGGAGCGTAGTAGCAGCGGGCGAGGCAGTGAGTTTCTGCAAGATGAACCGGGGCGGTTGCTCCGATGCTTCTTTTGCCGCCATTGATGGTCCCAGGCCTTCAGATAAGATCTCGCGTAGATCATCGATATCCACGGCGATGAGCGACGACCGAGGCTGGGCCCGGCGAGGGCGAGACTTCTTTTCGGGCATTTTGAGCAGCGAAGATGATCGAATCTATTTGAGGAGGCATTCTGGTTGTTTTGGAGCTGTTCCGGGGGGTACCGATACGTGTTCCGGCTTTCTTCAGAGCGTTCGATTTTCCTCACCCTGAATCGCGAGTTCTCGCGGATGGGCCTCCAGTTGCACGCTACTGCATTCGAATTGGATTCAATAGTCAACTCGGTCAGCTATTGGGTGACCCGTTGCACCGAAGCAGTGTGGAAGCGAAAGGTTTTGCGAGACTAAGACTCCATTCGGTTGCCGTTATTTTCCGGCACTTCGGAAGTGCTCCCCGCCAAATTTCGGTTTCTTCATGGATTTGAGAGGTTTAATCTATTTAACAACCCTTTAACAACCCCATGATTTGTAAGACGAAATTCGATGGCGGCTGATGTCGGGGTGGCGGGATGAGGCGGGAGTTCCTAGTGTCACTGAAAGTCCCAACCGATATGAGAGGATCTCCGTCATCGACAGGTCCTGCCACCGGAGCATCCGGTGGCCGTGTCGCGATCGCCGTGTCGCGATCGCGCCCGATCTTAACACTCTTGGCGGGTCATGACCCGTGGTCGAGTAATTCACATCGTCGCTCATCGCGTAGACATCCTCAACAGCCTTACATAAGCATCTGGCTGTTCTGGTTCTGTCTATTTTCCTTCTTTCCCGTTATGCAATGTGAAAATTTGTATAGAGAGTTGTTTTATCGGTCGTTGTCGATAATGCAAGGGATTTGTATCCACCAATCCTAATAATACCAATGTCGGGAGACTAAACCCACGCGGGGGGCTTGGTCACGCGTGATGTCATGTTATATCACACACTGGGGGAATGGCTTCGCCCAGGCCCACTCCCTGAACAGGACTCTTGATCACAAACCACCACAAGCAAATTGAGTAGCACCCTCGCCACACCTCTCGGTCTCAACCACTCCTCATCCTCCGACAGGAGTCACAGGACCATGATGTCGGGACACTCCCTGGCAAGGGAGGTCGATGTGGAGCCGCGGGAAGCATCGGCATTGGCTGTGCCACGTCATCTCCCCTCTTCCAGCCAATTCACATCAGTCATCGCCGACCTGTGCTTCTTTCAATTGCTGCGCTGTACCGAATCAATGTGCCCCCCAAGGCCAACATCGAACAATTACGTACACAAATAACGGATCACATCGCGTCTGCTCAATGCGCTGAATTTTGCAAGTTGCATCCTTTGCACTCCTCGCTGCCTGAGGATTTATCGATTCCCAATTGTACCGATGTATGCAATGAGTGGCAAGTCAACCCAATTGATCCTGATCTCCAGATGCACATCCTGACCGCTCTGAACGGAGCAAAACTGACGATCGTACCCCTGCGTCGCTTATTGGATGCTCTGAAAGTCCCATATGAGCGTTCTGATTCTTTCGGTCAGTTGCGTGAGAAACTCAGAGAGTACATCAACTTGTTACGAAAAGGCAAGAAGGTTGAACACAGCCAGGAAGAACATATATGCTTAAACGGGACACCGGGTGTAGATATCGGTGGAGTGGGACATATGGCCTTAAGATGTGGTAAGGGTATAGATGTTGTTGGTGGCGGGACACAATATTCAGTACCCAAAAATAAGCGGGCATAACTCAGTTATCTATTCAAGGTGCACAGTGCCACTGTCCCAGTGCATGGCACATATTAAATGACCTTTTGTTTTCAGTGTGCACACACAAATAGTTGGACACTTTCACACCACACATACGGTGCAAGCTGAAGTGGGGCACAAGATTTATTTCCTTCACCATGCATCATTATGTACTCTTCCATCCCACCATCCCGAAACAGCACTGGTTGTATTAGTTGTGGCTGGAAAAGCGCAAGGTTCCTCGGCATCTGGAGACATTGAAGGCAACCAAAAGTTTCAATAGTAGTTGGGAATAGGGGATGTGTCCTCTTTTAAATTTGGCATCAACATTGAACCAGAGTGGACTAATGTTTGGATAGATTATGAATTGAGCACAAGGTATCGTATTGAATAGTGCAAACACACTAATTTGATGAACGAAAGTGGAACACCTGGATACAGCAGGCCGAACAATTTTAGGATTTTATTTTTTGTTTCGGGATCCATACACCTACTGTCCTACCCTCATCTACACTGACTTGAGTTTAGCCGCCTTACTGGGTACCCGTAAAGCCAGACGGACATTACGTGTAGTCGCCTAGATGGGGGGCTGTGTAGGGACCTACACCGACCTAACTCCATCTGGCACAACCTACAGCGCCTAGTCTCAGCTGAGTCTAGGACGGGTGGGAACACAGTGATTTCATTGCCGATACGTGGTCTATGTGGACCATGTCCCTTGGCCCGATTCTGCTCCGACAACGATTCAAAAACCCAGTTTATTATCCGCACTTTGTTGCTCTGGTTCGTCTGCTGCAGTTGTGTCTCCAGCTGGAAATTTCCACAGAAGATATCGATGCCATTGAAGCAGAGATGGCTAGTTGGGTCCAGGAGTTTGAAAAGTGAGTGCTCCGAAGTGTATATTTCTTTACTCAAATCATCCCATAGGCTGTATTACCAATATAAGTTGGATCGCCTCCCCGTTTGCACGCTACCAGTGTGGGACCTGGATTTATGATCCCATCACAATGATCCCTGTGGCTATTCAGGACCACGGCAGGACCTCCTTTACTTGCATGGCCAAGCACCTTATATGGCTTTGGCAGTAGAAAGTATTCGAGACCTTGTTGTTGACGAATGTTCTGCAGGAAGTTGTCCCTTTCAACAACAATCGCGCCACTATCATGGAGGATGCCAAATGGGACGCAGCCGACGGCCATGTGCATTAAATATGCAGAATAACATTATTAATAAATACAGCATTAAAAAATACATGTTTTATGTGTTCAATACATCGAACATTTCTCGCCTGCTACTGGGGAAAATGGTTTGATCTGCACTGGTCCACATTTTGAACCGCGTGACTTGTTATTGCGCTTTCCAGAGCGGGTTGGGCGGCAACCCCGCCATTCCGAGGCCACACTGCCACTGATGGCCCGACCGTTTCCTCGCCGAGCGGAAAAGCCTCGCCTTGCAAATGCCGTTTCCGGCCATCTGAAAAGCCTCGGAATGACCGATTTTTCTGGCCGACCGCCAAAAAAAAAATTTGTATGTAAAATTTTTTCTGCCTAGATATCAGCCCATGTGCGTCCTGGTCCTCTGGGACCTATCTGGGATACCTCTCAGGACATACCAGAGCAATTGACCAGCAAAACATGAGTGTTCACTGCCTAGGTTGTACGTTATCCTAGCCGCCGGCATCTGGCCATCATTATTATGACCAATTTGGCAGTTGCCCCGATCTGCCGATTAGATGCCGAAACAGCCAATGAGCCTCTGCCATGCAGAAAATTTGGGAGTTGGAAAATCCGGGAATCAGTCCGGCATCAATACCGGCGGCACGCTTCGGCTTGAAGCGTCGGACTTCTAATCTGAGCGCTGCCGGCAAACGCATGCATCCAAATCTCGCGCGCTCCTCCGATCACTGGGCGACGACGAGGCCGACACTGTGCGTTGGAATGTCTCCCCCTTCCCTTTGATATAGCCGAATACGAAGCCGCCCCCGCGCCGCCGATGCGAATCCGCCTCGGCATGTACGGCTAGCGCAAGTCCGAGTCGCACAGCAGCAGAGCTCGCGCAAGACAGTACGCAGCATGTGCGAGACAGCGCGGGAATAGGCCGTGGTGCGCGGTGTTCCCGTGTGTGCCACGCCCTCCACCCGGCTCGAGAGCGCATCAATGCGCTGCGGTACGGCGGGGCGCTCTCGCCGCTCAAAAGTACGAATTCGCCCCAGGCATAAGTTCCGAAGGTCATCGTCGTTACCCAAGGCGACATGTTGGACGCTACAGGGGCGCGTCGGGGTTATTTGGCCTTGTGTCTCTGCCGCCGCCTGAGACATCACTAAATCAAGCTCCGCCTGATGGTTAACTACGTCATATGGCCGCCGATCACGCCGGCGATCGTCCCAAATCCCCGGATTTTCCAACTCCCAAATGCACTCCTGCCATGATTACTGGCTCCGAGGATGATTATCAACAATTCTACCTTGAATGGTTCTAATGTGCATGCCGCCCTATCAACTCATCATATTCTGAGACCATCGTTTGGAACATGCTGTACTAGTACCCATGTCCACATATTCAAACAGTTTCATTTCTGTATGCATTTCTGGCCCACCCCAAACTTCCAACGGCATATAGTTAAAAAAGTTTGGTTGGATTGTTATGTATTAGTACTATGGCATACTTCAACTTATTATCAAAAAGGTTTAGAATATTGTTCTTTTACATATGATATAATTAATCTGCTGTTTATGAGACTCTGTGAATATTCTGGTGATTAATCACACTACCACTCTCACGTAACACCTCCCTGCGCGGAAATGTGCAGCAGCGCTGTGTCCTGAAAAGGGAATTTGATGGCATCAGGTGGCTGTGAGGGGGGGAGGGTGTTGCCGACCCTCTCAAAAAAAAAATTTGTAGGTGATATCAATTCTTCTTATCTTTGGACCCCCTTGGCTTACCCGCATTCACGAGTACTTGACTCGCGGGTCGCGGGTTTCCCACGGATCGACTCACAAGTATTTTTCTGCTTTCACTGTTTTCAGCCTGAAAGGACTCATTCTAAAGCACTTGAAACTTGTGAGCAAAACTTCTTTTTTCAAAAATCCCAACCCGGATCTGTGAATACCCGTGGCAACGGGTACCCGAACCCGTGGGTCGGGTTTCCCACGAGTATTCCCACGGGTCAACCCGTCATGACTCGCGGGTGACCCGCACTCGTGACATGCCTTAATGGGCCCCGCGCTCCTCTAACTTCACACATTTCACTCACAAATCGACTTCTTCTAATCCCAACAGTCATCATGACTGTCACCATCTCCAACGCCCTCACCTCCGTGCTTAACAAGGTCCCCGACCTTGACAAATCTAATCGGGCCAAATGGTCCAAGGGCATGAATATGTTTCTCCTCGGTGTCGGCGCCGAGTTCGTCACCTCCGGAACAGTGCCTGACGCCAGCGACGATGCGGGCTCATAAGCCAGGTTTTTCCCATTCCTCTGGATGTATTCTTAATCTACACTAAATTTGGTGGCGGATATGACAGTTGAACTTGAGGTATGAGGTCTCACACTTAGCATAATATTAAATTTTGAAAATAATAGTATTCTCATATTGGCAATTGTCTTGATGATATTTATCGAGGTCTTAGGACCTCATGAATAACGTTAGATATGTTGGAATACATACACGAGATTTCGCAGATAGCAGGCCATCCTATGAGCCTACATGAATAAATCAACAGACAAAAAAGCACACCCTTCGATCAAAAAATTGATTAAACCCAGCTTTCTACCACAAGGAAAGCAGAATGTATGGTGTTTTCTGTCAGGTCAGATCAAGGGAGACCCTAGGGGAAATATGGAGTAAGATTTTGCCCAGATCCACCTGATTTTTCAAGTGGTACTATTTGGGACCACCTACCTGGCCACCCTTTGGCCACTTGGAAGCTAGGAGGCCAGGGCTTGAGAGTTATAACCAGGCATAATGTAGGAGCAGAGTACGACCTCCAGCGCAGGTTCAGACCAAATTTCGGCCGAAAGTGATCCGTTGATCAAAAGTTATGACATCGAAGATCAGAATCCGAAGCTTGGGGACATCAATTTCTTGCCATCACACCGCTCGCCCTGCTTGCTGTCCCCATTTCTCCACCAATTCTTCGTCGACCCACGACCTTTTGGGCTCATTCTGATCCCCCGATGCTGGGCCTCTGTTTCTGATGTTACTGGATGACTCTGTACCAAACTACTCTCATCTATGCACTCGGGAAAGCACCTGTGCTATTTTGACTCGGCCATCCTGGCCACCGTCGCGGTACACGACACCGTCATGCTATCGGTATGAAATCTTCCACAAAGCTTCCTACTATCCAATGGTTCATTCTGAGAGGTATTTCGAGATTTTATCTATTCAACTCCCCCGGCGCTGCAGGCCATTATCCCAAACCATGCAATTTCGGTCTCGCTGATAGCCGGATTTTTTTGGAGGAACTGCCGGCATCCTGGAACGCAGTTGGGTGTCTAGGTACGTCTCATTACTTCCCATTAAGCAGAATTGATTTTAATTTGGTCTATCTCGGGGTTTTTGACTGGTAGGACGCTCATTCATTTCGTGACCCCGATTTCAGGGGTTCCCCATCGGTCAGAAGCAGATATTGTATTCTTTTGCATGCCTCATATATACACCACAACTATGTCAAATAGTAAATATAGCCTCCCTATTTGATTCCGAGTGCAGTTGGCCACCATTTAAGAGCTCAGCACACCATTTAGTGGGGTGGCCAACTAGCCTGTTGTTTGGTCATGTTGGACTGTCGGGCAAAATAAATTCACTGCGAACTCAAATATTGGCGAGCCTCAAATCCAGATCCAAATCCGTTCACGGAGTTACTCTGAGAGGAAATTCGAGCCGGAAGCTAAGAACTAGCACGGCATGTCATTCGCGCCCATAGCGGCAATTTGAGTGAAAAAATTGGACCACGCCCCGCCAGCAACGCATTTTGGCCACGCCGGGGCAGGCCGCTCCAACCGGATTCAAACTCCAATGTATGGGTAAGGGCACGCCTATCGGAAAAGTCTCCACTTATAACAGCCGCGGCCGATGTTCGGGTATCCACCACTAGCGCCAATAGCGGTTCGGGCCTTGGGAATTGATGCTCCGAATCCCGCACACACATTTGAAATTGCAAGGACTTGTTTTACTCACAGAGCGAGCAATCAATACTCAATGGATTTCGATGGCGGGCGTAAGAAGTCTGCGACGACAGGAAGTTAAGCGCTACGCTACACAACAAGCTGGTGATTTGTCCTTGGGTCAAAGTTGTACATTCGCGCTGTAGACGATTTCATGCTCGCACCGTCGTGTCGTAGTCTCGTAGATGAGAAGAGAACTCACGAATTCTCCTTCAACATTTCCTGGGGAAAAATACTGCATTTTACGTTCACATTTTACTTTACATTTCATGTTACAGTTTGGAACTTTGGATGTATTCTATGTACTTAGTGGTCCACGGTCGAATGTCACGTAACCGTTTCGATAGGCGGTTTGCGGCTGTAGTACAGTAAAGTGATCGGTACCATGAGCTAAACGGGTACTAGAATACACTGTGACAGGGTCGACCCGGTGATGTGGTGCACCTCTGATATGCTCCAACCACTACTGCGAGCCAAACATACCAATTGGCCCAAAGTTCTTTCCTGACAATTTCCGAGGACGAACATCTACGAACCGACATCAGTAGAATGACAATGAGAGTACATTTTGACGACTGACCTGCAGATCCAGGAAGTACTTCATGTTAGAGGCGGACCCCATGTTGGAGAGAAGTGCAGCCGGGGCCAAAGGAGCTATAGCTCCAAAAATATCCGTGGTGGTGCTGTCGCGACAGGTATAAGGAATGATTACTTCCATTACTACTAGTTTCGTTTCGGTTGTTGCTGCTTTCTGTAGAGTCTGTAGGATGTAGATCGCTGCAGGGTCCGCCCAGTCGTGCAATACTAGTATCCAGCATAGCAAAAACACTGCAACGTTTCTATCCGGTTGCAATGCTTCAGGTGCTGGATGATAATAACCTTCAAGTTTCAAATTTCCGCTCTTGAGAAGATCAGGACCCGATCTTTCCAAATACTAAATTGTAATGAAGGTTGATCCCATACAGGTTGATATTATGACTCTCAATTGTTGCATCCGTGATTACCGACGCTCTGTCCTGCACTACTATCTTGACATGGGGAGTGGCTTGAGCAATTTGGAGGGCGGTAGATCCGACCCCACCTCCAACATCGACGATGAGAGCATCTTGTGGAAGCGTCTCCCACTTGAATCCTTTAAACAATTACAGTTTAAGGATAGTGATCAGGACGGATCCAGGACACACCGGATAAAACAGCTCTCGGGGGTTCCAAGCTTGTGCTGCAAGCCATGGCAAACGAGAATCTTGCTTTTCGCATGGCGTTTTCGGGCAAGTCGTACCAGTCGAAGAGAAATTTGTCTGTCTTCGCAGATAGATTCCATGGCGAGTCGGCCGCTTTCACAGAGTGTGCAGTGGTAGGATTCATGAAGCTTCACTAAGGTATGCCGAGCCCTTGAAACCCTCATCTGTCCTGTTTAAACGATCGGATTTGGGTGCAAAATTGATTGATGCGGGAGCGCACTTACTCCATGAGGACCAGCGCAGATATGCCAACAGCACTCATGTATCTACACTCTGGACTAGGCCTTTAAGGCTACAAACTCAACAGTATTGTTGTACTGGATGCAACACATTTTTTCGGTTAAGGTTAGGGGTGTTCGCCGCAACACAGGCCCAAGGTTTGGTGAGTCGTGAGATCTTTCAAAGCCCTATAAGCCCTTGAAATTGGAGTATGGGACGTTGACATTGACAATGCTTCGCCGCCCTTCTTGCTTTCCCGCTTCGTGCTATTCCCCCCGGGTTCCCAGGCGCACTGGCCATGGAGGGCCAATGACAAGGTTCGCATCAAATCTAACCGTGTACTCCCCAACCTCGGAAACGGTGGTTATGAGGTACAGACCTCCAACAGTGGCTCCAGCGCGTCCCGCAAAAAATATTTTCTCGCGGGGTGACCAGGTGCACATGCACGCCGGTGGAACAACAAGGTGCATGCTAAATCTGATGTTCTATTCTGGTTCCCCATCCTTCCTAAGGGTGTGGATGACCTTGAAATGGACTTCTTCCTCCCCGAGTCACAGGACAAAAAGTTTTTCTGATGGATTTTTCCACTATCAATTGAAGGTGCCTGCGCGGGATCCTGGGCGGTGGAGTTCCACGTAACGTAAGTAGTTATAAGGTTTGCTCTGAAACGGAAAAACGCTCTCGCTAAGCTTGATCGTAGCTCAGTCGGCAGCCGCCCCGCATAATAGAGTTATCTATATGCAGAGGAGGCATATTGTACTGAGCAACAAGTCAACTGTATCGAGTATGCAAGTAAAAAGAGAGACATAAGGCCCAGGAAGGAGTCTGGTGATGATACAAATAGGTGGGTGGGCCGTGAAAGGAAAAGGAGCTCTAGGGTGTGCGGAGGGGAAAAGAGGGTGTGCAGTGGGGAAAAGGCGATTGCACCATCGCAGCCTCACCAGTCATCGCCGCCATTTCGCGAGGTAATTAATCCGGCGCGGGCGGGTGTGCCGGCCCCTGTGCGTCGGCCTCCATGGCCGCAGAATATGCCTAGCTCGAGGCCGTGTAGCGCTACCGCTGACGGGACCGGAGGGAGGCGGGCTGTGGGGCTTGCGTCTTGGGGGTCCGGACGCGCGAGCGCCGGGCTTGCCGATGGTACCACATCGGGCAAGATCGGTGAGTGGGGAACCGGTTGTACTCGCCCACCGCATGTGGTGTAGTGCTCCGGATGGGCACACGATGACCGACTGTGTACGGAGTCTGTGGAGATTGGTGCGAGGATGGGTCCACCGGTTTCGTCGTCCGCCTCTCCCGCATACCCGTCTTCATACTCTTCCTTACTGAGTGTCCGCCTTGGTGCGAAGTTCCGAGTTCACAGCGCGTACAGAGGAGACGCGTCTCTGACGACGGGGTGATGCAGATAGTGGTGGCAAGGTTCGGTTCGGTTCAGGTTTGGGGGCCTTTTCCCCGAACGCTGAACCTTAACCTCGCGTTCGGTTCATTAAGTTGGTGAACCTTGAACCTGAACCTGCGTTCAGGTTCGGTTCAGGTTCGAACGCGGTTCGAACCTCAAGAATATCCCACCTACCAGAGTGTAATATTTTCGGCAGAATAGCATAAAATATTGTTTATGCTCACTGCACCATCGTTTATTGTGGTCAACTTTGCCGTCCGGGTCCGCTGCTGAAGCGGAGAATAATATTTTGCTGAATGTAAGTCACATGACCGCGGTGGTGAGAACACAATTCGAATAATCGGTCATTCCGAGGCTTTTCAGATGGCCGGAAACGGCATTTGCAAGGCGAGGCTTTTCCGCTCGGCGAGGAAACGGTCGGGCCATCAGTGGCAGTGTGGCCTCGGAATGGCGGGGTTGCCGTCGGCCAGACACCCTCCCCCCCTACCCCATATGGTAATCTCTTATCTTCGGACCCCCTTGGGGTAAGCCACGGATCCGAGTAGAGCTCCAAAATACACAGGTACTCGTGCCACGGATCCGGGTCAACTCGCGAGTTAACTCGTGACATGCCTTAGGGCCCATAACCTGTTAGAGAAGGGCACTTGGGCTGCACGCGGAGTTAGACTTTTTTCTTTTTCTTTTATTCTGGGCTCATTTTCGCTCGGTTCGAAGGGAAGGCCAAATCAGAATCCGCTTTTCTCGAACTTTGTCTCTTTAGAATTTCGAGGAAGTGTGTGAGAGGCCTGCATTGGGTGGTCCAATACAAATGTGGCGAGCACGTTGCCGCAGGCAGACTGGTAACGAGTCTGATGACCCAAGGATATCCGGGTGGGCGCTTTGATCTGGCTCCGCCCAGCCCTGAACACAGGTAAGATATGGAGGGCCAGACCGGCCATATGTCAACATCGGTCGGACAAAAAATTGTGGGCTGGGAGATGCCCAAAAGTCACCCATCGGGGACTAGATTTAGAGGGGAAAATGCTGAATGGTGAGCTACCTGCTGCTCTCTAACCTGTTTCCGAGCCTCCCTGGTGAAATTTGGCTGTTAGTGGCCAATTTGGTCAGCCGGAATTTATGTCACCCAGTTTTTATTTTACATAAACAAAAATGGCGAACTTGTGAGAGGAGCCGTTCTAGTTTAGCTTCTGAGAAATCACAGCATTAAGTAATGTGTTTTTTGTGGTCCACTAAGGACGAAGAGAATAAGACGGTAATCAGATAACGGGTAATCACAGACTTAGGACTAGGTTTCACCTCAGACTCCTAACCACCACCACTTTTTATGACGGTGGCCGTTCTTCTTCGGGTTATTCAGTCTGAGTCCCGACCTTTCCTTCCTCACAGCCAGGCGTTTTGGACGAGTGGTATGGACAAAGCTGGTGTCGAGTATGACAGTCCGACGCTGTTTGCATCGATTGAAACGACTGCGGTTCTTCCGACGGCGTTGGGAACCATGAAAAACTCGACTATTGGCTTGCGTGGTGGACAACAAGGTATTACCTTTAGAGCGATTTTCGTCGGATGATGAAGTAACAGCTGTGGATTTTCCCTCTGTTCTTTTCCCTTCAATGGCATCTTGGAATCGGCGGTGAAAGAAGTTGTAGCGATTTGTCGCATACGCTTTCGCCAAAGTGCGCACGGCTCTAGGCAATTTCCATTGTCCTGCAATATTTTCTGGTGGAAAATATATGTCCCATGGTTGTGCGCCGTCTAGGACTTTCCCATTGCTGCGTCTCAGACGGCAGGGAGCAGCTCCGAGTCTGGGCCGTTTAGCAGTACGGAAGTGGACGTCTTCATCTTCACCCACTGCAGGTAGCTTGCGCGTGTTGGCCCCAGATTGACGTGAATTTACGGAGGGCGAATATTGATCCACGCAGACATCTGGATTATGTATTATAAATGGAGAGGATGACAGATGAAAAGGCTTATATACCAGCTTGCATGCGACCGCTGGACAACGACGCATTACATCTTCTCTTTGTTTCATTTTCGAAATCCCCTGCATTGCCACAAGGGACTAATGATGACACTGGTGGTCGGCAACGCTGTGCCAATTTCAAACTCCGACATTGGCTTGCGATGTGGTCAGAGACGATTCCGGCCTGAACACTCACTGGACAGGAAAGTTTGTATGAGCAAATGTGATTGCAGGAGGTGTCTGTATCCAATGACTGAAGTGGAATTTTTGTTTGTCCCTTCTATGCCCCTCAACCCACAGTTTCTGAGCACAAATCCTTCTATAACTCTTCTCCCTGGGTAAATATTAAATTTTGACTTCAGTCATTTAAATCTCTGGTATGTCCCACATATATCTACACTCGAGTTTCAGCCAATCACTGTGCATGGAGGCCGGAATCTCTGGGCGGCGTGGAAGAGGACCACTCTATTAATTCTCATAATAATTCACCGTTACGGCCCAAATTGTGACTCCGATAATGTATAACAGGTATATATACTCATTAGAGGTCAATTCAGGATTCTCTGGCACCCTGGAGGCGTGTTTTGAGCAAAAGTGAGTTCGAAATAGGGGGCAATTCCCAAATGCGGCAATACCGGTTTTACAATCACTGATTTCCGGCAGCGTTGCCGACCACCAATGACACGGACAAGGGACATTGAGCATTATCAGGCACTACCGGAATACCCAGATCAGGGGAATTTAAGTTGGATAGCGAATTCTCGTCCACGTCTAGAGCTTGTGAGGAGGAGCCACGACGGAAGGAACAGCTACCGTCTACGGAACGGATCGAATTTTCTCCGAACAAGCCCGCGTTCACTTCATTTTCAAAGTACTCGTCATGTGACGGCCCACCATTCATTTCCCATTGTAAGGACCCTAACGTGAATGTTCGTGAATTTCGCTGACCATCGGAGCCATAAAAGGAGCCTGGAGCATCATCAGGCGCTTCCGGAATGCCTAAGTCGGGTGAATGCATGTGAGAGGGAGTTCGCAGATAGTCGCCCGCATCTTGAGCTTGAGCATGTATTTGTCGAGAGCCACGCTGAGGTGAAAAGAACTTACCGGATACGATCCGGGTCGAATCTCCTGCGAGAAATATCGGGCTCCTGTTCTCCTCTTCATTTCCAAAGACTTCATTATCTGACGGCCCATCCTCCATTTCACAATGCAAGGTGAATGATCGGGGATTTGGCTGTCCATCAGACACAGACAAATGGCGCTGAGCATCATCGGGCACCAAGTCGGCTGAATTCATGTGAGAGTCGGATCGCGAATTATCGCCTGTTTCTTGATCGTGTATTCAAACGGGAGCCCCGCTGAGGCGTAAAAAACTTACCGCCAGCGATCCGGGTCGAATCAAAGATCGCCTTTCCGACTTTCTCTTCATTTTCAAAGCACTCATCATCCATTTCGAAGATGGCTTCCTCTTTATCTTCCGAATGATCTGAAATGACCATTGCTCGAGACCCAGCCCCTTGCCTAGACCCCAACTCTGTATTTTCTCTCTCCACTTCGGATATTTTTAATTGAGAAACCTGTCATGGGTGGTGACTGAAATCAACATGTGGCAAGCAGGCAAAATAATATTACAGTTGATGAAAAAGTCGATCAGCTGAACCCAGGCAGCTAGGTAGTACAATATTTTGCCGCTGATCAGAGAATCGATCAGCTGAAGGCAAGCATAAAGGCAAAATAATATTGCAGCTCATCAAAGGATGGATTGGCTGGCCGGTGGGAAGCAGGCAAAATAATATTACAGCTGATTAAAAGTCGATCAGCTGAACCCAGACAGCTAGGCATAACAATATTCGCAGCTGATCAGAATGTCGATCAGCTGAAGCCAAGCACGTAGGTGAAATAATATTGCAGCTGATAAAAAAGTCGATCGGCTGAACCCAGACAGCTGGGCAGAACAATATCAATATTTCCAGCTGATCAGAAGGTCGATCAGCTGAAGCCAAGCACATAGGTGAAATAATATTGCAGGTGATAAAAAAGTCGATCGGCTGAACCCAGGCAGCTAGGCAGAACAATATTTGCAGCTGATGAGAAAGTTGATCAGCCAAGCACGTAGGTGAAATAATATTGCAGCTCATCAAAGGATGGATCAACCGAACCCAACCACCTAGGGCAGAATAATATTTCTACATACATACCCAATCAGCTCATCCGTAACATACAGGGGGTTAATATTTGATTATCTCCAGCATCCCAGGTCTGCAATATTGATTTTGGAACCTCTGCCACATACTCATCAGCTGCACCCTAAGCTCCTCGAGGATTAATATTAGAGAAGTATTATTACTTGACCTACCTCTTAGGGTTCAGCCCAGAATCCGGCGGACTTCGGAGGACCCTACACTCTAGGGATTAATCATATGTAGGGGGCCTAAACTCTTGGGCATTGTTGACTGCATATCGTGAAGGTCCAAAACAGCTTGCTAGAGAAGTGCTGATGGCTGATGCTGAAATGACTATGAAAGCAAGTGGCTGGACTACCAGGGCTAAGCCGACCTATAAAACGGACCGTTTCACACCCAAGGTTCACCTGTCAGGTAGCCAATGGAAGATTCGTATTGCAGAGAAAAAAGAAGAAATTCTGGCTTCGAAATTCAAACACGCTCCTGTTACAGCCTTTTGCGGAACTTAGGGCGCGGCCAGTTTTTTTTTTTTTTTGTAAGTTTTCGGCAGAATGGCTATCCTGACCTCAATTCTCAACGGATTCCCTTGGTGGTAGGCTCATTCTACTCGTGTTGTAAATGCGGAGGGCATGGCATCTTACGATTTTTTCTGAGAACCCCGAAATCATTTATTAGGTCAGATTGGGGTGTTTTGAGCTGTCTGAGAGCAGAATATGCCACAAAGTAGCTGTAGTGCTCAGATTGACCTAGAATTTTGATACAATGCACTTATAGGTATTACGGAGGGCAGCAAACACCGGGATAGTGAATGTGACTTGTATTTAAACTCTATCATACATGTAAACAGGTAGGATATCGGGTGAATTTCCCTAACAGCAGTAAATTTGAAATACAAGTTACATTCACTATCCCGGTGTTTGCTGCCCTCCGTAGTACCCATAAGTGCATTGTATCAAAATTCTAGGTCAATCCGAGGACTACAGCTACTTTGTGGCATATTCTGCTCCCAGACAGCTCAAAACACCCCAATCTGACCTAATAAATGATTTCGGGGTTCTCAGAAAAAATCGTAAGATGCCATGCCCTCCGCATTTACAACACGAGTAGAATGAGCCTACCACCAAGGGAATCCGTTGAGAATTGAGGTCAGGATAGCCATTCTGCCGAAAACTTACAAAAAAAAAAAAAAAACTGGCCGCGCCCTAAGTTCCGCAAAAGGCTGTAAATCAATGAAAAAACCTCCCACAAAAAAGGTAGATCTTTTCGACGGTGTCACACTATTGGACTCATATTATTTCACTAAATACTTCAAGGCCAAGGAAACGAAAGCACAGAAAGTGGTTGAAGAGGTGACTACATTGTTCAACCTTAATAAAGAGCAAGATAGGGCGTTCAGATTGGTTGCCAACCACTCAATATCTGAAGACCCTCCACCACTGAGAATGTATGTAGGAGGAGTTGGGGGGACTGGGAAATCCCAATTGATCAAGGCCTTGATAGATTTTTTGAACGTCGAGGTGAAGCTCATCGATTTATTGTTCTTACCCCAACAGGGACTGCAGCTGCACTCTTGAATGGTAGCACCTATCACTCGGTATTAGGAATATCTGACTCCATAGGGGGTGAGAGGCACGAAGGCATTGGCATAAGACGAGTTGCAGAACGTCTGAGAGGAGTCAATTATATTGTCTTGGATGAAGTGTCTATGGTGTCATGTTCTGCCCTCTATGAAATCAGTGCTAAGCTAGCACGTGCCTTGCAAGAGCCCAACGAACCGTTTGGTGGCATGAACATGATCTTTGCAGGAGATTTTGCACAGTTGCCACCTGTTAAAGCGCTATCACTATACAGCAGTGATGAGAAAGTGTCACCCATTGTGCACTCTAAACAACTTGTGCATGAGCAGAAAAATAGTATCGGGAAGATCCTCTGGAGACAGGTTACAACCGCGGTCATTTTGAAGGAGAACATGCGTCAGACCAAGGACACACCAGAAGATAGTAAGTTCAGGACGGCCCTACTAAATATGAGATATGGAGCATGCACACCAGATGACATTGCGTATCTACAGAGTAGGACTATCAGCAGACGGCCCGGCCATCCAAACTTCCGAGATCCCAAGTTCAATGAGGTATCAATTATCACTGCTTGGAATGCCCATAAAGACAAGATAAATAAGATGGGCTCCAAGAAGTTTGCTAAGGACACTGGCCAGGAGCTCACAGATTTCTTCTCGGAAGATACCTTAGTGTCAAATGCTGGAACTGAAGACAGGAAACCTAAGAACATGAGGAAAAGAAAAATTTCTAAAGTTACAGCTCTTTGCAGAACTTAGGGCGCGGGCTCTTTTTTTTTTTTTTTGGTAAGATTTCACGAGAACAGCCACTATGAGCTCAATTCTCACCCGAGTACCTTGGAAATAGGCTCATTCGATTCGCATGGCGAATCCGCAGGGCTCTGAATATTACGATTTTTTCTAAGCATCTCAAAATGATCAACTAGTTCGATTTTCGGTGTTTTTCACTGTCTGAAAGCAGAACATGTCCCATAGTAGGTATAGTGCTCCGATTGGCCTAGATTTTTGGTATGATGTACCTGTAGGTATTCCAGAGGGCCTCAAATACCGGGATAGTCAATGTAACTTGTACTTCAAATATACAGCTCATAGGGAAATTCACTTGATATTCTGATTGCCACAGTGTGTGTTAGATTTTAAGGAGAGGTCACATTGACTATCCCGGTATTTCAGGCCCTCTGAAATACCTACAAGTACATCATATCAAAAATCTAGGCCAATCGGAGCACTATACCTACTATGGGACATGTTCTGCTTTCAGACAGTGAAAAACACCGAAAATCGAACTAGTTGATCATTTTGAGATGCTTAGAAAAAATCGTAATATGCAGAGCCCTGCGGATTTGCCATGCGAATCGAATGAGCCCATTCCCAAGGTAATCGGGTGAGAATTGAGCTCATAGTGGCTGTTCTCGTGAAATCTTACCAAAAAAAAAAAAAAAGAGCCCGCGCCCTAAGTTCTGCAAAGAGCTGTAAGAAAGCAGTATCTGAATCTAGGCAAAACCAACTGTGGGATAGTTATCCGTCTTCTTCCGAACAGATACCGGGAAAATTAAGTCTGTGCCTCGGAATGCCGGTGATGATAAGGAACAACAATGCAACAGAATTATGTGTCACAAAAGGCCAGGAGGCATTGGTCGTTGGATGGCAAGATTGTATTGGCAGTCGTGGCCAGAAAATATTGGATACACTGTTTGTTGAATTAGTGAAACCTCCCAAGACCGTCCAGATTCCGGGCTTACCTTCAAATATTGTGGCCCTCTCACGCTCTTCAAGGAAAGTGTGGTGCTCACTCCCGGATGACATGCTAATGCAGATTGAGCGGGAACAAGTATTAATTTTGCCAAACTTTGCCATGACAGATTATGTGTCACAAGGAAAGTCTAAGGATGTTAACGTGGTCGATTTGAATAACTGCAAGGACCATTTCTCATATTATACTGCTCTATCACGAGGCACTAGCTCTGAGGGTACTGTTATTCTTCAAGGGATGGATGCCTCTAAAGTAACAAAAGGAATTTCTGGATTCCTCTGGCAAGAATTCAGAGAACTTGAGATCTTGAATGAAATCACAGCCCTTCTCTATAAAAATAGACTACCCCTTGCAGTCAGAGGTATAAACAGAAAAGAGCTACTAAGAGCATATCAAATATGGAGAGGTGGTCATCATGAACCCGCCAGTTTGCATGAACATATCAAGTGGAAGTCTGGTGATCCGGCTTCGATGCCAGCTAATATGGCAGCTGGAAAGTGGGAGCTAGTAGGCTCGGATAGACTTAAAGGCAAGGAAACTGAAGAGAAGGCTGGTCCCAAAAAGCGCAAGGCTTCTGACAAGCCTGTAAACCCACCCAAAGCGAAAATGCCTAAGATATCTGGACTGTTGCCTATTGGGACATGTTGGGACTCCAAAGACTATAGCTGTTCATATGATGCTGCGATAACCGTGATATATGATATATGGCAGGACCATGGACCCAAATGGTCAGACAGATTTGACAGGATGGGTAACTATATGACTTGTCTTGGCCGTGATTTCCAATCCGTGAAATTAAAGACTGAAAAACTAGAAGATGCCAGGGACAGAGTATGTAAAATGCTGCATGAAGATTCCCCTTCTCAATTTCCATATGGTGCAGAACTGACAGATATTGACGACCTCTACTCAAAATTGTTTGGAACGACTACTTGGGGTACTGAGACAATAAAATGTCTGCACTGTGGGTACTGTGAGATGGAATGTGATGCCTTTGAAAATTTCCAGACCATCACCAGTGATAATAAACTGAGAACTCGCCACAAGCGAGAGTATGCAATTTCGCATTGGCTGAACTCTCAAAAATTGTCAAAGGTCAACCGCTCATGTCCGCATTGCAGGGATGGGCTTGCAAAAATCATCAAAGTAGACTCAGCCCCTCCGCTTCTGTATCTCTCATTAGCAGACAAATCAATTGGTATTGATCCGGCAATAAATCTGACAATTGGCAGTGAACTTTGTCGTTATGCATTGAGGGGAGTGATCTATAGTGGAGGGTTCCACTTCACCTCTCGTATAATCAAGCCAAATGGAGCAGTTTGGTGCCACGATGGAATTGAGACAGGGCAGAAACCCGACTCGGAAGGGCTGATTCACACCCAACCCCCTAAATTTCTGTCCACATGCTCTGGAGGTAAGATGACAAGGTCTGCAGCTGGAGTCGTATATGCTCTGCTTGACCAGTAGTTGCATGCACTTTTTCCCTCAATTATTTCTCATGCATAGTCTCATTTCGATCCTGATAGAGGCCTGGCTCAGATATTGTTTGTTCGAACAGCCAGTTCCATTACAGAGGTGGATCCAAGAATTATACGCGTGATCTGATTACCTTTCCTGACCAGAACCGAGAAAAAATGTATCCAAGCACACCAAGTAGAATGAGGTCCTTAGAGGTCTATCAGATATCTTCCCATGCCCTGGAATAATTGACCCAGTGGTAAAAACAATTTTTTTACCCCGGCCCTTAACTGCATATTCCTTTTTTTTCTTCGAATCACTAAAGGAGTGAACACACGTGACCTGATTATCCACAGTGCACGTGGGGAGTGCTTTCCGACCCGAAAATGTGTTAAGTACACCAAATGGAATGAGGTCTCTAGACGTCTAGCAGATATTTTTGCATACCCTAAAATGATTGATTCGGAGTTTTTTTTTTTTCCTCTGCGCCCCATTCCAATATTATACACATGATGACTACCTTTCTGGCCACAGAAGTATCACATTAAAAAAAAAAAAAGCACAAGTTTTTGCCGGGCAACGCCACGGCCCTACACCCCAAGTAAACTATTGGGAAGAGATATTGAAGGGTGTGACTGCAAAAATTGAGTGCAATGTCCCGACAATATGTGCTGAGTGATTTGAGTACGCAGAGTGTCAATCGTTGCTTTCTCTTCACCCGGGATCTGATGCAGTGCCGCAATGGAGAGAAGCATGGGTTTACGATGACTTTCGAACGAGTTGAAAAAGTCGGCGACAGAAGCTGAGGATCGAATTTCGGGGCCTGCGGAGGTGACAGTTTCAAGGTGTTTTCGTATGGCGGCACGCAGCTTAGACCGTAGATTACGTCCACCAGAGACCGATATATTCAAAGCAGCAGCCAAGTGTGATAAACTTTCGGTCGACTTTTGTTTTGGGTCTGCGTCCAGAACAAGATTTAAAACAGCTTTGGACATATCTGCAGATGAAGCGAAATCTTTGGAACAGGCGCGACAGGCCGAGCGATCCGGACGTGGACTCACAGACGCAGCAATTTGAGACGCGAAAACCAGCCGGCACGACACAAAGTCCAGTGCGTTCCGGGTTGAGATGCAGCGGGACGAAAATCGCATGTCAGATGAACCAGGCTTGAAGCGCACTGCTGCGAGAAATATGGTGGCACACAACGCCAGGGAAATGGCAAGGAAAAGCGATTGCGCGGCGATGGGCGGCTAGGGGCAGACCGGAACAGGCCGGATAAGGATCCGATGGATGGTCCGTGCGCTTGGGGCGCTGGCACGGAAGTGGCGACTTTCGTCGCGCGGGCCCCATTGTCGATTGCGACGTGAAAACAACTGACGACGCTACGTTGACAGATAAGCGATACGTGCCTTTCGACGACGTGCGCGGTGTGATTGAGCCGGTGGCCGTGCGGATGCAGCGCGATTGGTCGACTAGGCGGTACCGCCTCGAGACTATGGAGCCCGCCACCGTGGGAAGTGATTACAGTCAGGATGATTGACACATCACTCCGATCACTATTTTGTCACTCGGCCCGAGTGTGTCGGACATGAGTGTTTTTTCGACCCACTCAGGCTGAGTGACCAGGATACACTTGAGTGAAATACACTTGTTGTGAGCGAGTTTTGAGTAATCTATAAACTGCCCTCCCTCGTCCTCTGCGGTCATTTTGCGACATTAGAGATGATTAGACATCAATTGAAAGGTGTTGTTTGGTTCGGAGGCTCCTGCCCGCCGATCAAAAGCCTTTTTCTTCCGCTCGCTCACTTCATCATTGACCACACGATCGCCAGTCCCAACGCGTTCTCATCGTTGATACTCCTGTCAATCCATTCTAATCCACTTCTCCCTTCACTCGCCCCTTTCCGAGTCTCGAGTCCTGTTTTACGATCTTTTTGAATCGTCCTCTCCCCCTCTTGCCGATATTTTCATCATTTCAATGGGTAGAACAAAAAAAGAATCGACCAACTTCAAGATATGCCACTGTAAACCGACCTGCGGAAAGCTTAGAAGTGCGCGTACACCTGCTTACACGGCGAGACCATTACCTCGAAGAAATGGATGGAGGAGGGTGAGTTGGGCGGTTCTTCACCCCCGCGCACCCAAGAAACGGAAAGTTTCTTTCCAAGTTGAGTCCGACGACGATGACGAAGCTGTACGGGCTGTGCTGAGTAAATATATGCAGTCAAAATCATGACCAACCCTGATGTATTGGACTGAGGCGGAGAAAAATGACTCCAAACAGGCGGTGGGTCAATATATGCGCCCCAAACCTATCTCTTACTTTATACTTTCAGATTAAGAAGGTGAGTAAAGCCGTTCAACCACCAAGAGTCGCCGTCACGGCCCAGGTTAGTGAATATATGCACCTAAAATCCATTACTCACCTTCGAATTATTAGACTTCAAAACAAAAGAAAACCAAGCAGCCCCCCAAAACGACTTTACCAACAGAAGTAAGTGGAGATATGGTTGAATATCCGCCACTGATTGCATTGTGAGACGAACCCAAAGAAGCAGAAAATTGCAGAACCACCGGCCGAAGAGCCGGCTGCAAAGAAGGTGCATCTCTCCTTCTCTGTCTCTTTACTCTCTCTGTTCCCCGGCGCGATCACATTTGACATCCCCGTAGGTCAAGAATATGAAGTCAGTGCCCCATCCCCACCTCAGAAATCGCTAAAACCAGAACCACGTTAGCGGAAGCAAAGCTCAAAGCCGCCCTCTCCGGTATGGGCCAATCTTCCAAACGTCTGCCCTACTGTCATGTGCGACGATCCTCTCCCCGAGACTCAGAACAAACGAAGACTATCTTTGTTTGTCAAGCGCCAAGGTCTTATCAGCGAAGTTGGCTCTCGCGGCCCGGGTGTTTCCTTTACCGAGTTACAGATCTGCGCCGCAATTACTCAAGAAAAGCATCGCGAGAAATATATTGAGCTCGGCAAACAGAATCAGTGGCCTCAAATCATCGACTACAATACTGTTCCAGCACGTATCCTCAAACTGAAAGACTCCCTGCTCAAGATGATTCAAGACCCAGACGTCTTGCAAACCTCGTTTATCTGGAATGACTTTATCAGCCGTATCGACTCACAGATTTTCAAATTCGCCAGCTCGGCATCTACCGATGCTTTGTACGGACGTCGATGCGGGTAGTGAGTCGTACTTTCCAACTGTTGCGCTGTGAATTAAATTTTCTATCCAGTTATGGGCTGAAAGGCGAATTCTTGATCAATTCTACGCTCCTGCGTTTACTTTCAAAGGAAGAGGAAGCCCTAAGCTACAAATTATACGACACCCTATCCAGCATTATCGACGAGGCCCCCGATCGTTTCGACGAGTGCGACGACACCTCTAACCTCATAGCACTTAAGGATTTCGTGGCTTTTATTCTTACCCCATTCACCGCCGCCCTATTGATCCCTGAAGACCGCAACATTAGCCTAGAAGATGTTACCGACGTGCAGGACGCGAGTAATAACTTTGGGGACATGATGCAGCCCAACGACGACGAGCTTACCATCGAAGATCTCCATCGAAAGAACATCAGAGCAATGAGCAACGCTAACAATCCCTTCTTCTCCCAACCACCCCGCCACCGCAAACCCGCATTCTTGGTTAGTTTCTGCTTTTTCTTTGAATGATTCTCTCCTTGTTCTCAGGGCCTACAGATCGAGGCAAAGCCACTGGAAATCGAGAGCAAGCAAGAAGTGGTCCGTTGAATATTTTTATTGTACCCAACACTATCTTATACCTTTCCAGAACTCGAAGTCGCAGCTCAAGGAGTCGAAACCCAAGCCCAAAGGCACAGGCAAGGTAAGCTCAAGCATGTAATCATCGTGCTGCACATTGAATGCTGTTAAGCCCAAGGCAAAACCGAAGGGCCTTCTTTCGCTTGATGATTTTCTGGAGGTAATATTCCATAAATTACGATTCGTTGCCAACTAAATGTTGCTAGCCGGCTCCGAAACCCAAAAATACCAATGGGAAGAACAAACCTGCAGGCAAGGCTAAGGTAAATACGAATGATTGCATTAGTTGCTGCTTACCTGAGGGATGGCTAGATACCCAAGAAGAATCCTTCGCAAGATAACAATGTGTCGACCGTTGGGGGATACGGGACGCGCTCCAAGTCGAAGATGAAGTCCGAATCGGAGTAGAGTTGTCCATTAGTACTGCTTCTGTGCGATTTTTTCCTGCTCTTCCGTGGTCTAAATAATTATTTCGTCTGTAATGGACCCTTTTAATCTTATCTACGATGACGCTGTACTGGCTTGAGTGCGGGTGGCAAGCAGGGGTCGACTTTGTGCGACATACGCGCCATGGGAATGTGTCACGTGGTCGCTTCCTCTTAGCTTCTCACCACCATCTTCGCGTTCCCAGTACTTTCTCCCGTCACATTTCTCTCTATTTCGGTCCTCATGCTATCGATAGACTCCTCTCGAAGGCTCCTACGACCTTTTCCCTCGAATTCGAGTCCAATTCGACCAATCAACGCGTGAAAATGGAATATTCCGTCAATTCCCCAACAAGGACGCGTGGTCCTTCTCTGTGGGCCAGGACTCCTTTCTATTGGACCCCAATATACTGTAAGTCATCCAGTGTGCCCCATCCAACCCTTTTTTCCTTCCTGCTGGCCGAGATTTGACTCACACCCGGGACACCGGTCGGCGGGTCGGGAATACATCGGTTGGGGTCTCTCGACCATTTGTTCTCGGGGCTCATGTTTCTCTACACCCTCTCTAGATGCCTTACTACCCAATTCTCACCAAAGGAGTGATGTCTTCGAGACTGGGAGGCTGCCAAGTATAACGGTGAGCTCTATGATGTGTCCTGATCCCTGCTCGTCCCATACACCGTAGTCGACTTCCCTTCCTTCTATCATTTCGCTACCATCTCTCTGACATCTCCCCCTCTGTCCATAATGGTAACCGAGATCTAGATCGGTGTGCGCCTGCCTGAGAGCGCAGCAAAGGTTCATGGGTGTGTTTTCCTCTTCGTTCTCTTGATAACACTGGCTTTACCACTCCCCATGTAGGACACGCTGGGTTCGCACGAGGAAGTCGTGTGTTCCAGCGTTTTGATCGAGCGCAACCGCCTCCCGCTGATCACGACACAGAACATGGCCGACGACACGAACGACCCGATTTGAATCAGGTTCGACCTTGCTCGATATCCTGCTAATGACGCGTCTCCCAAATCTTCCATGCACACTGCTTCCACATCGCCTCGGACCGCGCCGGGATCGGGTTCGACTTCCTCACCACCTCGAACTCTGGGATTCGACTGGGATTTGCGTGCGGCACGAACCTTGGCGTGTTCCCGAGCTTCTACCACCCGTAGGTGTTTACGCCGCGGGGTTTATGGTGGTCAGTCTCTTTGTGCATCGCTTCTGGTTGAAGCTAACCGAACTCGCGCCAATGGGCTGCTACATCGTCAACAGTCCTTTTGGGACGCCATTTTACATCGTGGACGCGGCTTCACTCCCAAGACGCGGCGGTAGCGGATTAATCAGGTACATGCACCCTGTTCCTACTTTCCCTCAAGATCTTGACGCGCGTGCACCGCAGCCTCGCGCTTCGCTGGGCATGTTTCCATTCCTTGTGCGGCGGTGCTCTGATCTCCATGCTTTTCCACCTCCAACTTTCCGCTTGCCTGCTCCTTCTCCTCCTCCGGTTCCTATCACCCTTCCTCTTATCGTCCATCTTAATCATCCTGCTTAAATTTTCTTAGATCGTTGAGGTGAAAAAGGCGGCTACCGGCGAGTTGGGAGGTGTGTCCGCCTTATCTTTTTGTTCCTTTCACTCGCTCTTCATGCCGTGGGCTGCCCCGCGGCGTAGTAGACCGCCGGTGCCTCTCGTGCGCGCTGAATGGACGTGGCACCCGATGTATATGTCCCGGAGGGTCACGCCGAACTAATCCTGATTGCGTCTCGCCTTCTTTTCAGGTAGGTGTTGTGAGTAGTTTCGGTACTTCCTTCAACTCCACCGGTACTAACTCGTGGCCAGAATGTAAGTCGAGCGCGCAGACATATTACCAACCAACGAGTCTATGCTCATCTCCAAGCGAGTGAGGTGAGATATCCGTTCCTTGTACATCATTCTGTGACGTGACTGATTCCGCCCATATTTCAGACTTCGCTGCTGCATTGTAGATCGGATCAACGGTGTGTGTTCAAGCTCTCGTTCTTCCCAGTCCGTCTGACTTAGCTTCGCCGCAATTGTGAGGCCAACTTTCCATGCATCTCAGGAAGATATTTATGTGAGCCTGTCCCTCTTAATGTCGACAACCAGCTGATGCGGAGATAAGTTCCTCCGCGAAACCTCGAGTTCCAAAATCCGTTCAATCACGGTGCTTGTCAATTTTCGTCCTTGATTTCGTGTACTGACTTGTGTTTCGTGGAATACAGTCTTTCCATTCGAGATGCGTCGATTTCCTTAATCGGAAGCGTTGCGTGATGCCATCCTTTTTTCTGGTTAGCGCGCTCGAGAACGCCCGAGTTCGCGAGGGCGTCAATCGGAGCGGGTGATACTTGGGGAGTGTCTCCGTGGATGCGGTTGCCCCTCGTCTGTGCTATCAAATCTTAATGCTAACAAATGCTCAGGATGTATACTAATTGCTGCGCGCGTGAAGAAATCAACTTTTTCGGCGCACCCCCTCCCCATTGGAAGCTATCGAGGTGAGCCTTCCGCTTCTTTTACTTCATTTCTTGTCAGCTCACGAACTAGCTACATATTGACGCCTACTTTCTCGATCGAACACTGCAAAGACTTCAACTCGGATTAGCGGTAAATTCCCGAATCGACTCGATTCCCAACCCGTCTAATTCCGCTTCTCGCTATTCGGTGCTTAACTTTTGCCTTGTAGGGTGCACATCTAAGCGAGTATTTCCCTCTTCCCATCGACAACGTGATTTCTGATTAGAACAGGTTTATCCCGTCTTTTTCAAGAATACTTTTACCTACGGTACTTGCATATTTCGCACTTGACTTGCTTATATTCGGTTCAATTTGCGCCCTGGTGAGTCATCCATTTATTTTATTTTCTGTCTCAATTTGTCTGATTCCTCCGTAGGTCGCTTCGAAAACCGAGTTGAGCATGCGGCGGGGGTTTGAAGTGGGCAGATTAGGTATATAACCGTGTATTTATGTACAAGTAATAGATTTATTTTGAAACCTCATCTCGAGTGAAATACACAATCAGGCTGATTGAGTGGTTCAATCAAGCTGATTGACTGGACGCACTCAGACTGAGTGTACCACACACTCAACCCGAGTGAGATTTCTGCCAAAAATCAATCAGCCTGAGTGTAACCTTACACTCAGGCTGATTGACCCTCGCACTCGACCTGAGTGATCCGATACACTCGGGTTGAGTGATTCGATACACTCAACCCGAGTGTAATCTCTCCCCACAGTGCCGCATTTGTGCTGTGCTTCGTCCTGTTTGCAGGTATACCATACGGCGACGCTTCCGTCATTGCAAGGAGTGATTTCTGGGCAGAAACGGGGAGAGCTAAGCGATTCCACGAGCACATCCGAGAATTCGCGATTTGCGCCATTTTGAGCTTGTGGGGCTCGACTGCGGGGACAGCACATTTCCGCGACCATTGGGTCTACACTCTTGAGGAGTGGGGCGTGTCCCATGGCAAACCCCCCTTGCGCTCCCCCACAATCACCTCACGTGATCTCTTGATGTCGACAGGGTTCAATTCCCCGTAGTGCAGTCCATTTTCTCAACGAAGAATAATTTGGGGTGGAGTCGGTAGACTCCTTTATATATCAAAGTAGTCATTATAAATAGGAATAAAGAGGAGGAACTCTGCTAAGCCATAAAGGTTGACGAAAAAGATTGGCAGGGCACATTCAATTTCTAAGCTGTACTCGTACCAATGAAGAAGACAAAGGATGGTAAAACCCAATGACAAAGAGGTTTATCAGAACAGATCGTTGGGGTCCAAGTTGCATATACCGATCAAATGAGAAGTAGTTGTGGAGGACAAGTGGATTTTGGAACATTCCACCCCTTCTGGAGCCCCCCAAAAAACACCGGGTGTATATAAGGTGCAGTTTTTTCCACATAGTGAGAGTGGGTTCGCGACCTCATCTGCGCAGGCCGTCACAAATGCTGCAAGTAGGACGAAAAAAATTAAGCCGGTGGGATAAGGTAAAATGAACCACGATAGGCAGGTTCAAACCTGGCACCTCCGTCAAGGTACAGGAGCAGGGCGACAGGAAGTAACCACTCTGCTATAATACCAACAAAAGCTGTTCCCTCCAGGTATATACATAGGTACGGGCGGCGGCAGCCGCGGGCAAAAAAATTCCTTATCGGGAAAGATGATAGTGGGGGAGGCGTGCGCGGGCTCCCATGGCAGGAGCGGGATCCATTGAGCGACTCGAGCACAAAGACCCCTACGGGAAACAGGTCACGTGCGCAGGCCGCCCGCATCGGGTCTTCCCGGTACCGTGATAGGGGTTCATTTTCACTGCGCTTGCCTCAGTTGTTTAATGCATGTCCTTATATGCCATTCTGGCTATCCTGGTTCTATCCTGCTAGCTACGTTTTTTTTTTTTTTTTCCCGACTTCCGCCAAAATGTTCCCGGTTCGGGGCCTTCGCAGGTAATGAATGCGGGAAGTATTATCACGGTGCTCATGTGGGCATGCAATGGACTTCCAAGAAATCGTTGTTCACGTTCACGCGCATGGGCAGCAGTGTGGGTCTGTTGGGGAGTTGTGGGTGGAGTGACAGTGTTATTTTGAAGATCCCTGGAAATGTTGTTTTACAGCTCTTTGCGGAACTTAGGGCACGGACAATTTTTTTCTGTTTTTGGCCATTTGGGGCAGAAAAGCCGCCCTGACTTCAATTCCTGTCGGATTCCCTCAAGACCAATCTCATTCTACTCGCACTGAAAATCTGCAGTAACCAGTCTCCTTGATTGTCTTTTTTGATGTCTGAATGAAATTTTCACCCAAAAAATCCAGATTTCAGGCAGGACAGCTGTAGCGTTGGTAGTAGTGCTCCGATTGGTCTAATTCATCAATATGTCATGCATGGATGGTATATCCAGTCACCTGTACCTTTTATATGTCCCAATACAAGGGCTTCCCCCTTGGTAGTCATGCTCACTGTGGGGCATAGATATTATCCATGCTATACTGCACAGAAAATTGAAATGGTTGGCTATGTTGACTACCAGAATACACCAAGAACTAGATAACACATAGAAGTGTGTTGTTTCAAAAATATAGGTCAATCGGGGCACAATTACCACTACAGCTGTCCTGCCTGAAATCTGGATTTTTTGGGTGAAATTTTTATTCGGGGATCAAAAAGGAGAATCAAGGAGACTATTGAATGCGGATTTTCAGTGCGAGTAGAATGAGATAGGTCTTGAGGCAATCCGACAAGAATTGAAGCCAAGGCGGCTGTTCTGCCCAAAACAGCCAAAAACAGAAAAAAAATATCCGTGCCCTAAGTTCTCCAAAGAGCTGTAAATGGACAGAAAAAAATGGGTGGGGTACAGTGACATACATTGTAAGTCAGAAGATTCCACAGTTGAGGCAGATACAGATAGGAAGAGAGCCCACGATGTGAGGATTCCGCACCGATATGATACCCGGCAGCACTCAGGATCACAGTGAAGGAGGGGAATAGTCAACTACAGCCTTGCAGTTGAGGAGAATCTTTCAAAAATGAAAGGATTAGCAACTGCAATAGACAACCTGTCTATTGGCAAAGAAATTGCCCCGCTACTGAATCTCACTGCAAGGCAGCAGCTACTTAGCGGTTCCAAGGACTTGAAAACTGGCGTAACACCCCTTGGTTCTCAGGGAGGCCAGGTAGTAGGAACTTAAGTAGCTCGCAACTTTCCTCCACTGCTCTCCAAAGCACCACTCGCAGTAAGATCTGAGTGACGAAATGCTCACCCGGGCCTCCACCCCCTGCTCTGGGAATCAGACAAAAACAATCGAGAAATCTGGTGAAATAGAGTACCCGTGCCTCGCAGACCCCTCGCCACCTTTTGGTTCAACCTGACACTCCGTCCAACACAGAATGGCATCTATTCCAGTGCATACGATGAGCTTTGACGAATCCAATTTATTCAGGGGCTCATATTTCCGCACAGATCTACAATCCTCACCTCCGACCGGTGCGCCTCGCAATGGATTGCCTATGAGGGTGCCTTGCTCCTTTGTGTTGAATAAAGGCAAAAACCATCATCAATTGGGCTTGGTTTATTCTCAACATCGTACACTTGAGATCCAACGCTGCATATTTACTGATACAGCCCCGTAGATTCATGTACCAAGCCTAATTCGTATGTTTCCCTCACGACCGCGTAGTGCGAATTCACTCGCTGCGATATGACATTATACAATTCCAACTTGGACCCGCTGTGCCATATTCGTCATACGCCCTGGCGGCAAAAAAAATCTTACTAACACCATACAGCAACCCTAGGGGCTTTGCTTAATCATCTCCTGTTGAGACACGAATCCAGGATTAAATCCGGGATTAATTAATCCGTACCACTACCTACCGAATATGGAAGGTGTGGGAGATTAATCAGGATTAATCCGGATTCAACGTGTTCATAGGAAACAGCAAAAACTGTCACAAGCAGGGTTTGAACCCACAACCTGTGGATACCAAGACTGACCGGAACCTGAGACTTTTCCAACTGAGCCATGTAAGCTTGGAAAGTGTTTGAAAATATGACACTAGACCTTGTTCTAGCATCTACATTTGTATGTGTGGCAGCTGCTCTTACAGCTGTTTGCAGAACTTAGGGCGCAGCGTGTTTTTTTTTTTTTTTGTAAGTTTTCACGAGAACAGCGATTGCAGGATCATTTCTTAACCGTTTACCCTGAAAATAGGCTCATTCGATTCGCACGGAAAGGGCGGAGGGCCTCATCTCCTAGGTTTTTTTATGGGCACCAAAATTTTCCTTTTTGGGATAGATTCCCGTGTTTTTCAGTGGTTGAGCGGAGAACACGTCCCACGGGACCTATTTTGCTCCAATTGACCTAGATTTTTATTATGGTGGACTTCAACATATTCCGGAGGGCCTGAAATACCGGTATTTTGAATGGGATCAATACTTCAAATATACAGTTCATAGATACATTCCTTTCATATTGTTGATCCCAAAGTGTATGGTAGATACAAACCAAAGTTCACATTTACTATCACGGTATATCAGGCCCTCCGGAATATGTTGAAGTCCACCATAATAAAAATCTAGGTCAATCGGAGCAAAATAGGTCCCGTGGGACGTGTTCTCCACTCAACCACTGAAAAACACGGGAATCTATCCCAAAAAGGAAATTTTCGGTGCCCATAAAAAAACCTAAGAGATGAGGCCCTCCGCCCATTCCGTGCAAATCGAATGAGCCTATTTCCAGGGTAAACGGTTAAGAAATGATCCTGCAATCGCTGTTCTCGTGAAAACTTACAAAAAAAAAAAAAAACACGCCGCGCCCTAAGTTCTGCAAACAGCTGTAAAGCCCAAAGTGCAAACCAGTTCTGAAAGGGAAGTTAAGGTTTACACAACATTTCAGGAGCACCTCGATACCAACCACTTTGCAGTGTAAGTCTAACAATCCGTACCACTCACTGCCTACTGGATATGGAAGGTGTGGGAGATTATTGCAATTTTCAAATCTAATGTCTTTCGGCGAAAAAAAAAAAAAAAAAATTTGGATTGAGTGCGCCAGACGTGGCACGTTCGGTCCCCGGACCGTGCATTCTTTTTTGGGACACACGACCAAACAAAGCAACTTTCTGGACACTCTTTGACGCTCCTCCGCCCCTCGCACCCTCCATGCCGAACCGCAGAATACAGGACGACTCCAAGAAGATTGCTCTCCGTATGATTGATCGTGGCCGCGACTCTCGGGAAGAGATAGCTGAAATCTGTGGCTTTTCGAAGCGTACGCTGGGCCGCACTCTCCGCCGGTACCGCACCACTGGAAGCGTCGCTAGGGCAGCTCCGATTGGTACAGGTAGACCGCGACTTCTACATGCTAGAGACTCCCTCTACCTGCTCCGCCTCGCCAAACACCAGCCTTGCACATTCCTTGATGAATACCAAAAGTTCCTCGACACACACCGCCATCTTCCCGCATCTATTTCCACGATCCATCGTACCTTCGAACGTGCCGGAATCAGCGTCAAAAATGTCCAGAAAATGGCGTCAGAACGTGATCCCATGCAGGAGGGAGAATTTGTGGCCCGCATCGCTGAATATCCAGCAAATTACTTGGTCCCTCTCGATGAAATGTCCAAGGATAACCGGACGTATGCGCGGTTGTGGGGCAGATCGGCTGTTGGGAGTTGCAAGCGCAGATACACGGCAATCGCTGCCATGGCACTCGACAAAGGCATCATTGCCTGCCGGGTGATTGAAGGGTCTTCGGACAGAGATACTTTTATTGACTTTCTAGAGACTGACCTTGTGAGTGTTCCTCTTTGTCATTCACCCATATAGTTTTCACCTCCCTTTAGCTGCCTGTTATGAATCCATACCCCGGTCCTCAAAGCGTCCTTTCGCTCGACAACGCGAGAATCCATCACTCAGATGAGATTCGTGAACTTGTCGAATCTTACGGTACACTCTATTGTTTGACAGAACTCTGATTATTCTGATGAAGCATTCCAGGATGTCGGATTGAGTACCTCCCACCCTACTCACCTCATTACAATCCCATCGAACAAGTTTTCTCGGTCATCAAATCGCATCTTCGTCGCATCGGCCTTGGCGCTTTCCCTGCATCCGCCGCATATTACGAGCTGTACCGTGCTTTCCAGATCATCACTCCAGAAATGACGTGGGGATTTTTTAGACATGCTGGACTTGTTTAGCGCCACTACTAGTATACAGCTTTGACATGTGTAACAATCAAACAACCGAACAAGTATGCAATCAGAAACCCGCCTTCCCTTTCTTCCATTGAGCCTCCGCATATCTAACTTAGGGATCGGCACCGGGTTACGACCCGTACAACTACGGGCCGTAAACCGTATCATTTTTCGGGCTATACGGGACGGTTACGGTACGGCTTCAGATGCCGTATAAAGCCGTATACGGCTGCCGATAACTCTGCCGAATCATGGTAGGTAGGATCAAATATTGTAGATTCAAACATTTTAATCCTACCTGAGGCTCTCTTGTACCCTCACTTCAGTCCCGGCGCGCTCAATCACGTGTTATAAATTAGCCGTACCGTAACCGTAACCGTATAAGGCATCCCAGAGGGCTATACGGGACGGTACGGATCTGCCGTATAGCCGTATGCCGTATGCCGTACTATACGGTTACGGTGCCGATCCCTAATCTAACTGAAACCCGCTGCCCTATCTCAAGGTACTTGTCCAGAATTTCGTTTTCCACAAATTCGAGAACATGGGGACCGGCGAGTTTCATGGGCGTCAGCTGGTCAAGAATATCGGGCCCGAGATCAAATGCCGTACAGAATTCGGCAATCGTCAGTCGGGTGGGTTTGAGCGGTGATGCAGAGGTCGAAGGCAGAGGAGCAGGACGCGAAGGAGAACGGGGGACTTGGGGCTGGGAGTGAGAGGCAGAGGCAGAGGCGGCATTGGTGAGAAACGGTTGGAAGATGGCAGCCAGGCCGGCAAAATCATTGTTTATCGTAACGGAAGATGTTGATGCAGGTTTTGCGGATGAGGATTGTCGGCGCGCGGCCAGCACAGCGATGTCATCCACATCATCGGACTGAGCTTCGGCTGGCCAAAACATTTTTTCTTCATTCGGACCTGGCGGCATATCTACGCTGACTCCCGGAGTTTCGGCCAACTAAGAGAATCGAGTTGTCAGCAAGATGGTCTGAATCGAAGGTATAGATTACTAACAATAGCAGCGGACCATGTTTTGAGATGCAGGGGAGTAAGACGAACATGGGATGCGGAAGGGTTTCCCACAAAGCAAAACCGTGAAGTGCAAGCTTTATCAGAGCAACGGTGCGCGTCCTGTAATTGGGTGATTGTCTCGGCCATCGCTTCTTCCTCTTCGGTCAACTGAGCGGTAGTCAAGACAGGTGGCGGAGATATGAATGTAGCACGCACCTTTCTCTTCTTAGATTTACGTGGATCAGCCTCCCCCCCTTCCTCGTCCCTTCCACGTTGCGTGCCTGTTGTCGGTTGATTGGTCGGCTGTACAAGAATCAGTGGAGGATGTATTGATGCTCGAGAAGTACTCACGAGCTCAGTTATATTCAACTGAACCTTCCCATTCATGTCCCCCAGCATCGTTTTATAGTCCTTCTCCGAGTTGAGCCGCATTGCTTTATCACCCCGAGGAATAGTGTATAGGACGGAAAAAGCAGTAGTACGGAGATTTCCTCCAACAATCTTGAATTTCAGCGGGGAGGCATAGCCAAGGTCATCAATAAGAGTATCAAGGGTGGTAGCAAAGTCGGAGTTTTCATGGACAAAAGTATTGATGTTGATCATTTCGGCGCGCGCATTTTTGCGAGAGGGTTTCTCACCAGCTGGCGTGGGAGGAAGGAGAGGTTGGAAGTGAATGTTGTACTTGATCCCTTTGCCGTCGTTATATGCTGACTCTAGAGATCATTCAATGTGTCCATAAGCTTCAGCGAATCGGAAGAGAGAGGCTTCATTGCTGAACCTTTAGGTTTGGCTACCCAAGGGAACTTGGATTTCGAGCCATTTTGCTACAAGGACAAACAAAGCTTAGTCATACAAAATTAGTCATTGCACAAAATTAATTCCTGAACCTTTGTAAGGAAACAGGAAAAAGTAACTCAAATGTAGATATTTTTTCCCAACTTTACTGATTTATCTGCCTGTGGGCCACTCCGTTTCACTCACGAGATTCACTCGTTTCTACTTTAGCTATTAGTCATTTCTGCTTGATGTTCGGGGCAGTATCCGTTGACGTGAGAATTGGGCAACGGTTACATGTGATATTCCGATCAGATGGGTCGTTATTTGGCGTTACTTGACATGTTAATTGGTAAACCTCAAAAATCGACTTCCTTTAATCATGAAAATAATGTTGGGAGCAGTAGAGGTACATTATAGAGAAGATTAGTGTGTCCAAAATTTAAAAAATCCATCCAGAATGTAATAACTTGGCTCGGCACCAAATAATTGGACAAATAACAACTTGTTATTTGTCCAAGTCAGCCACCTCAAATTTAATCGTCCTTCATCGCGCTGGAGTGCCTCGTCTTTCTTTTTGGCTCAGCTGCTCTCCTGTGACCTTCAAAGTCTCTGATTGACTCTTGTGTGTATCTTGAGGTTTGAAAACATGCCAAAAACTGCTGCTCTTCTCTGTCAGTAACATGGAACCACGGTGCTGCCCTGGATGCCCCAAGGGGTCAAAGGATCACCCACGACCACCGGATGCCCCTCCATGAGGGCATCCTCGGATCAGGAAAGACAATGAAGAGGACTCGTGAGTCGTAAGGTTCATTTCAGCTCACCACGGTGTGCTTCATGAACCATAGCCTGATTGCGGCAAACAGATGAAAGCCCTGGCAAGAAAACCAGAACCTTGCAGGAAAACATAAAAAACAAGGAGGGGGTACACCCACTTCTTCAACTAACCCTACATCAGAGCAGTCCGCACCTGCCGATGGTGTAAGAAGTCAACATGCCCCGGAAACCATGACACCTTAGACTGCAAGGTTGTATGCAAGATTCACTGTCAAAAATGCGGCCAATTCCAGGGGTGCAGGGGTGTGGACAATGGCAGGAAATGTACACAGAGATCATGATAATTTCAATACCTCAACTTCTTGAAGTACTACCAGCACTCTGCGCATCCAGCTGTATATTTAATCTAGTCTTCTTGAATGCTCCTGTGATGACCTGGCAAGTTTCATTGAATTCCCTTCTCTTTTCCCCTGTTTGAATTCTTTTTTGTGTTTGTCGCCGTCGGGACAAAGGGTGCATTGAAAGAGAAACCCGGAGAATATCAATCCGAGTCTCCGAGATCAATCGCTTTGTCTCGATCTTGCCAGTGCATATGAAACTTGGCTCTCTCCTCCGTGTCCTTCCTTGCCATCTTCTGCAATTTGCCTGCCTCCACTGGATTTGACAGCCGTGCTGTACGCTCTTGTGCTATGACCGGATCACGGTGTCCTCTTTGCGGTTATCGGGTGATCTGTGTGCCTTTATCTAAGCGGCTCTGGCGTCTATTGTTTCGTTCAATAAAAATGATGAGATAATGTTGCCAAGTCCTAAAGGTTCAGCTACCGCCTCGGAGAGGCCTAATCCAAGTCATCGCGTACCATCCCACGCATCTTCCTCATTTGGATCGTCTCTTTGCCGTCCCAGCTCATACTCCTCTAGCTCGCGTTCTAGGCTTGAATCACGTTGGTCATAGTCGTCGGCTCCTGGCTCAGCCATTGGAAGAAGATTAGAGCAGGGAAGAACAGAGAGAGAACAGGGACGACACGGTGTTTGGTCGTGTGTCCCAAAAAAGAATGCACGGTCCGGGGACCGAACGCGCCACGTCTGGCGCACTCAATCCAAACTCTTTTTTTTTTTCGCCGAAAGACATTAGATTTGAAAATTGCAATAATCAGGATTAATCCGGATTCAACGTGTTCCTAGGAAACAGCAAAAACCAACACATTCGGGGTTTGAACGCACGACCTCGGAAGACCAAGAATGAATAGAATCTGAGACTTTCCAACTGAGCTACGCAAGCATGTAAAGTACTGGAAAATATAACACTAGACCTTGTTCTAGCAGCACTGTATGTGTGGCAGCTGCTCTTAAAAGCTCAAGGTGCAAACCCGTTCTGAAATGGAAGTAAAGGTTTACACAACACTTCAGGAGCACCTCGATACCAACCACTTTGCAGTGTAAGTCTAACATATCTCTTTGTACAACTACAGATAATGATAAATATACTTGGACTTGGGGTTGTAAACCTGGCTAGTTTTACAGGTCACTTAGATACAATTTTAATGTATAACTGTGGTGTATCTTCTCCTTGTTGTAGCACTGCTCTTGTAAATATAAAGTGATCTTGTTGAGTTCTAGTGTTTCTGGCTCAGTTTCCGGCTTGATACTGATGGCAATAGTGCTTGCCAAATATGAATATGATATGGTAAATGGTGTATCATATTCATAGCATATTGTAGTCATATTCAATGGGATGAATATGAATATACATGTATTCCGAATATATCCCGAGGCTTCCCTCCTCAAAAATGGAGCAGAAATGTCTCAAATGTCTCAAATGGTAAAATTAGCCATGTAGGAGTGTATACGATGTAGGAGTCACCAGAAACACAAACTACTGTCTCAGATTTCAGAACTAACTAGTTGGCAGTAAGTCCTACACAGATCGGAGCATCTTTGCAATCAAAGTTGTTCAAGGTCCCTTCAGCTGCTGCTAGGGTGCCGAGTCTGTAGATCGGGTGGGAGGAAGGTCTGCTGATGATAACAGAGGACCCGAGCAGGCCCCACAGGCGCTGTGCTGGCCAAAATCATACTTGGACCGTATTCAAACATATTTGACTATGCCCAGCCCATATCGTATCATAGCCATATTCTTGCATATTCATATTCTAAGGTCCAGCCCCAGGCCGTATCATATCGATATTCCAGTGAATATATTGGAAATATATTTTTCCGTAGCAAGTATGGTGGCGGACCGAACTTCGTGACCAGTGTGTGTCCCAGTTTGGTAATCGCTATTGCAGACCCAGTTGTCAAGAGAAAGTGATGGTAATACTGTAGATAGTAGAAGAAGAACCCAATATAAAGATCTGCTGGGACAGAAGTTTCAAAAAGTCGATTTTTGTTTTTGCGACGCGAATTCTGCCGTTTTGATTGCGGATCACCCGGGACGGTGGCTGTGCAGCGCCATCAATGCGCCCATTTTCGTCGACGACCATGCCCCGCCCGCCTCAGTGTGGCCCCAACGGAGTGTTCACATCCACTCAAGCACCTTCTGCAGCCGCTGAACATATCAATGATGACGACGACCCGGATGACGACCCACAGGGATGGGATGACGGGACCGGTTGCCGAATTTGCATCGTTCTCATCGGGGGGTCAAAAAGACGAGATTGAAGTGGCTGAGGCAAAGTGGAAGAATAAGTCTCAACTAGGTAGCCGACTCTAGTATATATATATATTTGGTGCTCACTGCTCAGAGGCTCGAGTTAGGTACACACAATTTTTTTTGGCATCCCAAAATCTGCCATTTGTAACCCTAAATTAGGAGTGCCCCCGATTTTTCTGAAATGAAAATTTTATCGATGAACTTACCCTATGTTCCTTCCAAATCTCAAATCCTGGGGGAATCCGACCAAAAATGCGGTTTGACATGAAGTTTTGACCGCCACCATACTAGATGGCAGTGCGGAATATCTCCACGATTGCGAGCGGAGTTTGAATACTCGGCCTCTTGGCAAATCATGTTGCCCTGCATCAATAGGTGCCCTCGTTGATATAGTGCACTTGGGTGTGGCCATGAAATTAGGGCTATGTGCTGTGGTCATGACAGGTATTCGTGGATTGGAGTTCAGACCTTCTGGTGGTACGGCAGGATCCCCGGTATGGCTGTGTATGGTAAAATGGGTTAACACGGGGGAAGTTTCAACACTACACAACATGTAGCACTACCCCAGCATTTCCCGGATGGCCATGTGAGCATAGCGGAGATGTTGTTTCACCACATCAGTGTTCTGATTGTATCCGGCTTCAGACTCACATGCCTGAGGGAAATTGTGTCAGGTTCACCGGAGAAAATGTGTTCCTCTGCAACGGCAGACCCTGGGAGTGAAGGGGTCAATTATCTATTGAGAGTGATTACACCTACCAGGGATGGTCATCAAGTCGTGCGCAAGACAGAAAAGATTCGGAAACTGAGCCTTGCATGCAACCCACCACTGAACCATCAAATCGCCGCGCAGCAAGTTGTAGTAGTCGGAGCTTTTCAGCAACGTGGCAATGCTAGGGCAGCAGACTGCTTAGCTGAAGAGGAAGAGACAGTGTTGTTTTAATTAGGGGCAGCAGCTACGGCATGGTTTGTTGAAAATGGGCAGTGAAATGAGAAGATAATTCAAATTTCAGAGGAAGATTGATTGCATTGTAGGCTCGATGAGCCAGCTTTTATACTACAAAATATTTCTAGAACTATCTACAAGAGTCCTGAAGAGTGAGTCATTTTTTACTAAAGATGCCCGAGTGCCGTGTCGGCTTCACGCGCTCACCGACGCAGCGGGCGGGTAAGATCCGAGTGCCCGGCGCATCACGTCGCGCTTAGTCAGCCTCGGTGATGGCTTGGCGTTCGCTATTAATCGCTAATTTCAACATGGTTCACATAGTAAGTGATCTTCCAGTCCATTTCAGCATGGTCTAGATCAATGATGAGCTCCTCACGGTTCCAGAGATCAGCCTTGAGCCTGTCATATGAGATGTGCGGATCAGGAAATATGACCAGAGAGTGTTAAATGAGCGGAAGTTCAAAAACAAGTAATTGGATCATCATTGACTGGTCGGGTACTGCCAAAAGAATATTGGAAGGAGTAATGAAGCTTCCTAGAAAGCCGCCGGAGTCCGAAAACCGTAGAGCTGGAGCATATGAATATCAAGAATGTTTAACTCAACCAACAGCACTAGCTAATCCTTGGACTAATCAAGTCTTCAGAAAACTTGCTATTCAGTAGGCCTTCCTTGGCTTAGACCTGTTACCAGTCTGCCTATCAGCAGCAAATCTTACTGCAAGCAGTATGCGGTAGGCAGACTGGTGCATTTTGATTGCCTCAGTGCGGCTTCAATTTTATTCTTTCTTCTGGGGAAAAACAGGGGGTAGGGAAGGAATGTATACCCTCAAATCTGACTCCTCGGAATTTTATTCTACGGCTTTGAAGAACCATAAAGGTGTATTGAGTTTTATCAAGAAAATTAGTGATTGGAGGACCAAAATCAAACTTAGGCCCCGCTCGATTAAGGGGCCTGAGATGACCAGGCTGCCTACAGTGCCCGTCACTCTGATTTGCCATTCTGAGGCAGGCTGGTCACAAGCCTATCCTGGGCTTCCCTTTGATTTTAAAGGACAAGTCCAACTGACACTCAACCTGAATCAGGGCTCAGGCAGAAGAAATGTGTAGGTGGCATCAGTATCGAGCAGTGTTTCCTGGCTTGCCCCAGGTTTCCATTGGTGCATCATAGTATGAAAGACTGGCTAAAACTGTTAATTGTGAGGCTGAGAATGAGATAGTCATTGCTTTATGAGGCATACAATGAGCTCCAGCAAAAGTTTTGATGACTTGATTTGCGTTTTTGGGTTACCATAAAAATTAGCTGTAATGGACCAGTTGCCCACCAGCTATTCACAGAAAATCGAAATCCCTGATGATGTGCTCACGGCACATCTAAGAGCGCGAGCTGACAAAACAACAGTCAGGCTCAACACTCCGACGGCCGGAAGACGGGGATGCGAGGGGGTCACTCCATGCTCGTGGCTCGACCGGCGGGAACCACAGAAATATGTTGTGTCGTTGGCGTGAAGGAGGGCGGCAGCAGAGGCGACGAGGGCGAGTACGAATAAGATGTGTGCGACGAGGTGGATGGCGGCGATCATTGATGGCGACGAAGGACCGGAGGCGATATGCGAGGCGTAGGCAACTCGATATGAGCGCTATATCGTGGGGAATACATTGATTAGCGAAAGGGGGATCTCGTATCTCTCATATATGGTGTATATCTTTACAAGGTAAACTACGAGGGCTTTTATAAGTAAAAGTGAGTAAGATGAGTCATGCGGCTCCAAGGTCCTTCCGAGGGCTGTACGGCAATTCCGGGAAATATTCGTCCAAATTGGGAGTGCACGTCGAGGAACGAGCTTTTGTCGACAAACTGTGCGGGAATATCGCCCCATTTGGAAACTCTGATCGGTTCGTTCGCCGTCGATCGTGGCTGTAAGTCCGTGACGTCGGCAAAGTTCCAGGAAATCCAAAGCTTCGCCGGACGTCGAGAATTCCGGGAACAGCGCACACTGGTGTGCATCACTGACACCATTCTCCACTGAGTCCCACATTTGAGTACATATTGCAGTTAAAGATGGTCTGTCTTATGCATAAAAGGACCTGGACCAGATTCAAAATATTCAGCGAAATCGGAAGCCATTCAATGGCTCGAATGGCTTTTGTGCAATTTCTCATGCAATCGGTGATGCAATAGGGGCAGTCAGTAGGTGATTCTCGCCCGATTTAGCTGCCGATTCTGACATTGATTCTTGAATTCTTTTTGCATCATAATCATGCAACAATCCTCGAAAATCAGAAGTGACCAGAATTGTCGAAGCGACTACGGAGGCGCTTCGACAAAGATTCTGGCATCAATTTTGATTCCGGTTCTCGTTCATTACAAAAGCACTGACTGTCAAAATCTTGTCCCCTCTTCAATTGCAGTTCTCCCCCAGTTTCTGTTCATTTCTTAGGCTTTTTTGGAGGTTCTTGTCTGAAAGATTCCGGTATGTATTTTAGGTGGCCTTGGAATGTGAGCAACAATTTATATGCATCTTAATTCAGGAATTCTCCATTACTGCACAGTTTTTAGGTTCAGAATTGAGCTAGAATCGGGTACCGAATTGAAAGTCAAATTGGCGCGGTCAAAGTTGAGTCGATTCTCCCACGATTCTGGCGAAAATCATTTTTGAGAATTGACAGAATCGGGACCAGAATCATTGCAGAACATAACAACAATCCACTCCCTTTGCAATCAGCAAAGATTGGTTAAGTTGGCACCCCTGAGACAATAAGTTTACACTCCCGGGTGCTGCAGAATTGACAGAATAAGATTGTGGATATGTTTGCCACCAGTTGCAGTGAGTTGTTGCTTGTCAAAGTTTCTGAGTTTGCATTTGAGAGCAGCTTCCACACACAGATGTAGATGCTAAAACAAGGTCTAGTGTCATATTTTCAGGCACTTCACATGCTTGCATGGCGCAGTTGGAAAACTCTCAGGTTGTAGTTGGTCTTGGTATCCAGAGGCTGTGGGTTAAAACCCCGCTTGTGTTGGTTTTTGCTGTTTCCTATGAACACGTTGAATCCGGATTAATCCTGATTAATCTCCCACAGGTCGTTCGCAAAGTCTCGCCTTCAACATCATAACGTGCCTCTGATTGGGCTTTCTTCCTTTCAGAAATCTCCTTGAGTCGGTCTGCTATTTTCTTTTCCAACAGGTACAGTACGTTGCAATGGACTTGTCCTCATGCGGCATTTCGTCGTCGTGTATTACAAACTTCAATTGGTCTTCCAGGTTCTGATTTGCCGAGTTGTCTCATCGTGACGAAGCGCGAACAATGTTGTCCGTACGCCATTACATCGGCCTTGAATTGTGCCCATAGTGTCTGGATATTGTCAGTTCGGTCCCTTGGGGACCCTTCTAAATCTTCCAGATCCTTTACTAGTTGGGCCGCCAGAGTTTGCACGTGGTTCATGAATTTGGGGGTATTCAGGAGGTAGAGTGGCATACTCCACCGGCCACTACCGGGTTGCTCCCCAGGTCTGCACGTTAACTGTGTAATAACTAGTCTGTGGTCACTCTTTACTGAACAGTGTTATCTCCCAGTGTGGAAGTGCCAATAGGCACGCACGTCGCTTAAGCATTTCTATGCTAAGTGCTCGTGTTCCTACTCGGGCGTTAACAGCCACTCCTCCTCTCTTCCTCCCAATTGAACTCACTGATAGCATAATTACACCCATCTTCCTCCACCGTCCAGATTATTTCCTTCGCCACTAATTGTCCACGCCGGGCGCCGATGCTCACACGCTCCAAGAAATCATGTTTCAACTCACGCGCGCGACTCGCGATATAACTGCGTTGGAAGGACAGGCTGGCGAGTACATCATCATTATATTTCCTGTCATATCATCTCTCTCCGCTTCATATTTTTGCGAGCGAAGCGAGCAAATCTATCCTAACACGTGACGAGGCGGAGGGCCGAGGTATGGAGAAAACACGAACAAACCCGTAAGTAGGAGGCTGACAATCCTCGCCGGAAAGAAATGCCTCAAAATCGTTCTTTTCTGCACTTTTCAGCACAGGGACGGCACAATCTTGTAGTCCTCCTCAAGCTGCATACAACCATACCCACACTTGAGGGATTTGGCGGGCAAAATGTGTTTCCCAAAATGGTAATTCCTGTGATGACTCATTGTGATTAAGGAAAGACACGGGCCGCGGGTACACCCGCGGGTTTGTACCCGCGGGTGAGGGCGGGTACGGGTACGGGTCGTGATTTCAGACCCGCGGGTTTTTGCACATCTACTATTTGTCCCTCAGTATGTAGTAGCTTCCTTCAAATTTTTATGCTGCATAACAGCACCTCACCCCAGCTCCAAGCAGGAGTATTTCCACGTCAACAAGTTCAGCAAAACAACAATTTCAACTGTTGAAAAGCAGCTTCGCACCTGGTCCAACCTCTATCGAGCTCACACAGCAGAGAACAAACCCAAATTTAATCACATTGTTAAATAGTCTACATTTTACTGCACCATTGGGTGACTTCCCGAAAGATTAAAATATTCCAGTGCAATTTCTGAACTTCTTTGAGAGTGCCAGTGATACGATCAAAGAGAAAATATATTCACGCTGTTTGTATTCCCGCAACTAAAATAATATATTTACTTCTTGATGAAGTGGAAAAATCAACCATATGAGCATCTTCTCGCACCAGAGTCATCGGAATTACAGCTCTTTGCGGAACATAGGGCGCGGCCGTTTTTTTTTTTTTTTTTCCATTTTGATGACATTTTTGATCTTTTAGGCCATTTCCCTCACTGCAGGGTCAATTATGAATGTATCTCTTTAGAAACTATATAGACGGAACCGCACTTAAATTCCTCATTTCCACTCGTGCCCCGTTTATTTTTATTCAACCTGTATAAAATGTGGTATAATATTATTACCTTTTCAAGCAGATCTCCTCCTACAAGGGGGGATGTGGATATAATGCTCCAGTCCTTTATTACAGCACACATAGGTGCATTTATGAGGTCACCTCGTCGCCATATTTGCTTTGTGCACCCTCTGCTACGTGAACAATGCAGTTGAAAGTGAAAATATTAGTGTCCGTAAAAATCCGATGTTTCTGGATGATCTATTTACCAGTGAGTCAGAGGTTCGTTTTGGGCCCACTGTTAGGTAGTTATAAGAGAACCTACAACTCAGATTCCCGCTTCATGTCCTCGCGCTAGTACGCGATGCACCTCAATTTGCCATCGGTCACAGAAATAACTGCACGTGGCTGTGACAGATGGCAACTTGACGCGCGTCGCATACTAGCGGGAAGACATGTAGCGTGGATCTGAGTTGTGTAATCTCTTTTAAGGACCTCATAGTGGGCCCAGAACAAACCTTATGGCCACTGGTAGAGAGAGCATCCAGAAACATCAGATTTCTGTGGACACCAATATTTTCACTTTCAACTGCATTGTTCACGTAGCAGAGGGTGCACGAAGCAAATATGGCGACGAGGTGACCTCATAAATGCACCTATGTGTGCTGTAATAAAGGACTGGAGCATTATATCCACATCCCCCCTTGTAGGAGGAGATCTGCTTGAAAAGGTAATACTATTATACCACATTTTATACAGGTTGAATAGAAATAAACGGGGCACGAGAAGAAATGCGGAATTCAAGTGCGGTTCCGACTATATGGTTTCTGAAGAGATACATTCATAATTGACCCCGCAGCGAGGGAAATGGTCGAAAAGATCAAAAATGTCTCAAAATGGAAAAAAAAAAAACGGCTGCGCCCTATGTTCCGCAAAGAGCTGTAGAACACCGTAACCACGGGAGCGGTGGCACTATAAAGAGGGCTCAAGAGGGATCACTCTGAAAAAAAAAATTGGCATCAATTTCGAGGGAAAAAACAGCGAAAACGACCGGGGTTTGGGCAGGGATCGATGTAGGGTACTGAGGGTAGAGTTAGAATGTTAAAAGATCCATTGTATACGAACGGTGCGCTTGCAAGTGAGGACGTAGAGTTTGTGACAGGAGTGATAGCAGGTGACGATCAGTGATTTGGTGCCTAAACAGGATATTCCACGATACGAAAGTCTATTCGGGGGGGGGGACCCCCCGAATAGATTCAGCATATCTCGAGTGATGGGAGAATAAATCGCAATCGCTTTGGGGTGATACGATTGATAGGGTCCTGGCAGTTGACGTCGCATCACGTCGGCAAGTGCGAAAAATATTCCGGAATGCAGAGCACAAAGCCTTCCCACAAAGGACCTGGGACACTAGAAGGAAATCTAAAGAGACAGTTCTAACCGAAATTGCGCTGGCTTTCCAACAAACAAGGTCCCGTGAAAATCCGCTTTGAAATGGCTCCAAACAGGGCAATTTACTGATTTGATGCGAAACTCGGCACCCCCAAGTTTTCGGCGGATTACAGACCGATAACCGATACCCGGAGGTGACTTTTCGTCGATCAGTGGGTTGCGGAAGGCAGGTGTTCGAATTTAGAGTATGTATCACTGCTGCTGCTACCGCCGCCAGTCAGTGCACCAAAGAGGAACCTGAAAGGTGAAAGGGCTCAGAATGATAAGGTAGACGCCATCCACCTTCGACGAACGTCACGTGGATTTCCTTTTGTGGATGGGTTAGGAAAGATTTGTGAATATAATTATTTCTACTTTGTTATGGCTAAATCCCCTCGACCAGATTGTAGTAATATGTCTTCCATTGCTTTGAAAAAAAATCCTAGGTTCCCTGAGGTTGTGGAGGGCAGGAATTAAGCGAATAGTTTGGCACCTCACAAATGATCGCCCGAAGAAGTCGCTGATTGATGGGATGACCTGGCACTAAAGCCGGTGTAATTATGGGTCAACACCCTTAATATCATCATTTATTTCCACATACAGACACATATGGGACCAATTTACACATTCTGGTCGGAGGGATTTTTTCTCCGGGCACTGTAGAGTATTCGGCAGGGCAAACAATCCATTGTTCGCCCAAATAGGAAATCCACGTGACGTTCGTCGAAGATGGATGGCGTCTACCTTAGCAACGAGGCATTGACGACGACCATCAGTATTGTATTCTCGTTCCCCGTACAGTAGGCAAAACGTGCGCTGAGAACAGTTTGAGCAGGGATAAAACACGCAGGGATTAAAGCATCTCTTCCGCTTGAAAACGGACTAAGCAGACAACCAAGAGTATTCGAGACTCCGGACTCCAGACAGAAGTCACAGAACTGGATGTGCCCAGCACGAAAATTGAAATGGAGTTGCAGATCTAAAACAGAAGATCCTGAGCCGAGTCATGAATCGCAACACAAGCTCTCGATTAGTGATTGATATACCCCTGGCAGTGATCTCGAAGAACAGGCGCGCGCGGACGAAACGACATGAAGGTTGGAAGCAAGGCCCCAAGCGGATCACGGACCGTTGATGCGAGTGCATCGCCACCTCGCTCTGCTCCTGCGACCAACTTCCAAGTCGCGATTTTTCGACATTTGCGGCTGCTTGAATTCGTCTTGCTGTGGATGGGATCTGCCGGATCGTTGTCTCTCTGGTTTGTCTCCCTGACAGCCGCATGACTTTCGGTACTTTCTTGCTCGCGCCGAGTGGTGAGCCTGGTGGACAGACGCTCAGTCAACGAAGAAGCTCTTACCTTGCATGTTACTGGCCGATGGAATCCAGCCGACCAATCCAGTCTAACCAGCAACTCAGAGCCAAGGTGAAAACTCCTAGGGGATATTAGAAAGTAACTTCATTTTGCACCGCGTCCATGCGTCCATGATAAGTACCGTCAAGGTAAAATCTGCAGAAGTTGGCAGCTCAGCCGCAATGCACGGCATTGGTCTCGCACTGTATATTGAAGAGAACAGTGCTTCCGAAAGATTGGGTAGTTTGCGCCTCCTTCTGCTTTCAAGTGTCCACTTATCTGGTTTTAGTGGCCTTTGCATCCGGCAGTGACCTCCGAGTCGTTCACCCACCCAACGTTAGCTCACACAGCTCGTAATCTTGTCTATTCTTCATCAACGCTGCGTTAATCATGATCAAGTGTTCTAATTCATACTACGATCTCAAAAATGTTCCTAGCCCGCGCGGCATCCCGGCTCTGCAGGAGTCTCCACAATTGAAGCCGATTTCTCAGGTCCGCAGACATTTGAGTTTTTGAATTTGAGTCTCTCCATTGATATACAGACTATACATCCATGCATTAGTTGCACGCTGATTAACTTTGCCGGCAGAACCCTCGAATTATTTCTTTACAGTCCGAAGTACCGATTTCATTGATGAATTTGCGCCCCCCTTACCCAAGTAATGCAACCCCGTCTCACCGAAGAGATCCGAGTCCGTGCGCCAATTCCTGCTATACTTGAAATCTATGTACCCATTGGACGCAGAGGCGTCAATCCCATTGATCCCGACGGTCAGCTCCAGAAGCGATGGACATGAATCGAATGTATATGAACACGGAAACACATCGGAAGCTGAGATTTGGCGGTGAATTTTACTGATCTAAATCTGAGTGAAGCTACTATCTCTGACCGCAACCAATTTTAACAGTAAAAAGTTGTCTGATACTTCCATGCCGCGCCAAAGCTGGTGCAATTTTACACCCATCCGTCTAAACTCACCCTTCATGACCCCGGCTCTGCTGGGTTCGGTTAGATCGGTCAGGAAGAATTCAAACCCTCGCCGCGATCCAAGGTCCAAAATGTGGTAGGAAACTCCTGTCCCTTGTGGAATGAATCTTTAGTCATTATTGGCCAACCGAAAAACGTAAACAAGCTACTTTTAGGTCATTGAAGTCCGAACCTCACCGAAAGCTCAATCTACTGCAAGCTAGATATGTAGAATCTATCCGGCTGCTGTGAGGCCGAGGAATTCACATCGCGGAACAAGTTCAACAAAACACGCATGTTCAATTTCAACCAAGCTAGTAATTTACACGAGAGTAGAGGGAAATGTGGGAAAACAGCTATAACCCATAATGCACAAAAGGCACCCATCGCCTGAACGGAATATCTGGCTTCTCCCGCCGTAACTTCGCAACAGCGAGATGGAGCGCTGTAGCTGCCTGTGTCAAATCGGGAAGGACAGGAGGGTTGGAATTTGGATCACAATCCTTGAAGAGGTGTTCATAAAATGTGGCTGCTATCTTCGGACCATCGAAATCATCCATGGTCCTTATAAGCGAGTCAGAATCTCTCTACAACTGGTTTAAATTCAGTGAACTCACCACATTGTTGCCACTACTCCTCGGAACCCAGCAAATAGCAGAGACCGTGCAAGGTGCATGGCTTCATCTGGTGTGGTCTTATCACCTTTTGCAGTCTCACATGCACTGAGAAATGCTAGTGACATTGATTTTCGGGCAGCTAATGCATTATCCCCCCCTGGTCTGCGCATGATCTCCGAGACCTTGAGGCGACCATCACTGAGAATAAGGCCACTATCAAGAGGTTGCTCGAAGTCCTGAACTCCATGACATGCGAAATGCACTATTGATGATTTGCGGAGATGTGCTAGGGCAGTTTCAGATGTGGTATTGACCAAAGAAGTGAGCCATTCATCTGGAACTGCCGCCACAAGTTTACGCAATTCTTCCAGGGCACCTGGCAAGGGATTATAATTGGGTACATGTGATTCAATAACTGCGGTGAACTTGAATGTGGCAGTTGTGTGCACAGGTGGGTCGAGCAATGCAGTGAGGGTGGGTGTGTAGGATGACACCACATAATCTGATGTGCAGTCTATAGCATCCTTGTATATTCCTGCTGCGTGAATAGGAAGGAAGGCAAAAGGACCAGTAGCACACCACCAGAGTCTCCGTGGAACAGCTGACTTCTAGAAAGATATTAGATGAAATAACAAATTGAACAACCTCACTTGCCTGTAATTTTAGAGAATCAAATACTGGTTTCACAATGTTCTCCCAGAGGTAGCCCAAAAGCGCAGGGAAGACATCCTCAGAGCTCAAATCAATCCTCCCTTCCCTTTTACCAACTAGCCGATCCAGGAGTTCCGACTGATCCTGAGGGTGATTCCTATATTTAGAGGGTGCTTCCAGGAACAGGTCAAAGTCAAAGGCCCTGTTGGAAAGTGCCCGGGAAAGGTTGGCCAGGAGTTCAGCTCTGGACAGGTTCAGCTCTGGAATCTTCAAGCATTGAACCTCATCGGTCGATGTGACAATCAGTGCAAAGCAAGTTGGGTCGTTGGCAGTGAGAATGACAATGGGTCCAGACACTGCAGCTTGTTTCAATACATCTATGCCTTTGGGTCGCATAAAATCATTGAAATCGGGCAAGATTCGGACAGAGTTGATGATTTGCTCCCACTCTTCATTGAGCTTGCGGCAACGAGCACCCTCAGCTTCAATAGAATTGAATTTGTGTTGACTATCAGTCAAGGCATTCCTGGTTGTATCTCGGAAAGACGTTTGGTCCAGTTGGGTGGATATGTCTCTGAGTTTGGCAGCCAAGTCAGGGTGACTGATAGCTAGATCATCAAAAGGTGTTTGTAGTTGCAGTGCTTGAGACCAAAATACTGCACGACTGGCCTCCAGGAATTCCACAGAAGTATTGTTATCACCAAGACTCACAGCATATGCAGCAGCGCCAGCAGCAAGAATAGTGCCCTCTGCAGTAGATAAAATGTCCTGGCGAGATGAAAGATCCAAGTGATGGGCAGCCAGCTGGGGAAGAAGCTCAATTGCAGTCTGATAAGCTATCAAAGCCGAGGTATGAGTATATGCAGCTGCAGTTCTGGCCCATGAATGTGCACGGTAGAAGCGAGTAAGAGGGCTTGATGATAAATCTGTTGCAGCTTTGTGGAAAAATGTGCATGCTTCATCAAGCTTATCACGATGCTGGGTATATTTATACATATCAAAAAGACATACAGCGAGGCCATAAAGTGAAGAGCTGTGGTCTGCGTGAGGTGGTGCACGCATGGCCAGTGCCTTTCTGTGGAGAGAAATGGCCTCGTCCATGTCCTTGGAATCCCCCTGCTGCCTAAACCTCATTTGGACCGCAGTGGCTAGATTGCTGAGAGACATCCCATGGTGTGGATGAGGGGGCAGACGGAGGGCCAGTGCCTCTCTGTTGAGCTGGATGGCCTCATCCATGTCCTTGGAATCACCTTGCTGCTCAGACCTGGTTCGGACCGCATTAGCCAGATTGTTGAGAGACACCCCACGATCTGGATGAGGTGATGCACGAAGCTCCAGTGCGGCTCTGTGGAGATGAATGGCCTCGTCGATGTCCTTGGGGTCCCTTCGCTGATCAAACCTGATTTCGACCACATTGGCCAGATTGTTGAGAGACATGCCACGCTGTAAATGAGGTGTTGGATGGAGGGCCAGTGAGGCTCTGTTGAGTTCAATTGCCTCGTCAATGTCCTTTGAATCTCCTCGTTGCTCAAACCTGATTTGGACTGCATTGGCTAGATTGCTGAGAGATATGCCACGAGATGGATGAGGGGGTGGATGGAGGTCCAGGGCCTCTCTGTGGAACTCAATGGCCTCGTCAAGGTCCTTTGAATCCCCTCGCTGCTGAAACCTGGTTAGGACCACATTAGCCAGATCGTGGAGGGAGCTGCCACGAGATGGATGAGGGGGCAGACAGAGGGTCAGTGCCTCTCTGTGGAGATCAATGGCTTCGTCAATGTCCCTCGAATGCCCTCGCTGCTGAAACCTCATGTGGACTGCATTGGCTAGAGTGTTGAGAGACATCCCACGATCTGGATGAGGCAGCAGATGGAGGGCTAGTGCCTCTTGGCTGAGATTGATGGCCTCGACAATGTCCTTTGAATTCCCTCTCAGCTCAAACCTGGTTTGGACTGCATCAGCTAGAATGTTGAGAGAAATCCCATGATCTGGATGAGAAGGCGGACGGAGGGCCAGTGCCTCTCTGTTGAGTGCAATGGCCTTGTCAATGTCGTCGGGATCCCCTCGCTGCTTAAACCTGATTCCGACCACATTGGCCAGATTGCTGAGACATTGTCCACGAGCTGGATGAGGTGATGGGGTCTGGTAAAAATGACGCGACAGGCGCGCATTGACGCGCATCGGCGCGGCGTTGACGCGGCACTAACGCGGCGTTGACGCGGCACTGACGCGGCACTGACGCGCATTGACGCGGCGATCGGCGCGCCGCTTCTAACGTTCAAACTAAGCCCCCAGAAGTCTTGGTTCCTCTTCAGAAAATCATTTGGGACCTCAATGCATCGCCTGACGCAAAAAACCCCTTCCCCAAAAAGTGGTCATTGACCATGGGGGAATATTATTGTCCACTAAAATCAGGGTACATCTACTACAGAGCGGCTAGAATTGATTCAGGAAGCACCCATAATTAGGACATGCACGGGATTTTTCGTTCTCGAATCAGGTTTCCAGGTATAATTCATTGGTGACTTTTTCGGGTGTGTTTTGTTAATTTTTCCACCGAGGTGACACAGACATGCTCAGATTACTTGTGGACGTCCTGAATCTTCTTGAATTCCATTAGATTGTGTTCGCTCTGCGACTGAAGTCCATTACGTGACATGTATACAAGTTTCAGATCTCGGTTGAAAGAATGAGGCTACTCCTTCAACAGACTATCCCCGTATAAACAATCGGTAGAGCCAACACGGCGGGACCTGCTGCGGGAACCGGTACAGGTGATCATCAGGAAAAAAGACTTGTCTTCGTAGCGCTACGATGACAAGTCCTTTTTCCTGATGATGCGCGACAACGCGGACTGGGGCGGTTTGACGCACCATTAATGCAGTGATCTGTGCGCCACCTCCCATTAGATCCCTTCTTAAACGGGTGTCTTCAATTTTACCAGTTGGCGCAGCTCCTTGTTTGAAAATATGGCCACCAACTTGGTCAGTCATAAAATCATTATTGTCACAGACCCTTCTTTGTTTACACCCGGAGCAACGGGGCGAGTTCATGTTCGATTACCAAGTGTCTCACCCCCGAAGACTGCTGAGGCCCGATGATAGCGAACCTCATCCAAGTGTGCGTGCAATTTCCCTGTTCCCGACAATGAACTGTCAATATTAATCCAACGCGTCGACAAATATCGAATTTCGGGCTGGATACTAACAGTAACTAGCGAACTATTGTCTACAATGCACACACCGGCGACCTCTGCATAATTAATTGCCCTGTTGATATGCTTATGCCAGGCGGATCTGCGAATTGCTCGGATGTGTACTCCATACTTGTATTAATTTGGTTATTCATCGACGCGCATTGACGCTGCGGTTGACGCGGCATCAGGACTTTTATGGGCCAGAAAACTTGAGGGTCCTGTTGTGCTCCTTAGATGGCTCCCAAGTCAACATCGGGTAAGAAATTGATGACCCAACGGGAATACCTCAACGTTGAAGATTTGAACCGTGTGCAGTAATTCCGGTAAGTGCCTCCCGAGTGGATGTGTTTCAATCCGAATGGAATTGCCTCAAGGGTGGGGAGGAATGTTCCAGTGCAATGAACATAAATTAAATCCATGCAAGCATTAAACCAGAGATTTAGACATGCAAGAGCAGGTGAAGCAAAGTCTGACGATTCCACATCCTGAGGCGGAATTTCAATGATTACCCGCCATTCCACAAACGCACTTTGTCATTCTTCCCTGCAGTTTTGTCTCACTCAGCGCTTGTAGTCAAGTGAAAGCAACATTGATTTGAGCAATGTAGTGAGGCAATACATGATTTGGAAAATTCACGGGAGCACGAAATGACAGAGGACTGTCCAGGGACCAGCACAGTTCGACTCATTGGAACAGGTCTTCAACACGATTGAACTGGCTCCCAGTATCATTCAGATTCACTGCATTTGCTCAGATGTGTACTGCGCATCTTTTGTGAAGGCTTTCGTCTTCGCTCAGTAATCTTGACTGTCAGAAGAGAAACCTGATGGTCGACTTCAATGGCCTATGTTCATTGACTCGGCCTGTACCAATTCATGGCACCATTTCATATGTATATTCTATTTGACTCACAGTACACAAATTACCCCACACAGATGACCCCAACCAAGAATTATCAATTGAAACCTTTCCATGTCCCCCATTTGAACAAGTCCGAGATGCCCGAAACCAGCGAGAGAATCCGAGTCGCCCAGGGTTCAGTGACCACTGATCATATTGGCAGGCAAGATTGGTTCAACTCTGCCTGCAAAGTCATCAGGTTGTTCATCTCTTCCCTTTGTTAACTTCTATCCAGCTTCAGTGTAAGGACGCGATCCTGAAAGGTAATGCTTGATAAATGTGGGGTATAATTCCCTTTTCCCCCAGATATGATTATCAGTGATCAATAAAGTTAATCAAACTTTGCAGCGACGAGGCACACAGTGTAGATGTCACGGTCTGCACTCTGTGAAAGTTACATCCACTGCACATAGTTTTGACTCTTAGTCAATCTTTTCCTACCACCGGACTCAGACCCAATCTGCCGAAGTCAGTTCACCGTTTTTTTTTCAATATATATCCTTGAATATAGCCATATAAACACTTAACAAACCGCCGAGTCGGAAACATCCAAGTTCGAAGAATGAGTATGCCGCGTCAATCACGTGATTGACGCGACCATCAGTTCAACTACTATACAAGCCGAGGTTCCCTACCACGTATATGATCAGTTTGAGTCGTGAATATATACTGATCCAGTACATGGGATGGCCAGAAGGGCCAAAAGATGGGATGATTGTGGGTGGAAGGTAGTACTCGAGGAATGTTTGACTTCCAAGTTGAAGTTCCACCCCAAGATTTTACTGGATGTATATTAGAAACTAACTATAGACATACAGGCTTTGAATGGGACTGGGAGAGGTGCTGCGGCGCTGATGCGGACTAACGCGGCATTGACGCGCAGTGACGCGGACTGACGCGGCACTGACGCGCATTGACGCGGCACTAACGCGGCGTTGACGCGGCACTGACGCGACATTGACGCGCATTGCCGCGGCGTCTGACGCGGCGTCGGCGCGGCAATCCTATTGATAAACTGCGATTCTGTAAGTCCTACAGTGCATTTGAATGTCCCTGCGCCCACCAAAAGTACCTTATTGGTTAATACGGGGCGAAAGGTTGATTCACCAAGGCAAATAACTTAATGCTGACGCCCGGACAAGGGGCTAAAGCATGGTTCAAGTATGTACATACACTATTATCACTGTTCCGAGTGTCGTGCAAGCAATTTCATACCCTAGGAGCCTTGCTCAGCTTTCCTAAACATGCCGCGTCAATCGCGCGTCACGCCGCGTCACTGCCGCGTCACTGCCGCGTCAATGCGCGTCAGTGCGCGGCAGCCGCGTCAAAATCTCCAGTCCCGAGGTGATGCACAAAGTTCCAGTGCCTCTCTGCAGAGTTCAATGGCCTCGTCCATGTCCTTGGAATCCCTCTGCTGCCTAAACCTGATTTGGATCGCATTGGCTAAATTGTTGAGAGACATCCCATGATCTGGATGAGGGGTGGGACGGAGGGCCAGGGCCTCTCTGTGGAAATTAATAGCCTCGTCGAGGTCCTTTGACTCCCCTCCCTGCTCAAACCTGGTTTGGACCGCATTAGCCAGGTTATTGAGAACACCGCTACGATATGCATGAGGTGCTGCATAAAGGTCGAGAGCCTCCCTGAGGAGTCTAATGGCCTCGTGGATGTCCTTGGGGTCCCTTCCCCGGTCAAACCTGACTTTGACCACATTGGCCAGATTGTTGAGTGACATGCCATGAAGTAAATGAGGTGGTGCATGGAGCGCCAGTGCCTCTCTGTGCAGTTCGACGGCCTCATCAATGTCCCTTGGGTCCGAGTCCCTTTCTTGCCCAAACCTCGTTATAATTGCATTTGCCAGATTGTTCAGAAACCTGCCCCGATATGGATGAGGCGGTGCGTGAGCAGTCAATGCCTCCTGGTGAACTTTAATGGCCTCGTCAATGTCCTTGGAATCTCCTCGCTGCCTATATCTGATTTGCAAGGCTGTTCCCAGATTATTGAGGCACCTGTGGGCTGGTTCCAGGGCCAGCACCTCTCTGTAGAGGTCAATAGCCTCATTGATGTCCTCCAAATCTCCTTGCCTCCGGAACCGGCTGTGGAGTGCCCAGGCCTTGCCAAAAAGTTGTTCTGGATCTAGGAGAGCACAGCAATTCAGTGCACTTCCTTGATTCTCAGTTAATACGTTGATACCTTGCTTATCAACCCCAGTTTGGGGCGCTTGATGAGCGACACTCTGTATCACTTCATCCATGAAAATCTAACACTCAGTCAATTATGCACCCAACACATGTCTACAGCATCTGACCTCAGTGGACTTTAACAGTATGGACTACAGGTGCGAGTCGGGACTTGCTGAGACGGTGCGAAACCCCGCATACATGAGTGGGTACATGTTATATATGTACAAGAGAGCGCCAGGGCGCGAAGCGCCCTGGCACTTCGTCCGGAGCTTGGATGAAGGGTGGAAATAGAAGTTGATGGCTCGAGTCTGTTTGAAGGCAGGGCCGGACACGCGGCATAACGGCACGGCGACGTTCAAATGTGTTGGTAAAACGATCAAGGGTGCTGGCCCCGGAACATGAGAAGTTGCTGCGGAGCTGAAAAAGCTTCGGACAGACAGACAGGCGTAATTTTATAAAGAGGGTGATGAGCCCTGCTACAGGCCGCATGTAAAGGAGGAGCGGAACTTTTGACAGCTTTAGAGCTTCCCTGTCATAGATAGCATCTAATTTCCGCCAATATTACTACCGGTGTGCGAATATTAATCCCAAAATCAACAGTCATGCTTCCTAGAAAGGTTAGATACCTCCCCACTTAAACCCCACCCACGAAACTTCGCGTAAGGAACAGAACATCTACGGGGATATTTCACAGCATTAGCGCTCACCGCTACCTTAGCGGTCGGAGAAAAAGATGCCAACTTTGAAAGAACGTAAAGGAAAGCTGGCTGGTGAATCAAAAACATTTCCCCAACCCTCGGCGTCGGCGGTAAAGAGTACGTCGTGGTATTCCAGGGTTGATTCATATCAACCTTCCCGCACAATGACCGCTTAAATCCCACAGCCTTATCCACCATTAGGTCATGCAGGACGCACAGCCCACCACCCGAATTGAGTAGGTAGGCACGGTCCCGCTTAGGAACGCCGGTTTGAGGAAGTATCCCGGTGTAATACAGGCAGCTAAGAAAAACACCACCGTCCCTCACCTCCAATCACAGCGCTGGTCCCTCAATTAAGTAGGCGTTTAAGTTAGCCGCGCTATTCCTGGTACCGTCTCAGGTTCCAGGTCTCAAACTCATAATACAATCAGTCCGGATCAAAACCGATCATGACACAGAACTCTGAAAATAGCGGCTCGATACTGATGTTAGTGATCGATAGCGAATAGCGAATAGCTACCGGAGTTTGAATACAAGTGCCTCCGGTCCGAGCATTGCCGAGCTTTGACAGAGCGTGTCCGTGAGTCAAGAACGATAAGGCTCCAACCGTTTCCGTTTATAAACGTTTTAAACGGAAACAACCGTTTAAATTTCGTTTAGTTTACGGGGACCCGTAAACAGAAGTTAAACGGTTTATACACGGTTAAACGGTTCCATAAACTCGCACGCGTCGTGTCTGGCTCGCATGACAAAACCGTGCGGATCTGGGACGCGAGCACAGGTGCCGAGGTGACGAGGATAGAGGGGCACAGTGACTGGGTCCTGTCGGTGGCATTCTCGCCCGACGGCGCACGCGTCGTGTGTGTTTTCGAAAAGTCCTGGACCTCCGCCCGGAACCGGAACGGTAGGGGGCGAGGCGGGCGTTGTTTTGCTGATTTTCAATTAGATTGATGAGGCGGTTCATTCCGGTCTCAAGCGCGGCCAGTCGGGCTTCAGCGGCATCGGCGGCAGCCTCGGACATGACGGCGTCAGGGACGGGAACAGGGGAGGAGGGGGCAAGATTCGAGGTGGGAGAGGCGGGACCTTCTTTGGGATATCGCGATGACGGGGTGGCTGCTGCGGATGGACTGTGGCCATTGGCATGGAAAGAAGTGGGTGCCACGTAACACTGATGAGCGGAAAGAAAGTCTCTTTATAAGTTTATATTTACGGTTATGAGTAAATTGATGGTCACATCACGGTAAATAGTGGCGGTGAGGCGAGTCGGCTCATCATCAACTCACTTCCCAATTGGGAAGCACGTGCTCGTGCTCTGTGCGAGACTCGCACCGTTTGCGCCAGCCGGCGTATAACTGACTCCTATAGGGACTCCAGAGTGTTAGAAACTCTGTGTGAGGTACGCAAAAGAGAGATGACCGGGATAGCCCGTTGTTTAGATATAGACCTTTGTGCCTTAATAAAGGGCAAGTCTGCCACAAATTTGACGCGTTTAGACGCGTTATCAACGCGCTATATGCGACGGCGGAAGGTTAAAGCATAATATTCACTCAAAGGCCCAACTCCGAGCATGTTTTAACAGAACCGAGGACACAAATACCTTTTTCTGGGGTAAGATTCCCCGAAAAGGTCCTTGCACTACACTCAGAGAGTTGAATTGTGTGATATACAGTACCCAAGGCGGATCTAATATGTTTTGGGGTACAAAATAATGCCCCTCTGGTCTCTGGACAATCTTGGAAGCCATTCAAGAGGCGTGAAGTTTAATAGACAGAAGATTTCTATCAGCTGCTCCCTGAAGCCGCGGAATCGTTCTCGGGGGGAATGACTTTTCAATAGATGCATAGGTCAAACAAGGCTCGTTTCATGTCTGCGTAAATGTAATTACTCTCTTACTCACTTAGGTCCGCGCGTGTTTGACAATGCAAACTCGGCACGACTAATTTGGTTGTTTTACTTGGAAAAGAAAGACCTATTGCCTCCGTAGTGTGCAAAAAATATGATTGAACACTTGGGTAACCTATCTTATGGATACTTTACTGAATTGTCACTCTCGGTCTCCAGTGTATTGCCCAAAACAGGATGAATAACTGATTATTCGGGAGACTGCATAATTGATACTACTCCGATCATCCGAGGCACCTAAATTCAAACCTCGGGAGCCCACCATCGGAAAAAGAGACTGGAGAGAGATACTCAGAGTATTCACTTTCATTGAGATTATTTTCTTGGTGCATTTAGCTTGTTTTGATCGCTCAATACACGTACGGAAACACTAACCGGTGATCGATGTCGTAGTAGAGCCCATGCTGGGCTGATGCGGAAAAAAGCTTCCGGGCTCATGCCTCTGAGCCCAATTGACTATATGACGCATGCCCAAGCCTTTCAGCGCTCCAAAACGCGTCAGTCTGAGTGATGAGAATAGAACGACGCACTAAAGTGTGGTAAAGTAAATCGCGATCACCCGCTAAGCGAGTCTGATGGCTTTACCGTGTATGGAAATCCTTTGAGTAAAGAAGAAAGCTACAGAGTTCTTCAAATATCATTTCTTCACATCTGGGTATTTTCTGTGGCTCAATTCCCGGTCAGAATACAGCAGCCAAGCCACTAGCTCCCGATTGATTGAAGAACGGTGTCGGTCGAAAATCTCTTTTTGAGCCAAAGGGATTTCAGCGTCTGAGCCTGTATTCTGTACTGTATTGATTGTCTGGCACATATGCACGGTTTCCGGGCCTCAAAACGCGTCAGTTGGCTCGTTGAGAGCGAAACAACATGGTAAGATGTGGTAAGTAAATCACGATCACTCGCTAGCCGAATCTGATGGTTTTACTGCGTATGGAAGGCCCTAGACCGTGCACGTGGGGCCGATTTACGATATTTACTGTAAAGATCGTAAATTTTTCCAGCGTAAGTTCTTACGCGACTTACTCTCGGGTATTTCACTTTCTTCACTAAATATATTCATTCAACGCGTCCCTCGCGTCTTCTTCCTCCAAGAAAAATCTTGAGGCAGGCTAATGGCATTAAGTGTGATATGCCACACTTCAATGAGGCAAAGAGCTATGCTGCAAACGGGAAACGGCAAAAATAGTGGCGGGAAGGCGGGAAGAGATCGGCAATCACGGCCAAACACTTCCCGAAAGGAGTGAGAAGTGTCTATCACTGGCCCGGCAGGCCATTAGTTCAGATCTGCAGCTCTTCCAGGCTCTTCCCCACTGCGTCCGAGGCTACCCGCGCACATCTTCGCGAGCTACGCGTGCTCATTCGCGTTGTACCGTCGGCTCTTGTCTCACGGGTCGCGTGTGCGAGTGTTCCGCGTAGTTTCCCGTGCACGCACCCGTGCGCATGGTTTCCCCGTAGCTCACTCGCGCGATATTCCTCCATGTACATGTCCTTGAGGCGCGTGTCGCCCAATCCGCCCTGCGCCGCATATCCTCCGCGGACCTAGTAAGCGACCGCGACGCGTGTGCCGTCCACGTCGTCATCACTGCGTCGCACGAGCCTGCAGCACCGACAGAGAAGGACTGCGTGCTGCTGTGCTGCAACTGCGCTCCACGACCCTTCCAATTGATTCTATATTTTGACCATGATCCCGATGAGATATTGTTCCTGTCGGTATTCAGAAGCAGATAAAAGTGCTTTCCAAGCTTCTCTATGCAGTCAATGTAGCGTGCTCGTGAGGGAGGTGATTGTATGTACTTCTCGTACGGTCTCAGGCTAATATAAATGAATTCGATCTACGTGTCCTACTGGGGCCTCAGATTTTTAACTAACACTGCATTATACAGTGCTTTTTGGCAATATTAAGCTTCATAGCTCAATGTAAGGTCCTTTACACATAGGATGAGGTGTTTGGATAAATGATTCGAATATTCACACTCCCTAATTGACACTGAGGAGGGAGGACAAAGGCGGAAACATCATTTCGGCCCAAGACGCGTCCCAAAAAAGCGCGACGCGTCGAACACGTGATGGTTGTAACCGAACCTGCCACTGCCACCAGCGGTTCGCGAACCGCTTTCCCGGGCTCGATCACTGATCGGATCACGCGACCAGCGGCATCGCGGCCCCAGCCATGATCGTGACCGCCAAGCGTAAATTTAACGGAGAAAGTTCCGTGCCTGCTCGCTTCCTTCTTTCATTTATCCCATTTCAGTCTGCTTACGTTGTGTTTGACGTCGGCGGAACGAAGGCTCCGTGCCAGGCAAAATAACGTGCCAGGCAAAATAACGGTCTCCTAGGCCCCCGGTCACTCCCTTGAACGTTCGTCCGCGCGTAGAGTAAATCAACGACCGATTTTCAGGGGTATTTTTTCCGAACCAGCCATTGCCAGAACATCTAAACCACCTGGAGCGATGCGGAGGGACCAAACCAAGACAATCCCACCATCATAGCATTTTTTTTCGATTTTTTCGCGACCACCAGGCCCGGATTACCGTCAAAAACTAGAGTAAATAGTCGAAATCCGCCAAAAAAATCGGACGAACCTCTAAGGTAGTGAGGGGCTTCCGAACAGCAAAAGTAACATCAGGATAGCCACGTATGTCAACATTAAAACTGGATCATTCAGAGGGCAGGGAAAGAAGTAAGAGTCGGACTCCGTGAACGGTAAAGGGTGTTGGACGCGCGAAGGATGAGGTCATCGTATGACAGGCTTGTTCGAGTGCAACGGTGGATTGTATGAGAAGCATAGAGCAGTTATGAGTGCTGTGGATGCTGCAGAGCTTGAGGGAACCCAGTGCGAGGGCGGAGGAAGGCCGAAGTCAAAGCGAAAAAAGTGCCAGCCGAATATGGCATAATCCCCGGTGATCGCCGCTTTCACCGCCACAACTCGGCATCACGAACACGATAAGATTGAGATAAGACGAGAAAATTTTGTTTACACTAATATCCAGTGCTTTGCGGATTAGTGCCGTGGAGGCACTAGTTTATAGTGCTCCAAAAAGCACTGATTCCCAAAGCACTAAATATTAGTGCTCAAATCGAGCAATTAGTGCCTAGGTACTGACTCTAGTACCTCCAATCAATTGTGAAATCTACGGGAAGGTCGAAATGGGCGCGGTTACCCGTTTTTGACAAATGCCCCTGTCATAGAATTGCCGCCAGTGTGAGGGAATAAGACGAGATACGACACTGTGCCAGTGGGCAAGAATTGTTTACCCAACCACTACCCACTCGGTGAGAGTACTGTACTATTTCGACCAAGTCTTCAGCCCATGTCACGCGTCACCTAAGGTCTTCAGTTTATTAGGTCTTCATTCTGACTAATACGATCATAAATTGCCTTAGATGGAAGGCCGGCAGATGCCGGCAAGACTTTTTGGCCGTTTTTAAGCCTATTTGGGCCGAAAAATTTCAATGTCACTGTCACCACGACCAAAAGTCTTCAGTTCAGAGGGCTGCATCACGCGTCACCTGAAGACTTGGTCGAAATGGTACAGTATATCCGAGCACTAATATGCCACACACACTGCACATTCAATTTAAACCTGCGAGCTTGCACGACCGCCCGTCGCCGCGTTCCAAAAGATGCGTGCCGCAATCTGCTTTTGGTGGGCACGAAACCTGGGAGGTTAAACCCGCGCCGGGAACTTTTGCTCGCACGTGATGTCACATATGTCACGCACTGGGGAATGGCTTCCCCCAGACCCCCTCCCTATCGCTGGCGCTGCCTTCTCCGCTGGCGCGGGGCCATCTTCGCTGGTGCTAACACTTCGCTGGCGCTGGCCTTTTTCCGCTGGCGCGGGGCCATTTTTTTGCGTAAGATTCATGATTTTCCTCCACTTTTTCACTGCACCACTTGACACCCAGCAAAATTGACGCCGCCATCGTCTTTTGCGGAGCCCCACTCCGTGGAGCACCGCTTCGATGGCGTCGGCAATTTTCCTGTGCGTCTGCATGGTGCAGTTTAAAAATTCCGAGACAGAGTTGAAGGAGTCAATTGATATTCTTTTTGCTGTATTGGGTGCTTGGTTGCGGGCGCCGGTCTCAACGCCAAAATGGTGTGTAATTTTACACTGTTGTCAAATGGAATGTGAGAGAGACCATTATCACTTCCGAACGGAAAAAAACGCGAATTCGTCGCGAAAGAGCTTTCAACGCCGAGGTTCCTGGCAGAAGATATCCGCTTCGCGCCTCGCGGGTAGCGTGGGTAGCGTGTCCCTTAGCCCGACCTCGCCCATTTAGTTTCGCAGGGGGTCTGGCATCCGGGGAATCCGCCACACTATAAGGATACTTATTTGCGTTGGGTCCATCCGGTTCTGCTGGTCTGGTTCGATTAGTTTATCAAAGGTTGACTTTCAAAATAATGAGAGGTGCAGCTTAAATGCAGCCATGACGTTGATCTTACATGTTAACCGCAGGAGCAACCAAGATTTCAGCTCATGTGGAAACGCAAGCGCCAGGGAGATTTATGTTTTTCAAATGCGCTCGAGGTACGCGAGCTTTATATTGTGTTCCACAACGCACGAAATGATATGTACAGGGTGTGACACTCCAAGTGGCGTCCCGAGAGTGTGCGAAACGAAGAAAACAACCTGCCGGACAGTGAATACAAGATCGCACTTGGCGTGCTTTATTGCATCGCGGCGGCGCTCGTTATTCGAGGTATCCGGCCTTTCGGAAGTAGATCGCGACACATTGCATCAGGCATATATCCGGGCACTTGGCCAGAAGTTTCAGGATCTGAAGGAGATCCTCATCGAGGTGGTTTCTGACCGTTTCCCGAAGCATCTTTCCCTCTTATCTCCTCGTGACAATTAAGTACAAGGGCATCTTCAGAATCAAAAGAGAAACTCCTCCTCACCGTGGATGGTTGGAATTGTATAATCCTATTCAAGTGAGTACACATGTGATCGCAAATGCGAAAGTCAATCCTGCATCTACCCTGTCTTTGCAGTTTGCCTTATGGTTGATGATCGTCAAAGCCTTCAGGAATTGTTCAAACAACAACTCGAAGAAGATACTAATGCGGAAGGCAGGCACCGCATGGCTTTTGCGCTATGGTCCCATCCAGATAATGAAATCACTAACCAGATGGTTTCAGGATCCAGAGAACAACCTTGGGAAGACATAATCCTACAGACGCCTCGTAAGATGGACGCTCGGCACTGTGCAGGCATGTACATCACTTTCGCTCGAGACGGCTATCGAATATCACTATTTGTTTAGTCATTCACCACCGTCCCGTTGATTTTGACGAATCTGGCCATGATTCTCCTTCTAATATCTCATCGCATGGGGAACACATAGAATCATTCAGGGCTACGGCGAGACCTGAAGCGCCAAAGACGTCTTGGAGAGAGTCGAGCGTTCAGGAGGAGCGACGTCAAACTCCCCAAGGAACGCCGCTATGCAGTCCATCATCCTCTCTCAAATTAGTCGGCCACAGCGGATCAGAGGAGAAGACGCAGCCAGAGAATTTCTTTGCGGATGGTGAAGTCGAACTTGTAGATCCAGGTCTACCGTTTCATCGGAAACAAGTGTCCCTCCCAGATGTCGTCGATAGTCCAAGTCCTTCTGATCAGGATGTCTTGATGGGTGTGGAGCGGGACTTTCACTAGTTTTATATTGCGCTAATTTCCAATGCAGAACTGGAAGAACATCTCGTGTCCCAGGTGATAGAGGAAGGCCCGCCGAGGGTTATAAGCAATAGATCCCCGCTAGAGCTTGGGAACTACGCGCAAATGTCGTACTCAGAGGGTATCGATATAAGGCAAGGAATACCAGATGACAGGGAGCCGGCGAGCATGGTTCTTCTTTTGTGTCTTCTGGTGGGTTCTAATAAGCTAGGACACTTCAGCCTTCTGCAGTGGCTGAGGGACCCAAACGGCCGATATCAGGGGCAGATCATTGGGAAGGTGAGAAAAATTCCGTGGATGAATGCTGCGTTGATTTCAGGGTCAAATTACAGACAGGCGAAGGCCCAAGTGCCGCAAATTGGCGTATTGCGGTCTCAGACATGATTGCACGACGGCATTCTATTGCAAGCGGAAACAACAAACGCTTTACTTGCAGCCGGGACCTGCCTACGTGATGGATGGGCCCCATTGCGCCAAAGGAGATGCGATCCCACCAGGTCACGCCTTCGATTTCACTTTCAGACCCGAGGGTGTCGGAGAAGCATCACCTCCAAGGAATGAGGGGTGGACGGACAGACCAGACAGCCCAGTGTCAGATGACATTGACAACGACTGCGATCCTATCAGCCCAAATTTGACGCTTGAAGATCCAGGGTCAGTTGGAGGCGCAGAACCAACAGCGTCAGTGGGAGACAATCATACCGACCCCACTGAGGACAACGCACCTGCCATATCCTGCACTTTGCTTGCGCATCAGCTAACCGTCAATGCAGAAGTGGAGGAGCAAGATCTCTCATCCCAGAAAATCAAGGACAGTTCATTCAAGGAAGATCTCAACTCTTTGGCGTCAAGGAACCGGTTGATAGAGGCCGGGAGCCCCGTGCAAATGTCGGGCTTGGATTGTATGGACAAGAAGCAGGATGTAACAGATGGTGCCGACCCGGCGATAACAAACACATCCCTTCAACCTTCTGGAGTGGTTGAAGGACTCAAACGACTGATGTCAGGAGGAGATCATTTGGAAGGTGAGAATAATTCAATGGATGAACGTTACGTTCATTTTGTGGTCAAAATACAGAGCGGTCAAGCCCCAAGTACCGTAAATTGGTACATTGCAGTCTCAGACATGATTGCACGACCGCATTCTATTGCAAACGGAAACAGCGGAAACAACAAACGTGTTGCTTGCAGCCGGGTGGTCCCTTCCCTCAACTTGGTTCTCGCGGCAGCGTTCCATTTCGGATGCTCTTAATGCAGCGGAGGCCAGCCATGACCGACACCTTCTCACCTCGCTGTATAAGATCCAACTGTCCCGGATCCCAACTACTGCGGCGAGTATGTTCCAGCCAACCAACCTTGTGCAGCGCATCCTGACTGGCTTCTGCTCGCTCTCCTTGTCATGGAGTGAATTACGACAGAATATGATTGCGTTACCTCGCCAGGCAATTTGTTCAGACGAATATCACAACACCATCTGCATACCGGCGACCACGTCGCATTGGATCAACGCTGTAACACAAGCAGAAAAGTTCAGCATCAGCGAAATTGGCCACCGCATCAAGGCCGTCATACAACACCTCTCAGCACAAGCCCCTCGTAACAGATATGTCTCAGAGTGGTGCCAGTTGAACCACGACTTGGAATTTTTTATTCTATTCTTGTGGGAACGCAACAAATTAATTCACGACCCGAATTTCCAGGGATTGATGCCATCGCTGGCACTCTCAAGTAAGCTCAGAGAATATTCTATGCTTATGGAAAGTCACCCAGTGCTGATCCTGAATGTCCTCTGACTAGATTCTTGACTGTTTTTGAACCTCCAATGTATTAGATCTGACTCAATAAAATTAATGCCCCGCATGTGTGGGACAATATTCTTATGGATTCATCTGAACTGCACTGGCTTTATGTTGTGCACAGGTCATGGATGATTGCGCACAGGTGTGAGTTATTATTCAGCTGCTGCATCTTCCATCGATTTTGGCCACTGGCCTATTCGGGATGATATATAGTGCCTCAGGTTATCGCTAAATGTTCAAGTTGTTCAATGGCTCTTGGACCTAAAATACAGATGCGGGCTGATAACGGCTCACTTCTCTGAGACCCTGGTAGATACCTTCAGCTTCCTTAGTGTTTGAGAGTTCTTTGGAGTCTGAAACGGGACTCTGGTGCAGTGCCCTGAGGTACATAAGCTCCCAAATCGGGACATAGCTTATGCCCGATTGGGCATAGAATTTCCCATCGTCCTCCGTTGCTCGCGCCCATCGACATGGCTCCCTCTTCCGTATATCCTCCTTTCCTATACCACTGTGCCACAGGAAAACATCACGGCAACATGCTCGGCAGCCTCAACTCTCTGAATTGAGCCGGCATTTCTTGAATCAATGCCCAAACTTCTGTACCTCAGCAACTACGCAGCGCTCCGCGCCCACGCCGCCACCGCACATACAGGACCCCTGCTATACGAAGGCGGCGGACATTTCATCCTCGATATGGTGCCGCGCGGGCGCATGGATCTCCAGGGGGGCGCACGGGGGACTTCGTCATCGCGGAGCTGCGCGTGAGGCTGGCGGACGGCCCCGGCACGGCGCCCTGGGCGCGCTTCTTCAAGGAGTGGCACACAGCGCTGCACGTCGCGCGGCGCGGGCTCGACGCGTGCATGACGGGCCCGCACGTGGACATGCGTCTTGCACTGGGGGCGGTGGCGGCGGAGGGCGTCAACAGGGGTGGGCTGCGCCCCTGATTTCAGTAGCCATTACATGCACACGTACAGGTGAGGCTCCGCATTTACTCGTCCTCCCGCTGGTGTTCATCTCTTGCAGCTCTCTTGTAACTGGTCAACGCGGCAGTCACAAACTTGTACGCACTTACAGTCTCTTTCTCCTTAAACCCCTTCTTCTAGCTTCTCCCATCCTCCGGGAAGGGAACATGGACCGATTCATGTCCCGTAGGTATCTATATTCTCCTCTCTCCGCATCACCGACCCTTTCCTCTAGTCTCCCCACTCCAGTTTTCCAACGTGCCACGTACAGATGTGTACCTTATGACGGTATTTATCGTCAAAAATTATGTACTTACTTTTGTGCATGTCTCACGTTGTACATCTACATCCAGAATTGAAGATCTACTTCCATTTGAGGTACAGGCACAGTAAAAATGCACAAAGAGAAGGTACTTTAGGCACTTTTGGTTCATCTACATACTTGATAGTAGGAGTGCACATTATTGAACACTCAACTGGTGAGTATTTCACTCAGCAGCTCAATTAAATTGTACATTCAGATTGATCATCAATCCCAAATGTCAATCATCCCAAGCCCACATCAATCCCAATCCCAAGGTCAAACCAAGGTCCAAATCCCAACCCAACTGGATTCCCACGGGTTTCAGCCTCACTTAAACAGCACCATTTTCTGAATGGTTTAGAGCATCCCCCCCCCATCTCTGTAATTATAGATACAATATTCGAATTGGCTTTGTTAGCAACTAGACTATTTGTGATATGAACAATTTTTGGACTGAGACTACTTGCTTCAGTGGCACTTCGGGGGAAATCAGTATGGGCCAATGACTACAGACAGTGTTCATATACTTAGGGCTGTTCGCCGTGCCGTTACAGCCACGGCCGTGGGATCGACGGACTTTACATGGCACGGCCGTGTCAAGCACGGTCCGTCAGATGAGGTTCAACTTATTGGACGGCACGGCACGGTCCACGGCACGGCCGTAAACGGCTACACGGGTTGGCACGGTTGAAATAAAAATCGTTAGAGCGGTGTTGATGAAATTTGTAGCTAACCCAGATCTCTTGGATCGGGCTGCGAGCCAGGCGGAGACGTTTCTTGACCAAATTAAGGTCCTGATTGTCTCCGACTTCAAACTCGCGCGTCTGAGCGACATTGTGTCGCGGCCGCCTGAAAGAAAATTGTTCTACCGCAACAGCAGACCCTGGAAATGTAAAACTGAGCTATATGTAAAGATCCAGAGAGAATCCACACACCAGGGATAGTCACCAGGTCACAAACAAGACAAAAACGGTCCGGAACTGTAGCCAGGAGGAATATGTTATAGAGTGAGACAGATACTAGTCTCTTATAAACAGACGCTACAACAGAAAATACTCGTACCTCGTGTGTTGTAGACAGATACTTAGTACAAGCGAAATGACAACGTAACTCTTCGCGCGCACAGATGTAGCGAAAGTCTGAGGAGAGGCAACTCGAGTGCATGCAATATATACTGGAGACAAGTTCCTGGCTATAAGGAAAAGGACAACATGAGTTACCTTATAACTACATAAAAGGAAAAAGAGAAAATTATGTCTGTCATTGCCCGAGGTACATACAAGTACATATGCACCCCTGCAAGGTCCCCGATGGACGATGCAAGGTACCCGTGCAATGGATATCAATGCAGCCGTCATACGGGCCGAAACCCTTTTAGTTGTTCTGATGCACCATGAGCCGTATGTAACTGTAGGATCTCAGAGGCCACTAGATATACTAATTATTTGGTGGCTGCCGTTGCGGCCGTTGCGGCCGTGCTTCGACGGCCTCACACGGTCAGAACCGTGCCGTGGATGGCTTGCCAAAATGGCGTACGGCACGGCACGGCAGCCGTGCCACGGGTGCCGTGGAACCGTGGCCACGGTTACGGCGAACAGCCCTACATATACTGGATGCCTAATCAATTTTGCACCCTGTCTTCCCAGCATTAGGGTCGTTCACGGTAGCCTTTTTTCCGCTCCTTTTTCACTTCCTTTTTGTTTCCCTTTTTTATGCCCCAAGTTTTGTTCTCTTGATCATTCTCTTTCAAGTTTTCATGCTCTCAGATTTATGTTATGAAGTCAACTAATAAATGTTTCTACAGGTCACATCGGATCAATATCGGATGTCCGGAGCGACGGGCCGTCCGCGTGTGTTGGACGTTGAAATAGATTGAATTAACTACAAGAATTATGCACAAGAGATAGAAGGTCTAGTAACAACTCTGAAATGAAAAAGGGATTGAAAAAGGACGGAAAAAAGGAGTTGCGGTCGGGGGGTTTCACAGTAGCTCTTTTCCTTCCCTTTTTGGCCTCCTTTTTCACTCGATTTCCGTTGTTTCTGGGCTTATGGTTGATTTCCCCCCCCCTTTTCAAACCTTTTTACATGCAAAAGTTGAAAAGGGAAAAAAAATCTGGTGGAAAATGAAGCATACCGAAGAAGTGAGAAAAAAGGAAGGGAAAAAGGAGCGGAAAAAGGGCTACTATGAACGACCCTATTGGTTCACTTGAGAATTCATTGTTGCCTAATAGAATCGTTAACAGTCTGCCACATCATGTCTTAATGCAAGCACTTTGCTGTAGGCAGACTGTGCCCGGTGCTTGAAATTTTAAGTGGGCCAGATCAGATCATGGATATTTTGGTTATGTAGTCATCCAATTCGGATATCCTGCCGCTGAAGAGCATTTATTAGATTTCTAAAGAGACAAAAATATAGCTAAGGGATGTCATAACAATTGTTCCGAGTTATACTAATCTGCTTACAATACGGTGCCTAGACTAAGATATGCTGATCATAGGCAGACTGGTAAGAAGTCTAGCTGCATAACTATAACTGCTTTGCCTTCCTCTATTGACTATGAAGGATTTTGAAGTGAGCTGATTTAACAGAGACCCATCAATACCTAAGCTGAAGTATGAGTTGGGAAAAATTTCCAGGGATCCCCTGCTAAGGGAAAGAGACTACACATTCTGAAATGAAAGCCCAATCTCTCACAGAAAATAGAAGTGCACCACAGTCGTCCCCATGAAGGGAAGTCAGAGAAGTTAAGCAGAACCAATTCAATTGAAGGCTTACTCTGAACCCGACTCTCTAGCCTTACCATTTAATGGGCAATTCCCCAAGTGAAAAAAGGATGCCTGCATTCGGGGGAGGGCAGTGCAGTTAAACATTAAAAGTCCAACAAGCTGGCTACTCCAGACAACTGAGCCCCCTGGCTACATTATGTAAGATACCTGTTGCAGAAATATACAAGCCAGTAAAAAAAAAATCATCATTGATTCCAAGTCATTTCAGAGTTTAATTTTGCCCCTGTTCTGAAGCCGGTGATGAAAAGGGGGATCGTATGGGGAGTAGTACCGGATACAGAATATATAGTAAGTGAAATAGGAGCTAAAATGGAAGATACAGAGTCTAAGACAAAAAGGCTGTACTAAATAAATTGGATTGGGCAGATACGAAGCAGTGGGACATGAAGCAAGTCTCCGGAATCAAGTCAGAATTAAATGTGGCTTGGATTGGCTTGAATCATATCTGGATTTGAGAGTCAATTCTCACCACGTTGAGGGAGATTCTCTTTTAATTCTTGTCTCTGAATCAGAATTTTCAGAATTGACAGAATCATGGCTATCTCTCAGATAATAGAATTCTGTGCTGGGCTGACACACTTCTCAACATTCAGATAGAATCAAGCAGGAATCAGCCATGGTGACCCTTTGACTTGCCCTAATTAGAGCAGGCTTAGGTCAGGTTCAAAAACAGTGGACTTGGTTGTTAAATATCCCAAGCCTGGCCCTAACTTGGGCTTTGGTCCCGGTCAGGTCAGGCTGGGTTGGATTTTTTCTCACTTGATCTAAGTCTTTTGATCTGCTCATATCCTATTTTCATACACTCTAAGTAACATCGGGGACATTTTGACCTTCAGATTTCAGATTTCAAACTTGTATCTCCAGATTTAGAACTTCATTGAGGAGAAAATCTTCCGGACCACCTAGAGAAAGAGAACGAAAGACAGTCAATTTTGGGCTGGCAGAAACTTCTCTCCTCTAGATCTCGTACCCTCAAATGCAAATTTTGAAATGTCAATTTAATAAAAGAGGTCCTGGGTCCAAGCAGCATGGGATATCCACTGTCCCGTCAACGGGCATGGGCCTTCTATTTGCGATGCCACGACAGGTGTGGGCTGCCACTGTGGCTGCTATTTTTTTCTATTGGGATCCAGGAGTCAACTTGGGATTCTGAGAGTTCAGCTAGTTCAGGAGTCCTCTGGTATGCCCTCCATCAGCTTTCATTTGATAATTCACGTGAAGGAGGTCAGTTTATAGGCGACGCGCCAAATCAGATTATATCATGTGGTCATTCCATTCCGTTCAATAAATTCAGTGGACCATTCTCGGGGACCATGGTCAGTCTCATGGAATTTTAGTGCCAGAGCATCATTTTATTTTTATTTTTATTTGCATTCTCATTCATTTGTTGGCTCAAAATCCACATGAAAGAATTGGTTTCATCAAGCGAACACCTAGACAGGACAGGACGTCCCCCTTCACAGTCAAGATGGTGATGGTGGGCATCCCCACCCAAGTTTGGGTCATGAGCTTAGAAAAAGATTGAGGCCGTGAGCCCCACTCATGCCGGCCTCGGGTCCGGCTCAGGCTCAAGCCCAACTGGGAAAATACCCAACAGGTGTGGCCAGGAGGATGACAGCAGTTGGTTTGGGGCTGGAATTGACAGGCTTGGTATTGATGGCTGTTCCCAAGTGGGAATGATAGCAATTCTCACAGTTCACTTGGTTTTGATCGGACAACCCAACTGGTCAGGTTGGGATTGATAGAACCCCATTAGGGTGCTGTGTTGTTGTGTTATACAAACCAGGCACCATGAATTGTACAATTTCATCTTCAAGAAGTTGAAACATCTGTATGGACTGTACACTGTTGTAAGTAGTGTGTAGAAAACTGAGTGCTTTCTCAACTAAGGCTGTGAGTTCAAAGTGCAATGTACAATGTACAATAAAGTTGTTAAATTTTCAGATCAAATGTACAATAACCCACTCCCTGTACCCAAAATAACTGCACATGTACTTGTTGGAATGTAGAAGTAGAATGTTGAATGTTCCACTCTTATTGTACATAATTTTTGACGAAAAAAGCTTTTATAGTACCTCAAATGTACGCATCCCGATGAGCCGTGGCACTCACGGGAGGGGTGAGCGTGTTTCAGAGGCGGGGCGGAAGCACGCATTGTTCCGCCGTAGGAGGTGCCTACCTATGCAGGAGCCGTGGTACCCACAGATGGAGGACTGGCGGTGGGTGCGTGGACGACCCGGAGGTGTGCCGGAAGGTAGAGTTATCAACCGCAGTGAATATTATTGCACCTTGCATTCCGCATGCTGGGCCGCGCGGAGGTATTCAGCTAAGCTGTGGCCCAGGTGAGTGTGCACCCAAGTAGAAATCGAGGCTCATGTCCAGTGCGCGCGTGCGCGGTGCAGTATTTCTTTGCCGAGCTATCATGAACGTTAACTCCCCGGGCCTTCCTAAAATTTCCAGTGTCGCCAAGTGGTGCGGGATCGCGATCGCGCGCATCACTTTTCCGGTGGAAAATCTCCTGTCCGAACCTACACATTCGCGACACGGGGAGATTGCGAGAGGGTTACCTTCAGTTATCGTCCGATTCCGGTGCAGTACATCGCGAGATTTGAAATACAAGAACGATTGAGGAAGATGTCAAATCGAGAAAAATGTCAAGCGTTGTTGCAAGAGTTGCGTCGGCACTCGGAACATATTTAACTTGAACTTCCTTTTACACTGGGTACACCACATCAGGAAAAAACCAGTTGAATATGTAGTGCAATGTAGCTAGGATAGCCAGGATAGCCCTGTAGCTAAGTCCCTGGTTTGTAGGGACAGGCGGGAGCTACACACTGCTACAGAGTTAACCGTAGCTTGGCGTGAGGCTGAAATACCCGCTATAGCTTCGTTACTGAATAGCACTCAGTAGTGCTCAGAGCTCAACATAGTTAGGTGTTCGTCTATGGAAGAAACCATCAAAGAAATAGAAAATTGGGAATGCATTCATTGAAATAGCTATTACAGGCAGTCTGACTAGCCGACGGTGATCCAGGGAAAGGTCGACGTGTCGTACACACACACCAACAGTTCAGCCAAACCTCGGAATAGTGCTACACCGTCTTCCGCACAGAGTCATGCAGCCATGGTGCGTAATCTGGGTTCATGGGTCTTTGGCACGACGTTAGCATCGCAAGTCGGACAATAATTGTGGCGACTTACGATGGGCAACCACGAACACTCACATATCCAACTATGATGCAGTATTCCGTTGGGCAGAGACTTGAGATTAGCTAGATGAACAACTGTCAATGAGGCCGGTAGATCCAGTAGAATTGACGTACCTGGCTCACATTTGTTACCTACAACACAAATGAGGAGCGGTGAGTACAAAGGCAAGTATAAGGGACAAATGGAGGATGCACCTTGATCCCCAGGATACTGCGGACACTCCAATTAGAAGTCCTGGATTGAGGTGGAGGGCAGCTAGAGGCATCAGTGACCGGAGGTTAGTTTTTGTTGGTGCGTTAGCAATAGCACGTACGGGACTCGAAGATTGGTCAGCTACAGTGCAAATGAGAACGAGATAGTCAAGAACGGCCAAAATCAGTGCAAGGAGACAACTCTTAGTGCTGAGGACGTACTCTTACTCGAAAGTGTCCTGCATTATCGATGCACACCGGGGTGACTTTAGCTGGCTTTGACGACTTCGCAGCTTGTATACCGGATCCTCCGCCTTCAGCGAGCCTCACAATTCAGTGACAGGAAGGGGAACGGTGTGGACGGCGGGAGGAAGATGAGAGGAAAGGAAGAGAGAAGTTTGGCGTTGTTGTGACACGATCAAAACCAACCATCTTTTACGCTCACGTGCTTGTCTTTGTTCCGACGGACTTCAAGGCGGGACGCGATATAACGCGACATGACGCGATGGATCTTGCATATCAAGCTGGGTTGGCTCAGTAGAGGCCATCCTACTGATGCTTCTCTTACGGGATTCCCTTATTTTGGCACGCACTCGGAGGGCAATGAACACACGACCTTTTTGGCCCTTTTCTGGGCTTATTTGACCTTCAAGTTGCACAAGGCCACAAGCTAATTGTCAAAGGTCTGATGCAACAGGCAGGCATCGTGAAGCTCCTGCAAAGGGTCGTCCGGAAAAAAGCTGAAATCTGGCCTAAAAAAGCTTATGATTTGGACCGTTCCTGGTCTCAAAAAGCTTATTTCGGACGAGGGTGGTCACGTGGGACATCAATTTTCGCCAAAAAAAAAACTCCAAAAAATCAAGAAAAATCTCCACCGCCATGCTGCAACTCGGCCTGCAGGTCACAGAGGGAAGCATATCTACCTACGTACCCTTTGATTGCCTCCCAATCTTCAATTTCAATCTCTTTACCTCCTTCCGATCATCTTCCGCCGAAATCTCGAGGAACCCGTCCTGAAAAAGCTTATCTTCGGACGAGGTTCACGGAATTTGGGCCTAAAAAAGCTTATATTCGGACGAGGAAATCGCAAATTTTCGCTCAGAAAAAGCTTATTTTCCGGACGACCCTTTGCAGGAGCTTCACGGGGCCTCAACAGGCCCATGAACATCTAATTTCGTACGGGTCCCTGAATGGATAGCAGGTTCTCGGCAGGAAAAATGCTGAAATTAATCATCTGACCCTGTTGGAGGAGTGAGTAAATTCTGATAGCAGCTCGACTCACGCTATAGCCTTAATATGGCTACCTACAGATAGCAAGAGGGTACAGAGTGCATTGTAGCTTCCGACCAAATATATGTAGCTCACAGGAGCTCTGGCTTCGAGCTATGTTGATCTCCATAGCTATCGCACATGGCTATTGTAGCACTGGGGAACTATTGACAGGTGAGCCAGAGCTAATACAACTATAGATTGCTATTTTTGACTAAATATCTAACCGCCGAGCTATTTCCCACAGAGTTTTTCCTGATGCATGCTGTACAGCTTTTTCCTTAGGTATTGTATTCTGTGTGAGCCGCTCGAATATATTTTGTCTTCCCCCCCCCCCCCCCCCCCCCCCCCCCTCAGTGTGAACAGTCAAGCGTGACTAACACGCTCAATCGTCGACACGCGTAGCACCCAGACCTTCGTCGTCGTCGTTGGTTTGAGCGCAGTTCTTCTCGAATGTGCACTAGCGCTGACAAAGTGTATCTAAGTTCTGTGGGAAAAAAAAAATTGCATTCGCGCCGGGTCGAACACAAGAACGGCAAAACAAAAAACGGGCACGAAGCAACCACTCGGTCATGCGACCATTTGCAGACTGTACCCCCCACGCTCTATTATCTGCCTCCCACGAGTTTTTGAATATTCAAAAACTCCTCAGGACAGCCTGAAACGGACAATGGCTCCTCAACACATTAGGCTGATTCTCTCTGCCAAAATCTAACGGCTTACCCCATCGGCAGGTGGGGCCGCTGATGGCCGTGTAGGGTCTCATAATCCTGCTGATCCAACCGTCCGCTGGGAACGGAGAAAATGGCAGCCCGTGTCATTCCCAGTGTGTCATGCCCCCGGAAACCCGCCCGATGTGGCAAAGACGTGGTCCAGACTTGACTCCTCCCACCATGGCTCCTTCCGCGACTCTGTGTGATATCCTGCTCTCCACGACATTCAACCCTGATCTTGAAAGGTCCCCGATCTCCATTGACTGGGTCTTAACTTCGGGGCTGTCTACAGCAATTCCGTCCTGTCTGGCCGCCTCTGCTTTCTGTGTCACGACGCAACCGATTCTGTCTGTTCCCTCAGAGTGCAGCTACCTATCTCGGCCTCCCTTGTTGATTCTTTCGGGTGTACTGGACCTTCGGTCGCTCCAAGGTATTTATTTTCTTCCGTCACCATTCACCTTGCGAGCACTAATTGTGAAAGACCCTACTTCCTCTTCCCTTCCTCCCCTCGTCAATGACAACAGTCAATTAGGTGCTCATCGTTTTTACTGCACTGCACGTCTTTTGACTTTTATGCACAGGCTCAAATTCTGAGGCTTCCTCATCCACCCCTTCTGCACCTTCCACCATCTCCCTAAACATCCTTCGGGATATATTTATTGGTCATCAGTTTGCGCGTTCGCACATTTCTGTATTCTATGCAGATTTACCCACAATTATTGCTATTTGCAAAATAGTTGGCGGTCACAAGATTTCGATAATTTTTGCACCAAAACTCGCGACCGCCATATCTTCTCAACCTCTGCTCGGATTGCCAGAATCCAAAGGTGAATTTGGATCGTCTCATCGACCACAAGGGCGCCGCCAGTCAGATTTTCTCTCTGAGGCTGTCCGTGCCATCTTCGCCGGGGAGGCTGATTTTCGAGCGTGCGGGCCACATCGCTGGAGCTGGCGGGTATTTTAGCAGTCTCAATGCTTGAGTAGGATCTATCAGGTTCTGGAGAGAGTGCCCCCTGTGTTTTGGTTCGAGTATGTGGTTTTCAATGTGATGTAATGGACATAAAATATCCACTGATTTTCTAGATTGCTTAGGATTTGAGCTCACATTGTCCACTGCAAATCCGGCATTTTTTGGCTCAAAATGGCCAAAAATGGCTCTAGAACACCAAAAATGACGAACTTGCAGGCATTGTAGTGAGCTCAAATCCCAATCGATTTAGGTCAAGTAAAATCGTAATAAAGTCTCCTTTACGAGCACTTTGATGCTGTATCGACCATTTTCCTGTGTGACCTATTTTTAGAATCTTGATTTTCCCAGGAACACTTATTTATTTTATTCTGACAGAATGACACAGGTGTCCTATGGTTCAAACTGCAGCATTCATCATCTAATGCAGTGCAGTGTATGGTAACATTTTATTTGGAAGGATTCGGTGGAGAAATGACCCCAGACGGTGAAACTCATTTCTTTTTGCTGCCACTGTAGATATACACGAGAAACATCATTGCTGAACCTTTAGGTTTGGCTACCCAGGGGAACATTGAGTTTCGTCCATCATTTTTGATCTGTTTGTCAGTGCAGAATTGGTCATCACAAGAAAATTGAAAAGCAAGTGGGGAAAGAGAAAATAAGCAATGAAAATGGAAACATATTTTTCCAACCTTCCTTCTGCTTCGAATTCCTGCGTGCTAGCTCGTTTCACTCACAGAACGCAATGCAATTCTCTTAAGTTCAATTTTGGTCATTAGTCATTTCTGCTTGATGTTCGGGTCGGTATCCGTTGACGTGGGACTTTCAGGACAACATCCGACATTCGGACGTTGTTCGGACAGAGTGATTGGCGATATTTCCGAGTCTCCATGATGGTTCTTGCTACATTCTAGACTCGTCACCAGTTCGCTCTACGGCATAACAATTGTAGCGCGCTTCGCGGCAGAGCCCACTAACTGGGGATCGGATCAACATGTTCAAACTCCGACATCCAAAAAGAAAATTTGGCTTCAAGTATGCAGTGTACTTGAAATCAGGGAATTACCATCATGCAACTTGAGCAAACGAGGTGAAAGAATAGGAGAACTCGGATCTATGCTTATAACTGGAAGCCCCCAATTTTGCGCCTGCATATATGTCAATCACTCCGACTAAAGGTGTATATCAGCATCACCGGTATCACACAGGTGTTTCGTGATGATTAATAGACCCAGAAATCCAGAAACTGGGAAACTGGTGGCACATGCCATACCTATGTATTTATCATTTGAGTACAACACAAATACAATTGTAAGATCCAATGGGAAACTTGCTTATCGTATAGTATGGGACGTCTCTTGTGATCGGAAACTAATTTGCGGACGGGTTTTTGCAGTTTGTGGGTGAATTGCTCAAAAATAAATACAGTACATATAGTTCTGTCTGAGTGAGTACTATGCACTAGCAGCCCACCCTTGTACCTGCCATTAAGGGGGGGATGGTGCACCGGGACAAGTTGAACACCTACCATCTTTGCTATGTTATGAGCCCAAATATTTATCTTGTATCTTGTATCTTGTAGTAACACATTATAGTAGCACATTATAATTAATGTTTCCTCGTCAGAAGCAAGAGGCGAGTTCACTGGCGCATCCACCTAAAGGTTCAGCACCCGCCTCGAAGAGGCCTAATCCCAGTCATTAAATGAGAGTAACATTTGAGGTAAGATCACAGGCTCCTACCCACCACACGTTACGGGGTTGGCAATCTCAGTAGCGGTAGTTCAAAGTGGAATCTCAATAGGTAACACAAAATGACAAATACCATCATAGCCCATCAATTCCCGCCACCTTTAGGGCCTGATCGGCAACCGTTAATTCACGCGTGAATGTGTGAATTCTTGTAACGCTTCTGTCACGCACCATCTTTCCTCTTCCTCTTCGCTTCCCTCCACTGCTGGCGGCCACCACGCACTCCCCAGCTACCTCCACATCATGGCCTCTCATCCCGGCTCCTCTACTTTCTCTGTCGACTCTTCCGACAATGATGTCGCCCCCAAAATTCCCGACAATGCCGGACATTCTTTCACGGACCTGGAGACCAACTACGCGCTGGATTTCCTGCATAAGGATCTGATCGCATACCTCAGCGGCAACGGATTCAAGGTCAAAGCATTCACTGAGATCCCCGTCGCCCTCAAGAAACGGTTCCCAACGCGCCCCGTTTGCTCCAAAGACGCCGTCAGAAACCGTCTGTGATATGTAATTATGGTGTCGCTGCTCACTCTTTTTGCACTCATCTTCCTTCAGGTAAAAGGCAACTTTGAGGAGTATGAGTTTGTGCGCGGAAAGAGCGGAGTCGGATGGGATGACAGTGAGAAGAAGGCTACGGCTGAGACGGATTTTGTCAAAAAATTTACCGAGGTGCGTGCAGCTTAATCTCGCATCCACCTCTGTGCTAATGGGATGTAGGAGTATGGCGACAGGTACGCGAAATGCTTCAAGAAACCGTGCCCTTACTATAATCACCTCGCGGAGCTTTTTGGCGGCAACAAGGCCACCGGCGACAACATCCTGCATCTCACAAAGTCCAAGTCGAAGAAAAGCAAATCATCCTCTGCCTCTGCCTCTGTCTCTGCCTTCGCTTCCGCCGCTGCTCCCTCCTTGTTGTCACCGCAGAAGCGCGGCCCGCTCCAGCCTCTCGAGAACGACGCCATCGACATAGACTCGGATTCTGCACCCAACCAACCCCCTTCCCCAAAGCCTTACGACGACGAGCTCCTCCCTCCCCCCGCCAAACGCCGCCGCCTCGACGACGAGAGCGAGAACATCGACGATGCGAAGACCAAGGCCGGTGCACGCGACCATGCCCGTTCGGCCTCGGCCAGCTCGAGCTCTGGCAGGCGTCGTGCGTCGCGCAATGCTGAAACCGGGAGTGAGATCGCACGCGGGCTGAAGGCAATCGGCCAGGGCATGTCTGCACCGATCATCACCAAGGCGGACACCTCGCATGTCGACGAAATCGTGGATGCCTTGATCGCAGACCCCACCCTCCTCCCCGACGACCCCGACGGCGAATACTACGCCCTGTTTTGGACGCGTTGAGCGCGAGCGAAACACGCGCACGTATCTTTATCAAAGCCCCGCTCCGCGTCCAGCGCATCGCCGTGCTGAAGCGTGTATTGACCGAGAAGGAGATGGAGGTACCGTTCAATTGGGTGTAGTTTTTTTGCTGTTTTCGTTGCTCATCATGATCATCCGGGACCCACTCGCATTTTTCGCATTGTCCGTATTCCAGCGTATTGTCGTTACAATTTTGTACTAGTCGTCGTGTTCTGCAATATAATGGGCCCACATGCTCATCATGATCCTGTCCCGACGCGTGTTGGCCCTATGCGACTCCTCCTCTGTGATTGCCAGGACGCGACACTCCGGAATGACCGTGCCGGCGAAGAATGCGTGGTCGTCGGGATCGTACTTGTCGTGATTCTCGACGTCGAAAGAAAAGGAGTTGAGTTTGTCGTGGATGCAGAGGAAATTGTGAAGCGCTCCCGCCGCAGCAACAATCTTTGCCTGTACCTCGTACAAACACTCGGGGCTGGAGATGAGAATGGGAAACTGCTGCTTTGCAACGCCAAATATTCGCTCGACGACGTTTCGGAGTTGCGAGTGCCGAAGGTTGTACAGCTCCTCTGGTGTCTCTGGTTCACACCCACTGCTGTCCCACTCCTTCAAGTGATAGTGCGTACTGATGAATGAGGCTAGAATGAGGTCACAATTAGGGAATCCCGTGTCTCCGAGGTAATAGCGATATGGGGGTAATGCAAATCCGTTGTGATGTGCAGTATCGAAAAGTCGTCCATCTGCAGCTGTTCCTTCATACCCAGGCATCATGTATGTGAAGCAGAGGTCAAAATCACACGCCGCCAGGACGTTCTGGGTGATGGCTTCATGGCGATCTCGATAACGGACGGTATCAGCAGCGAGCACGAAGGCGTCGATGTGTGTACCGTCGACAGCACCTCGGCAATAGCGAAAAAAGGGGAAATATGCGGGATTGTCAGCGATTTTTGGGGGAGTGGAGTCGGCGGGGTTCTGGATATATTTCTGATAGAAGTTGCCCACCGCTACGTCGAGCACAAGGTTCGTATATTTGCTGATGGTGTCGTTTGACCGCTGAAAGCGCTCCATCAAGTCTCTCTGGCTGCTTGCACGAACAAACCAATAGACAAATATGGCCCTTTGTTCCGCCACCGTGATGTGCCGGCTGTCGCTGAGGCCTCCGTGTGTGCTGAATTCCCAGTAAAGCAACAGGAAAGCAGCGGGATACATTCCTAGCTGGTCCAGACATCGTTCCGGGTGGCCATTGATGATCTCATCTAGCCAGTCCTGACCCGTGAGGATAGAGGTGTGGCGAGGGATGGGAAGAGGGCGTTCAAGATGCAAGAGAGTATCGGTACAAAATACAGTTGTAAGAGCGGCGGCATATAGAGCGCGTCGGCGGCGCTGGATTAGCTGGATGATGTCCGGGGAGAGCCTGTGCGCGTCATTCCGATGCACTATGTGCGCAGCGGCCATCGGGACGCGTAGAGCGGTGCTTCAGGCGGCGGAAGTGGGTACTCGGGAAAAGTTTGATGGATGTGACTGATCGTGACTTATTCAGATTCACGCGTGAATTAACGGTTGCCGATCAGGCCCTTAGGTAAGGGTTTTAGGAGCGCCCTAATTGCTGAACCTTTAGGTTTGGCTACCCTGGGGAACTTGGATTTCGGGCCATTTTGCTATATGTACAAACAAAAATTAGTCATTTAAAATTGGTCATCTCAAAATGGAAGGAAAAATTGAGTGAAAGGCATTCTGTTCAAAATATTCAAATTTACAACTCTCAAATATTTTATCCTATTGAATTGTACATCTTTGTTGCCTCAATTGGCGCTGTACACCAGATCCAAATATTTCTGGACCAACTTACAATTTCTGTGATTAGTCATTTCTGCTTCCAAATGGCCCGCTTTCTGCGGCGTTGTCATTTTTGCTTTGTGTTCACCCCCAAATGGTTGTGTTTCAAGTTTGTACAACCAAGAAATATTGTTTGGAACGTCTGATGTATCCTGCTACACAATATTTGTTGAAAAACAGTTGCAGAGCCTGAAAATCAAGTAAAATATTGCAGAAGGTCAGTAATAATATTCCTCGGGAATCTCGGTCCATGTATTTAATTTGGACTTGAAGTATTCTGCCTCACAAATACTACCAGGTTCCTAATGTTTGATTTCTTTTTGAAGTGTCTGTACTCCTACCAGCTAAAACCCTTATTCAGGTCTTGTTGTGGTTTCCTTCCTAGTTTCAGAGCTGCACTAGTAGGTTGTATTACTTAGTTGAATCAGGGAATCAGAAATAATGAGAATATATACAGAGAATGGTTCTCACCTTTGAGCTGCCGCTGGCCCACGTAGACTGCTAGCAGACACAGTTACTGCTATTGTCTCTGATTGGCAACGAGATAAAGTTCAACTGGAGAAAGATACAGTCTCCACAATTCATTCTGGACAGGACGAGAATTTTCTGTTGAATTTTACTTGGATGGATTCCAGTCGCATGGACCAATAATCCCTCGTGATGCTTTCGTCAATAGAGAACTCGGTGCTGAAGCATTTGTTTCACAAATTTACTGCAACAGTGTAGCCGACCCTGTAGCAAGGATTGTGCTCTGCTGTGCTCCAGTGCAAATTCCCATCTGTTGTTGACACTCCATTGCCAATCCGGCTGCACTAGTAAGTATAGTACATGTAGCTATCCCATAATTTTTTTTTTTGGGGGGGGAGGAGAAACGATAGACAGAAATAAGATGTACAGACCAATCAGGGTCTATAGCAGTTCCATACTTATCACAATCTGAAGCAGCTTGATTATCGAAGTACTTTGATGCCTATCCATCCCAATTGTTGAAAATTCCCGGTAACGTAAGTTACTGGGTTTTATAGGGCGCCCTAACTTCAGCCACTTGCAGTAGATCACATTTTCATTACAAGGACAAACAAGGATCTGTCATAAGAGATGAGTCATGGCTTGAGAACCCAGCAATAGACAACCTTTTGACCAAATTTTCCTGCCTGCTATGAGTGGAAAAATCTTCTGCTTCATGGGTGTTTTTCTTCGATCTTTTGAGCTGCGCTACAGATTGCTGGACTCCAAATGAGATTCACTTGATGTGTCATTTTTGCTACGTGGCTCACTACCGCCGGACGCGGCCATCATTTTCCATCTGAACGGGATAGAGTCCTCGGCCGATAGCACTTCGAAGTTCGGCCGATCGGTAGTTCCCATCAGATTTCATCGCGGCTGTTGGTTCCGCCACCGCGGTCGGCATTTGCCGCTCACCGCAGGTGGATTAATCGTGACCGTGGCATGGGCCCGAGCCAATATTTGAGTTCCCAAATCACTGAATGAAATGCCTTGGGCTACTATCACTATATTTTAGCTCAGCTATGTAGTACAGAGTGCTCTCCAGTCCCAGAATGCTCCCTAAGACTACCAATATTGGCATGAAATGGGCATACATGGATGTATTTGGGCTCATAGAACCTCAGAAATACTACCCAACTCATTGAAGACTCAGAATAACCTTTGAAACTATAAATTGAGGCTTGGAAAGATCATACAGAGGGATTAGACAGGATGCGCAAAAGTCGCATGCGGGTTTCAGAGCCGCACATGGCAATATATATATATATATAGCTCTCGGGCATGACTAGGAGTGCTGTAGACGCTGTCTGACCACCAGATCCTCCTCCAAAGAAAGCTGCATGCGGCTTTGCGCATCCTGTCTATTTACTGCTTGAGGTTTGGAATTCAAAGACCAACTTGGTCTGACTATTACTTGATTCTGACTGTTACTTGGTAGAACATGCAGTTGGCAGGCCAGTGGACCTTAGATTGGTGCCAAACCACATTTCAAACACCTCTGAGCTCCATTGGTCCTCATATATCATGCTAACTAAAAGGCCTATATTTTTTTTTCCCCGGCCAGAGGCTCTCCCTGTCCCAAAAGATAAGGAAATTCCTTATCTTGCCTTATCTTGGAAGCCCAGGCTTGTGACTTCCCAACTACTGCACGGAGCTTTGACAGTGGTACGTTCAATTTCAACTTTTTCCCGTTACCGGGCCCTGCCGCTCGTCGGCCTTACCCGCTTTATTGACAAGTAAGTTGAACCTAAAGGTTCAGCACCCGCCTCTAATCCCAAGTCATTTCATGTCCTGGTGAAAATCACATTTTTGTCATTTGTTTTTGCGTAATCACACTCGAATGAATTGCTGTTGGTCACCGCGCCGGCATAATCGTTCCGCGAGTTCCGTCTTTCCGTCTTTCCGTGATCACCGCGCGTAAGTTTTCCATGCTTGGCACTGTTTGGGCACTGTCGACGTGGCTCTTGCTCTCCATACACCATGTCTCCTGCCGCTACATTCTGCAATGTCCCCCTTTCCGCTTCCTTCGACTCAAAACTCTCAACCTCTGTGCTGTCTCTGGAGTGGGTCTTGGCGTCCGGTATCCATGCCTCCAACTCGGTAGCCTCTGGCCTGTTGTCGTTACCTTGCGCCGACGGTTCTTCGCGTTCTATGGATGTTCAATTACTCATATCAACTTCTGGTCCCTTTGATCTTGTTTTGGGCTGCGACTGGGTCTTGTACTGCCGTGAGACTTGCCCCGATGCTTGCTTTGTGTTGTCCTCTGGAACAGTTGTCATCCGACCTCCCTCACGTACGTTGTATATCTGTGGCTCCTTCCTTTCTGATATTCTATCCGTAGCCCCTTCTCCTTCCGGTCATCATGGCGAGTCTGCTACCATGGATATTGATGCTCACCGTACGTTCTTTCATGCTGTATGTCCTTCCATATCTGACCTGTTGAACAGGTCCTCCATTTTCTTGCGTCTGTGAAGACCCTTGTGCATCAGGATGTCCTTCGACATCCTCCGCTGTTCACGCACCTGTGCCTAAACCCCCTATTACTTCGCTCAATATCCTCCGTGATATTTTTACCGCGCATTACCGCACCCATTCACGTATATCTGTATTCCATTCTGATTTACCTACAATTCAAAATGCTCTTGCTCTACACACTGTTCCATATCATGATATGGACCTGCTGCAATGTCGCCAGGCTTTGATCCATCACTTAGTCACCGGTTCGTGCGTCGCACATAAATCTGATGTCGTTCCTACGTCAAGGCTTGATCGTTCAACATGTGCAGTGATAGCTCGAGGATTTGAATCTACAGCTTCCATGACAGCTGCTGTTCTGGATATTATTCTGACCGCTGACAACAGGACAATTTCTACTGAGCATCTTTGCCATGTTGCAGCCGCCCTCGAATTACCACATCTGGTTCTCGCAATCTCCGCTTCAAATTGAAGGCTTCCCTTCGCAAGTATATGGACACTAACCAGCACATCTTAGTGGACAGTCGCTCTTCTACTTCTGTGGCCGATTTTTTCAACTCATTTGAAACCCACCGCCGCCCCGTACTTTTATCGATCGCTGCATTGCACCGTGTTGAGCTACCGGAAAAGGCAACCGTTGAAAAAATGCGTACTGAAATCACAAAACACATTCTCTCCGGGAACTGTACAGAGTTCCCTCATTCACATCTTATCTCCTCTCTCCCCCCTGATGTATCCTTGCCTGACTGTGCGGATGTCTGCAACGAATGGGACAAACTTAATATTGACCCTAATATTCAAGTTCATATTCTCACCGCAATCCATGCAAGTAAGACTCCTCCAAACTCCATGCGCCGCATCTTGGATGTCTTAGGGATCCAACATGACCCGTCCGCGTCGCTGAAGACGTATCGTAAACAATTGCGTGCCTACATAATTACGTTGCGGAAAGGTAAAAAGATTGAACGGGAACAGCAAGCAAAAGCTGATAACCTTGCTCGGTACACCGAACAACTTGAAAAGATTCGTGATTCTTGGCCTCAGCTTATCCCTCAGTCTTTAAAGGACAAGATCATCACATTGTTTCGCGAGATGACTTCTTCTGAAGCTCTCACTACGTTCACTTGCGCATCGTGCGCAGAAGCTGTGCCTCTTCGTACTCACTGTTCTCTCTCGATCAAGGAGTTTGACTCTGGGATCCTGAGACGGCCTGACCTCGTACATGATGACACACTGCTTCTGGATCAGTACAAATGGCTTCATCCGGACTGTGTTCCTCCACCGATGCCCTTTGATGAAGGGGACTTGAAAGATCTTTTTCTCGATCCCGAAGGTGTCTCTTTTCCTTCGGGTAGTCCGCCTGTTCTCTCCCTGTGCTCTGTCTGTCATTCATCTCTGAAGAACAATAAACTTCCGCCGTTATCTCTCGCGAATAAATTATTTCTGGGTCCGGTTCCGGATGAACTCAAGAATCTCACAGTCATCGAAGAGGCAATGATCGCCCGGTGCCGTTCAAAATGTTGGATCATTCAACTTCGAGAGGAGAATCAAGACCTGGTTCTAGCGAGTACACAGCGTGGGATTAAAGGCCACATTATTATTTACCCGCAGCAACCTTCCAGAATTGCCGAGATCCTACCGCCCTCGGTGGAGGAAATAACGTCTCCTGTCTGTGTCCTGTTTGTTGGCTCGTCCCCACCTACACCAGAATGGCTACGCGATCATGCGAAACCTCTGGCTGTAAATGCTAATCGTGTTCGGGTAGCCCTGCAATGGCTGAAAACTCACAACCACCTGTACAAGGACATCCAGATAAATGAAGAATGCCTCCGACAGCTGGAAGAGAACCCCGTCTTACCGTTTTCGATTGAACATATTCAACCAAATGCTGCCAACGAAGCTTCTACTGCGCGGTATGATTCCACCCCAGCACCATCTGGTGACGATTCGGCCAACAGATCTGACGATATTCCGTTCCAAAATGTTGTTATTACTGATGTTGAGGGCCATGCCTCTTCAAACGAACTCCGTGCGGCTGCCTTCCGCCATGTTAAAAAGAAAGGCGGTGGTTATATTGAAGTCCCTCATGACCGTGACGCTGAGAATGAGTTTCGAAAGGACAGCTTGCTCTTTCCCATGATTTATCCTACACTCTTTCCGTACGGGATTGGAGGACCAGAGGATGTGCGACGACAGGTTCCCGTATCGTTGGAACGACACGTCAAACACTTATTCAACTTGGCTGATTCTAGATTTCAAGAGCATCCCTCGTTCTTATTCACTGCGTTCAACATAATACAACGCCGCGAATTACTTTTACACACTTCTCTGAAGGTCAAGAAAGTCAACTTTGCATCTGTTGCCTCTCAATTTGCCTCTGTCTCACCCGAAGTTGTACAAAGAGTTTCCGAACGAGTTGCGAGCGGAAATTCCGCAACGCCCCGAGATGCGGAGGAACGGAAGGTTCTTAATTTACTGAAACAAGTGAACGCTGTTGCATCTTCTGTACCGGGTTCATCAGCTGCTCGGGTGGCAATGCGGAACGAAATACGTGGTCTCATGATCGAAAAAGGACTACCAAGCTTCTACATAACAATCAATCCCGCAGATATTTATAATCCTGTTGTAAAATTTCTCGCTGGCTCGGAAATTGAGGTTGACGATCTACTCTCCGCCGATGTGTATGATTACTGGGAGCAGTCTGTACTTGTGGCAAAGAACCCGGTGGTCGCAGCCCGGTTTTTCAACGTTTATAGGAAAGCATTCATCTCTGCACTCCTTGGCTACGACCCGAGTCAGAAAAATCTTGAAGGCGGAATTCTTGGTGTTGTAAAAGCCTATTATGGATGTGTCGAAGCGCAAGGTCGAGGAACCCTTCACTGTCATATGCTGATATGGGTTGAAGGCGGTCTCAATCCTAACGAAATTAAGAAACGCGCCCTAAGCACCGATGCAGGCGACATCGAATTCTCGAAGCGTTTACTTGCCTTTCTGGATGACACGATCTCGAACGCCATACCTCCGGATCCGGATCCAAATCTGGAGGCCCCTTCAAATCAGCACCATCCATGCTCAGTGCGGGGCATTCCGATTGACGGGAGTGAGGATAATGCGAAGAAACGAGCAAAGGATATGCACAACCTTGCCTCAAAATGCCAGTTGATTATCTATTCTAACCTAATGGCAACGCAGGTGGCCGCAGTTACGTGTGATAATGCCTCCAATAACAACACCGGAATGACCGAGATCTGCGACGAATTGAGGTCCATTGGTATTCCTTTCGACGTTGAGGGTAACCGTATCCGGTGGGTTTCTGCTCTTCAAACTGACCTGCTCGTACTCACTCGATGCCTCAAGCTGCTTCCCACATGTTGTCAACATCGCGGTCAAAACTGGACTCAAGGAACTCACCGAACTCCCTGCCTACCAGCCGGATATCGTCTTAGACAATAACGGCAGCCTGATACCTCAATCGCTCATGGACAACATCGCCTACTGGCACGCTCTTGAGTGCAACCCCATAGGAGAGGCGCACTCCCTAGTCACGGCTTGTCGGGCGTCTGGGCAGCGTCGCGAGGCCCTCGAGAAGACGATTGAGCAGGGTAACGAAGCTGGTGGGTTCGGAGATCCTCCCGAAGTTCTTCGCGTTGTCGGCCTGTTGAAAGATGTCGAGACGCGCTGGTCGGCCACATTCTTGATGGTAGACCGCCTCCTTGAGCAGTATTTGGTTCGCCTATTTGTGTTCTATTTGCATCCGGGTACTGATTCATTTCCAGGCCGTTGACAAGTTTCTCGACGACCCGAAACAGGATGAAATCTCGTGGCATCGACTCAGTGCGACCACCTTGAAGGTTCTAGAAGATATCCGCCGATTTTTACAGGTTCCGCATATCGTTCAAGAAATTGTTTCCGCTGAGAAGACCCACACACTCTCCATCGTTCTGCCGATGTACGAGAAACTCATTGTCATGCTTAAGGATCTTGCCCGAAACCTCGACGAATTGAGCATCGGGATCAATGCAACTATTCGCAAGCTCGAGGAATATCTTGGCATGTCTAGGCGGACAAGAATGTACGCTCTTGCGATGGGTACTGATCTCTTTGTCTTATTTTTTCGATTTTTATTTTGACTCAATCCTGTCCACAGTGTTAAATCCCACTATCAAGCTTCAATGGCTACATGATAACTGGTCCGCTGAAGACTTTATTACTGCCAAGAATGCGACTCGTGCTGCGGTAACTTTTCTTCCGACATTTCACCTTCATTTGCTTATAATTTCAAAGATGCTCGAGTATCGCAAGGAGCACCGCTCTCAAAAGAGCACTCCTTGCGTGCAAGTCCCGACCACGGCCAATCGTCGCTCCGTCAACCCCCCCTCGGCGTCGCGTGCTGCCAGAGCGCAAGCAACCGGTTTTGCCCGCCTCAATGCGCTTGCCAAGTCATTATCCGGCTCCGATCTCGACGCACCGACCAATTCCCCACCCGCGGACGAGTTAACCGAGCAGGAGAAGGCCGAGGCGGAGCGCAGCGCAGTTATCGAGGACGGGCACATCGTTGATGAAGAGCTCGCGCAGTACGAGGCTGAGCGAATCATCGATGAGTGAAGCCCCGAGTTCGAGGATCTTGACCTCCTTCGTTATTGGGAGGTAAATTTCTTATAAAATTGCCGGAAACGACGGATACTGACTAATTTTCAGTCCCGGCAATACCGCTTCCCGTACCTGTTCCGCATCGCCCTCGATGTTCTTCCTGTCGAAGCTTCGGCTGTTCCTTGCGAGCGCGTTTTTTCCTCGAGCAAGGAGACAGACTCGCTGCGCCGTGGCAGCCTGTCGCCTGAGATGATGGAGATGCTTCAGATCCTCAAATTCATTTATCGGCAGGGTCGGATTGCTTTTTGCGGTGACTTGGTCGCGACAGAGGACGAACTCTCTGTCATTGATATTGATCCCAAGCTCATAGATGATCTCTTGGATGCTGGAAGAACACAAGAGCTTGAGGAGTTGGTCAATTCCTCGTGGCGGACGGCGTCGGCGTAATTTTCTGACACTTATTTGCATTTTAATTCGACATGCAGCTTGATAATGACTCCAAAAATGTAATTAAAATGGACGAGACATTCCTAGTATCACAAATGAAACTTCTGATCTCTTCTGGACTTGTGTGGATGTCAGGCCTGCGCAGAGAACAGCAAGACGAAGAGCCTTGAGAGTGTGAGAGACGAGACTTCCTTTTATGGATAACGACCTCGAGGTGACTCGAGGTGAGCTTGTGGCGCCTCAAGGTGAGCCGAGGTTGATGGCCCATCACCTCAAGGTACCTCGAACTCAGCTCCCGGCAGCACTGCCGAGAAAGCGCCATTGATTGAGTGCTTCCAAAGATTCGGGGTTCTAGTACTATAAGCGGAGTTTAAAGGCTTCAGACGGACACCCGTAATTGCTGAACCTTTAGGTTTGGCTACCCTGGGGAACTTGGATTTCGCCCAATTTTTGCTACAAGTACAAACACAATTTAGTCATGAAAAATTAGTCAGTGCACAAAAACAGATTGAAAGAATGCAAAGAAAACAGAATTGAAATGAACAGTGTCGGAATAGGTTTTTACACCCTCTTCTGGTCGAAAATTCTACCTGTCTACAATTCCATTTCCTCTCTTGTAAGCAAAGAGGTCCGGATTGGATTTTATGGTTAGTCATATCTGCTTTATGTTCGGGCCGTATTTGTTCGGACTCGGAGTCCGTCGGTCGAAAGTCACTCTGCCGGAATCAAGCCGATGGGCAATTCCGATTGTTCCGCCTCGACGATCACGTGAAGCGTCAATTGGGGTTCAAGTCGGTTTCTGCGTGCCTTGTCCACACAAAGCACCCAAAATGTTGATAGTATGTACTAGATTCCCTGCCTCACTGCTAGATATTTCCCTTTTGAATTGAAACTGCGGGAGCATGCTGCGTCGAGAGCTGGTACAGTGTTGTCTGCTATGAAACCAAAAAATTAAAATTAAACTGAGCCCAGAGATTTAAAGGGCAAGCCATTCTTGGGCCCTTTGAGAATCTCCAGTCCATAAATGGGTGTGCTAGGTTGTCAAGTCACTATACTGATGGCAAGTTGAAACAAGCATAAATTTCAGGACTTCCAATCTGCAAACACATTTTTTGCCTTCCACTCCTAAGTTCTGATTGAACATTTTTTTACTACAGAAGTTCACAGGCCCCATAACTGGGGAGATCTGAAAGTATGATGACTCTCCTCCACAAGGCATACTTTGGTGGATATTTTTCGGACTTTTTTTTTTTTGTCGATTTTCAACAGATGGTGGTATTATGAGTATTTTTCATCATTGGTGTATATACCCATGGGTTCTGTGCAAGCCAAAAAAAATGTGTTGCCTCGACTGGGTCAGTCAAAGTGGCAGAGCATTTCTCGACGCGAGCTCTAAATGTCATGTTTCAAGAGGAATAAGGATATTTAGAGTCACAGATTTTAGAGGCATAAAAAAATTGAGACCCCCACGTTTTATAAATATTTTGCGTCGTGCATATCATATCCCTATCTAAGTGCCTTTGGCATTTATCTGATCCAATTCCGCTTCAAATAATTTATTCATCCAAGGTTCAGCCTCTGCCTCGAAGAGGCCTAATCCATGTCATTTTATAAGAGAGAAGAGAAGAGATGATAGCACCAGCGGTTGCGTCCTGTAGCTCGAATTCTTCGGCCCTTCGGCCGACGGGGTGCGGGAATTAATGACGTTAGCGTGCACAGCGTACAAACCGTGCATGTGCTTTTTCATCTCATACCTTTTCCCCAATTTCTTCCACATCGCAGACAACTTAGGTGCTAGCAGTGAAACCGACCGCCCGATCAGGCCCTTAAGAGAGATTACAGAAAGTAACAGACTAGCAACAAAGTAACAGGCACGGGGAAAATGTCTCGTATGAACTACACTTCAGAATGATTTATAGGCGATGAATCGCGGCGTGATCCACCACTGTCGCCTAAGGGATGGTGAGTTTATGGATCCAGCAAAAAGAAAACAGGGACATACGCCTCAAGCTTGGCTCTTGATGTAATTTATCAGTCGCTTCATCTCCGAAAAGCCTGCCTGCGACATGATGTCGACGCTCCATTCACCGCCGAGATAGTCGTTGGGCAAAACGTGGCGCGGATCGGTCTCGACAAACGACGGCGCCACTGTCTGATCGGCCAGATTACCACAATACACGCGCATTTTGGTGCCCAGGACGCTCAAGCCGTATAGCATGGGGATGGGGCAAGCGTGGAGAAGCTCGTCGTAGCGCTCGCGCATCTGCGCGTCTGCTGCTTTTCGTTTGGTTGGGACGAGAATGTGAGCATCGTCCTTGATCTCGACGAGAAAGACGGGACGCTGGTCTCTGAAGACTATGAGGTAAACGATAAAATCCACTGTGTCTCGACTCCGGTCGGCCGGCGGTGCCTGAGGAGTTACGACGAAGTGGAAGTCTTCCCCGAAACAGTAAAAAAGCATTGTGTTGTAGGGGCCGTAGTAACGGTTCTCGAACGACCCGTGGCCTGAGCGAGCGATGTCGAAGATATTGGTCAAACCAGCGGGCCACGAGGTGTCGGTGGCGAACGGCATAATGCTAGCGCGGCAAGTGTATTAGTACTTCTGGCGAAGTGAACGAAGGGTGTACTCGCGTCGGGGGAAGGCAGAAGAGGGGTGAAAGTGAAGAGGAAGCCGGCGGACTTTGAATTCGTCATGCCACGAGTGCCACGCACGGACCCCGCCACGTGGCAATCGCTGCGTCCCGCTTAGGCGTTCTGTCCACCAGCGCCGCCGTCCTCGAGCAAGTCCTCCCCCTCCTCCCCCTCATCCTCATCCCCGCCCTCGCACTCCAACTCCTCGCATTTGTCCGCCCGAGGCTCCGCACCTCCAGCATGGCGCTCGGGGCGCTGCTCCCGTGGAACTGGGGGTCCGCGCCACACGAAAAGGAACGGCCGCACGAGAAGATGAGGCGCGTCCGGACGCGCGCGGAGCAGGTTTTGGAGAGCAAGAAGAGCGCCGAGAAGAGTGTCCAGCTGGCTGGATGTGGATGCTGCCGACGCGGAGCACGCGCACTTTCCGGGCCTCGTCAATATGTCTGGGTCGCACTGCTTCATGAATTCTACGCTGCAGGTTCGTATGGCCATGTGTGTCTTGTTCATATCTTCCCCCATCTCGCCTCGGAGTGTTTTATCTTCTCCACATTTCGTTCCGGGGAAGGAGAGGGAGCGGAATGGACCTACCCTTCTGACTCGTGCAAAAAAATTCTGGGGCCCGAAGCCGGAGGCGGGCTCTCTTCGTCCCATTTTGCGGCTACGTTACTGCTCCAGGGGACATCGCATGTACTGCACGCCCCACTTCTATTCACTCTGATTTTTTTTCTTTTTTTTTTTCATCTTCGACGCACTCTCCCCAATCCATCCCTGAATTTTAGTTACCTACCGTTCCCAAGTACTAACGCGCGTCCCAGGCCCTCGCCTCCCTCTCCGCCCTCCCGCCCTACCTCCTCTCAATCCGCACCCGCGCCGAGACCCTCGACGTCCCCACCCCCGTCGTCGACGCCCTCCTCGACCTCCTCACGCAGCTCAACACCCCCGACCCCGCCCCCGCCGCGCGCCCCCTCCACGCCATCGCCCTCGTCGAGGCCCTCTGTACCCCGGAGCCCGCCGCCGCCGCCCCCGCCCCCGCGCTGTCCGCGTTCTGGGACGCCCGGCAGGGTAGTAGTAGTAGTAGTGTGGGCGCGAAGGCCGCGGCGCTGCTCGCGTCGTACGAGCACCAGGACGCGCAGGAGTTCTTCCAGCTGCTCTCCGAGAGCATGCGCGAGGACAGCGCGCGCGTCGCGCGCGAGGGGGCGCGCGACCGCGGGTTTGCGGCGGTGGCGGCGGTTGCGGCGGGGGTGGAGGAGGAGGACGCGGGCGCGGCGAGCCCGTTCGACGGGCTGACGGTGACACGGCGCGCGTGTGTGCGGTGCGGGTATACGGCGGCGATCCGGCACTTTGCGTTTGATAGCGTGCAGCTTGCGCTGGAGAGCGCGGGCGGGGGGTGGGGTGGGGTAGGTGGTTTTTCTTTATCTTTGCCTTTACCTTTACCTTTTCCTCTTTCGCCCGGTTGGTATCCCTCCCTCGCCCGTCCAATCCCTCCTTACGCTCTCCTCATTCTCCACCATCCTAGACTCGCCATCTTCCTCCCGCTGTTTCCTCTCGCTGTTCCCATCCCCTCCGCTCCTTCCTCCCCCTCTTTACTTCCACCTCTCCCGCCGTCCAGTTGCATAACTGCATCGACGTCCCGCTCTCGTACCCCTCCTTACTTCTTCTCTTGTGCCCCTCCCACACACATCCTCTTCCGTCGTTACTTTCCCCCTCGTCTCCCCGGGCTCCCCCTCGCTCTTCACCCCAGCTCCAAGCTCACCTCCCGCCTCCTGCATCCCCTCCCACTCCCCCACCGCATCCTTCACACGTACCTGTTCTATCTCGCTCTCACATTGTCCTCTCCCTTCCCTTCTTCCGGCTCAGCTCCTTCTACCGCGCATTCCATTCCTAGTTGACCTCCCGCCTTCCTTCTCCCCCCCATCCCCCCATCCTCCTGCATCTTCAAAACATACGTTGACTCCCCTCACCTTACATTCCCTCCCCACCTCCAATTCCTAGTCCGTTCGCAAGTTTCCCCTTCCCCTTCACATCTCTGTGGTGTCTACTATTGTTGCCTACATCTCCCCCGCCTCTGCCTTCCTTCTCCCCTTCCGTCTCTCTGCCTTGGCGTCCTCTCCCCACTCGTTCCACCTTCCCTCCCCCTCTGCCCGTCCTTGCTCACATGCTCGTCCATCCTCCTTGCTGCCTTATGTCCCCTCTCCCCTCCTCGCTCCTTTCCCCGCCACCTCCCGCGCCACCTCCCGCGTCCCTCTCTCCATTCCCAAGTGCACCTCCCGTGCTCGTCCATCCTCCGGTACACCTTCTTTCCTGTCGTGTCCCGCACATCTTTCCTAACTGTCTGCGTCCCTGCCTGCCCGTCCCCCGCGTCCTTCTGCTCTCCTCCCTGCCTTTCTTCCTCATCCTACTCTCAAGCTCACCTCCCTACTCCTAAGCTCACCTCCCCACAGACCACCCTCCCCGCCCTCCTGCGCGCCTACACCGCCCTCGAGGTCCTCCATGACTGCGCCTGCCGCCGCTGCGCCTTCCGCGCGACCGCGCGCCGGCTCATGGAGGAGGCTGCGCGCCTCGAGGAGAAAGCGCCCGGGCCCAGCGTCTCGGAGGTGATGGCGCGTGCGAATGGGATGGTCATTAACGGGCATGTGGAGAGGAGGGAGAAGGACTACGCGGCGAAGAGGGAGAAGGGGACGACTAGGGCGGGGGCGGGGGGGAACCGGGGAAGGGGGGCGACGCGCTGAAGGGCGTGCGTATTGAGCGCGTGCCGGGCGGGGTGTGCGCAGCAGAGTATGCTAGGGCGGGTGAGTCTTTTTTTCGGCTTTTCGGCTTTGTTTTTTATGGGGGGCCGTTTCGTCCCTTTTATCCATCCCATGACCCCATTCTTCCATCCTTGACGCATATCCCTATCTCCCCGTTCGCACCCCGCTCTCCACGCCCGTACCTCCCCTTCTTTCCCCTCCCCTCCATCCTCGTCCTCCTCGCTCTTACTCTCCTCCATCTTTCCGTACTGTCTAACTCCTTCCAGCCGTCCGCAATCCTCGCGCTCCACATCAACCGCTCCGTGCACACCGGCCTACGCGTCGCGAAGAACGGCACGCGCGTTGCGTTCCCCGAACTGCTCGACCTCGCGCCGTACACCACCGGCGGCGTCCTGAATCTCGAGCCCACGGCGGCGCTCAGCGGCAGCGGGGCCGACGCGCATGCCAGTGGGCACGGGAATGGCGACGCGTGCCTGTACCGCCTCGCCGCGGCCGTGTGCCACTACGGGCAGCACTCCTTCGGGCACTACATCTGTTACCGGCGCGCCCCGGTCGCGTCCGCCTCATCGTATGCGCCCGCGCCGCCGTCGCGCGAGGGCAGCGCGGGCACGGGCAGGAGGTGGCTGCGCATCTCCGACGCGCGCGTGGACCGCTGCGGGCTGGAGCAGGTCCTCGCGGAGGGGGGCGCGGTGTTCATGCTGTACTACGAGCGCGTGCCGGCCCCGCCGCCGGTCTATGCGGGCGCGCTCGCGGAGGCGGACTCGGCGGAGACGCTAAAGCCGGGGATGGCTGCGTCGATGTCGGTCGGTGGGAGCGGCCTGAGGGGCAGCGGGCTGTGGGGCGCGGGCACGGACGGCGCGAAGGCGCGCGTCTCGTCGTCCTCGCTGTCGTCGTCCTCGCTGTCCCTGCGCTCCGTGTCGTCGACGCCGGCGCCGGCGACGCCGCGCGCGCAGCCCGCGGACGAGGCGAGCGGGCAGGTGGAGGAGGGGCTCGCGCTCTCGCCGTCAGCGGACGACGAGAATGCCAATGCCAATGCGGAGGAGGAGGGCGCGGCGCTGCCGGCGCCGCCGCTCACGCCTAGGGCCGACTCCGAGCCGCCGGTGGCGGCGCCATCCAAGGCGCAGAAGGCGCGCACAAAGGCGAAGAAGAAGAAGAAAGGGAAGCAGGAGCAGGCTGCGTGACCTGACCTGGCGTGCCCTTCGCGCTCGACCCCTCCTCAAAAGCTCGCCCCGTTATGCATCTCGTTCTAACTCGCACGCGCTACTGTATCCCCATCGTCTGTTTATCCTTATGGCATATATCGCACTTACGGTACTTTCGAATCGAGCACGTAGACATGCCTACAATAATCGCCGCTGTCGCGCATTTCTTTACAGACCAATGCTTCTGGTTCCGCAGCAGATATCACGAATACATGATACGACTCCGTCCATTCTAGCTAGCTGCGGCGCGGACTACTCGCGCGCCGAAGCTGTGCTCGATTCGATTCGCGCGTCACCAGTAGATGCGGCGCTCGACGGTGCGGCGCCTGCCCAACGAGGGCCGGGCGTAGGAGACGGTACGCCGGACGCGCGTCACGGTTGGGTACCTACGGATGGTGGCGGGGAAAGATTAGGCAAGGGACACCCCAGTGGAAGGACACGCGACGGCGACGTACCACGCGTTGTACACCTCGCCTGCGTCCATCTGGACCTCGAGGATCTGGCGCCCCTGCGGAGGCCCCGACGTTAGGACAGAGAGTGCACGGGACGGGGACGCAGACACACGGCATAGTCGATGTGCGCGCCGACGACGAGGCCCTCGCGGCGCCCGTACGCGCCGTGCGAGACGGCGACGATGTCACCAGGCTGCAGGGGAGTGAGGAGGTGCTAGCGTGGCGGGTAGGCCCCAGTACGCACACTGATTTCTTCGACAGCGGTGGACATGGAGGCGGTGTGTGGGTGTGTGGGTGTGTGGGTTAAATACGCAGTGGGGGCTCAAGAGGGTCGTACGACACGGGTGAAGCGATGGGAAGCGATCTAGGAGGGGGTCCAAGCTTATATATAAGGATTAGAAGCATCGTTGTGGACGCGCGGAGGCCACGAGGCGTCGGCCGTTCGGACGTCATCTGGTACTGGCAGGATCCGTAATATTATCTACGACCTTCACAAAATATGTGGAATATGTCAGAGTGCAAGTCAATCTGTGGTGCGTTGCGGACCCGGCAGGCGGGGAGAAACCCGCCATCCCCCTCCCCATCCTCATCAAGCTGGCGATCTATGGTAGCGCGAACAGTTGACGCTGCGGTAGATCTACGCGGAATTAGCGACGCGGTTCACATGGTTTCGGGAGCACAATCACGAGCAGGCGTGGAAGGTGAGCCTGACTGGGGTGCGGGTGCTCTTTGTCCGCTTTACTCATGCACATCAATGTCGGGCGGAATTCTATCCGGCACAACTTGTCTTTACAGCCCTTTGCGGAACTTAGGGCGCGGACATTTTTTCCCCCATTTTGAGACGTTTTTGATCCTTTTGGCCAGTCCATGTGATCACGGAGAAATCTAGACGGGGTACTCTACACCAGCTCATTTTTTGTTATTATTTCAACCAGGCAAAGCATAACGCTGAACTTGAACAATTATGGGACGCACTTGACATTGATGGAATTCTGGATGCTGTATTCGAAGAGTGATAGGTTGAGGACTCCAAGACTCCGAGATGGGAAAATACACTCCAGTACATCGTATCAAAAATCTAGGCTAATCGGAGCACCAATAGTCCTCTGGCGCTCGTTCTGCACTCAGAGGTCTTAAAACACCCAAACCAGACCCATCAAAATGTCTATTTCACTTTTTGGAATTTGTTCGGAGGGCTCTGAAACGCTAGAAGGGTCGGAAAAAAATCGCATTTTGGGGGGGTACATTTCGGGGTGGTGCTGTGCAGAATATCCCTTCTGCACGACAAAAATCGACTCAAAACACCGCAGATTCGCGCAGAACGGCCTACATCAAGTCCAGATTTCAGCACAAAATTCCCTTTTCGGTTACTTTCCCTGGGAAAATTACCCGATTTGGGTGTGGCTGTGCTCGGCTAATAGGGTAGGATGGGTCCGAAGGGTCTTACAGCACTTTTCCGACCCTGTGTGGCAAATTTTAAGGACGACTGGTTTGTTGGAAAGCCAGTGCAATTTCGGTTAGAACTGTCTCTTTAGATTTCCTTCTAGTGTCCCAGGTCCTTTGCGGGAAGGCTTTGTACTCTGCATTCCAGTACAAACAAATGCAATTTAATGGTGGGGCCAGTTTCCATGAGTGGGATGGAGTCCTTTGTTTGCCTTGCAGGTGGGAGAATTGTGGCGCCAGGGCAGTGCCTGTCAGATTACTGCCAGAGGTTATTGGAATGGTGCCATGAACAGCGCCGGGCCGCATTGGACGGCAATAGGACGGAATGATTGGGCTGGTTGTTTAGCACACCGTGCGGCTGTGCACATCAAGAGGTTTTTACTGTACTGTATTCTTTGAGCTCAAATCGACAGTCACATGTCACGCCTAACCTTTTTTATTGCGGCAATAATTTTTTCTCGATTTTTCTGACGAAACTCGAAAGTCACGTGAATGTCGGATTGAATGAAATAATACGAGAATTGGTTTATATAAATGCCAAAGGTGCTTAGATAGAGATATGGTATGCATGATGCAAAATATTTATAAAATGTGGGAGGGATTCAATATTTTTTTATACCTCTAAAACCTGTGAATTCAAATATCCTCCCTTTTGAATGGACAGGACATCCAGAGCTCGCGTCAAGAAATGCTCTGCCACAAAATACTCATAATACCACCATCTGTGGGGAATTGTTTTAATCTTGAAACTTGACAGAAAAAGTCCGAAAAATATCCACCCAAGTGTGCCTTGTGGAGGACAGTCATCATGATTTCAGATCTCCCCAGTACATAACACAGTTATGGGGCCTGTAAACATTTTTTTACTCCAGAAGTCCTATGTATCAGAACTTGAACGTGGAAGGCAAAAAATGTGTTCGCAGATTGTAAGTCCTGATATCAATGCCTGTTTCAACTTGCCATCAGTGTAGTGACTTGACGACCCAACACACCCGATTGGGGACCAGAGACTCTCAAAGGACCCAGAAATAGCTGGGATATCATTATAGGGTCTACCAAGTGCTCCTTAAATTTTCTCAGGGCTCAGTTTAATTTTTTGGTTTCATAGCAGACGGCACTGTGTACAACAGTGCACTCCTGCAGTTTCAATTCAAAGGGGAAATATCTAGCATCGAGGCAGAGGATTCATAGTACATATTAGCTACATTTCGGGTGATTTATTTTGAGAAAATGCACAGAACTCAGGTCAAACCGACTTGAACCGTTGAACAGCAACAATTGATCAGTCCCAATTGATGCTTCACGTGATCGTCGCGGCGGAACAATCGGGATTACCCACTGGCTTGATTCCGGCAGGGTGACTTTCGACCGACGACCATAAAATCCAACCCGGACCTCTTTGCTCACAGGAGAGGAAATGGAATTGTAGACAGGTAGAAATTTAGACCAGCAGAAAGGTTCAAAAACCTGTTCCGACACTTGCAAGAATTTAGAAAGCAGAGTTGGCATATAACGCCCTCCGGACAGACCTGGATCCTCCGTGATGACCTCCGGGCCCACTTTTAGTCGTTACCCTCCAGGATGACATGTTTACCATCTTTCAACTCAGTTCAATTGTCGAATATCATTTTTTTTTTGACAGACAACTCTCCAAATTCTTGAAGTAAAATTGCCTAAATGCTTCGAATACTGGAGAATAGTTATCAACCTCTTTACCTAGCACGGAGATGAAGAGGAGAGTTGTCAGATGGTGACGTGATGTGTTGAGAGCCAAACAGAGCATGGGTAAAAAGTGTATGATCGAGTCGGACAGACAATGACATGGATTAGGCCTCTTCGAGGCGGAGGCTGAACCTTGGATGAATAAATTATTTGAAGCTCAGATAGACAGACACCAAAGACGCTTAGATCGAGATATGATGTGCACGACACAAAATCTTTATCAAACAACCCGGGTTGTTGGATCAATTATTCTATCCAACAATCCCCCCTATTTATAAAGTTTGTCAGAGTGAATGGGCTGGAGGACATCCCGCCATACTGGCAGCCTTATAAGCCCGTCCAGAGGACCACTTGATAGTATGGCTCTCAGATCGCAGCTTGAACTTTTATTTACTGAACTTTGACCATCTTTCGAATGCACCTGCTATTTTTTGTGACAACTGCTTCCAGCGTTGTGGGCACTGACCTTGCCAGGCACCTTGCCAATTTGGCCAACAGCCAAATGGCTCATGGACAGATTCAGATGTAATTTCTACCTTGACCTTTACTGCTTCAATACCAATTGAATATTATGATATAGCATTTGGCCCTCTATCATCCCCTAGAATAAAGAGGTAGGTATACCGGGAGAGGTGCCGACGGTCTCGGACCAGTATTGGCACGCATCCGGCGAGCTCGGCATGCCTTGGTCTGTGTTTAAGTATCTGATTTAGAATCCTTGAGGTTAAATCTGGACTGGACGCGGGGATAAGACTCAGCATAATAGATTGCTCAGCTGGGTCCCCTTTCAGAACGTGCCGAGTTGTATATCCGACCTCTAGAAATGCTCTACACCACCGCCTTTGTATGTGGCACCAAGTCTGTCACGGAGTTAATATCAGGGGCTGTTGGATAGAATAATAACATGGGCTGTTGAGTAGAATTATCCAAAAATCTGTAAATTCAAAGATCCTTATCCCATTTGAATCTACAGAACATCGAGAGCCCGCATCGAGAAATGCTCATCAAGCCGTTGCCGTGACCCAGTGCGGCTTGATTCCGGCAGAGTAACTTTCGGCCGACGGATTCCGAGTCCGAACGGATACGGACCCGAACATAAAGCAGATATGACTAACCATACAATCCAACTTGAACCTCTTTGCTCACAAGAGAGGAAATGGAATTGTAGACAGTTAGAATTTTTGGCGAACAGGGAGGTGCAAAAACCTATTCTGACACTGTCAATTTCAATTCTGTTTTCTTTGCTTTCTCTATCTGTTTTTGTGCAATGACTAATTTGTCATGACTAAACTGTGTTTGTACTTATTGTCAAAAAGTGACCCCAATCGATGTGCTCCCACATGTAAGTAGCTAAACCTAAAGGTTCAGCCAATTACTGAGATGAGACCTGGATACCTCCGGATCCAGGAACAATGACTAATTTGGCATGACTCAACTCTGTTTGTACTTATTGTCAAAAAGTGACCCCAATCGATGTGCTCCCACATGTAAGTAGCTAAACCTAAAGGTTCAGCCAATAAGCACTTATTTCCGATCAATTTACAGGAGTTACGGGCACGCTTGCTCGTCCCTGGGTTTTCCAGACTCCAGGTTAAGTGTTGATTCAGATCTTGTCATGCCATTAGATGCTTGGAACTGCTTTAATGGAATATCTAGTGGACCCATTGCCCAGTTTACAGTCATTTTTGCGGTATAAAGGCTGTCACTTACAGCTACTTGCGGAACATAGGGCGTGGCTCTTTTTTTTTTCTTTTCTAGGTTTTCACGAGAACGGCTTTTGTGGGCCCAATTCTCAACCGTTTTCCCTGTAAGTAGGCTCATTCGATTTGGACACCAAATCCGCAGGGAGTCTCGTCGCCCGATTTTTCCTGACCACCTCAAGACGATTTTGTGGGTCGGGTTTGGGTATTTTTGGCTGTCTGAGAGCAGAACGACCCGCACGGTAGCTGTAGGGGTTGGATTCACCTAGGCTTTTGATGCGGTGTACTTTACAGTTTTCCAGAGGGCATATCATACTGGGATAGTCAATGTCCTTTGTTCTTCAAATCTTTGGGAGGCAGAATATCAAGCAAGTTTCTCTATGAGCTATATATTTGAAGTGTTATTCACTATCCCGGTATTTCAGGCCCTCGGTAACACTATAAAGTACATCATACCAAAAATCTAGGTCGATCTGAGCATTACTAGTGCTGTGGGACACATTCTGTCCTCACACGACTTAAAACCCCCAAACCTGACCCAATAAATTATCTTGAGGCGGTTAGAAAAAATCGGGCGACGAGGCGCCCTGCGGATTTGCTGTCCGAATCGAATGAGCCTACACACAAGGAAAACGGTCGAGAATTGGGCCCACAGAAGCCGTTCTCGTGAAAACCTAGAAAAAAGAAGAAAAACAAGGGCCGCGCCCTATGTTCCGCAAGTAGCTGTAATGGATTAGTATGCTCAAATATTGACCCATACATCGGTGGATTTGATCATGGATTTGGTTGCTAATGGAAGTATGGAAACTACTCGGGAATTTTCACCCCTATATCATGGAAATTGGGAGCATGGGATTGTAGACACACGAAATCCGCATTAACTACGAGGTTGCAACATACCTGGACGCTTTTTTGTGTCCATTCAGGCTTCATGAATGCATGAGTTCTCCCACTCGAAGGCCGTTGCATTGGATTGGTGTGGGTTCCGCGTTTAGATTAGCGACTTTACGACTGGCGCCCGCAGCGGAGTCATCTGCCATCTATTTCACCTCTTGTTTTCACTACTCATCCGACGTTTTCACGCGTATTTCACGCCTCAACATGGCCTGACAATCCAGGCGGACCAAACAGCTTCGTTCAAGTGCTCTAAAAGCCTGTCCAGGATGTCCCAGATGGCTATCTTGGAACGTTTGCAGAGAACTAGGGCATGGAACAAGTCCGGGTCACCCGCGAGTTGTTATTACAAATGATGACTCTGCCTAATGAACGCCTCAAGTAACCTCCATTGCCCTTATATAGTGACCGACAGCCCTCGGGGTTTTTTCCCCCAATTTATAGAGCAAGGAATCAAGACTGGTGTTGACAAACGGTGCATCTCAGCCCTAATAAATGATTTAAACCACATAACGCCTCTGCCAGTCCGAAAAAGATACATACATATATGTACGTGTGCATGATGCGGAGTTGCATTTCCGGATTCCCGCCCCGATTCCAGATTTCTGCCAACATCTGCCCAACCTGGTCCCACCGCCGATGCACTCCATTCAGTGACCTCTTCCAAAGGCGATCGCACGCCTTGACATGGAGTAAAATACGGGCCTATGGCATACGAACGACTGAAAATTAATAGGGGTTAGTACGCACTAAATTTCAAAGAGAGACCTAGCTCCATTGCGAATTTTGATGAGGGGAATACCTAAATATTTGACATGGTCAGAGTGTGGAATTAGTGTACCGTTCCAGTTGTAAGGGACTTTTTCATCGGATCGTCCCTGGGCATGCATTCGCATAACACCGAATTTTGACTCCTCGAAGCCCGAGTTGTGAGTTCTCGACCACGTGAGTTCTCGACCACGTGAGGGATAAGGAGGCCATAGGGTCCAGGATCTCATCGCATTCGTGGTAAGTCGGGGCGGCTGCAAGGAGGAGCACATCGTCGTAATACTATTTTCGACTGGCTAACCGGCCACCTTAGCATTTGTGGCTAGTTCTCGAAGGCCATACTGTCCATATACCATCCACTCTGTGGTGGAATGAAGGCAGGTATCCTGTGAATGCTTCAAGATTATTTCCTTGAATTTACACGAAGTATTGATAAACCAGTGAATTTCTTGGCGCTGGCATCACCAACAAGGCCAAATACTAGCCAACCGGCCACCCGGTCAATTAAGTTCTGCAGGCGCAAACTTGAGGCTGCTTCGTTCAGGAATAATACAAGAATGGTCTAGGGACTATTCTGTATAGTTGGGGCCTACGTACAAGCCACGGAATGTGGAAAAATATATGTGTGTGATGCCAGGAGAACCTGCGGACTTGCAGATCCCGGACTACCTAGGCACCTCGGCAGGCTCAGCAGCTGTGGTGGTCCAAAATCAGGTATGTATCATTCAATAAGAAGCATGTCGACATACCAGGATGCTCAAGCTCACACCGAGATGCCGCTAGGTCCCAAAAAAAAATCCAAATGTCTCGGGCACCGAATTTGAGTGGTTTCGGGTTAACTACAGCGGTGAGAAGGGAATTGAGCAAAGGAAAGGTTCCAGGACACACCAAACTGAAGGATTCCTAATCTCAAACAGCCATGCCAAATTACAGACCCATAGGGTGGATGGGTGGCACGATGCGAGCACGGCCAGCGTGAGCCACTCAAGGTGAGGGTGTATCCAAACTCCGGGCCCAAGCAAGAGTGCCTGACGTGGATGAGTGCAATATGGATCGGGGTTTGAAGCCCTGTATCGTGGGAGCAGAATGAGCCCAGGAAGTTGGTGAAAGACGAAGAACTGACAGAGCAAGAGCGAGGGCAGTCTTGCGGAAACAAGGAAACGCTGATCGGAGCTGATCGGCCAACATCCCACGTGCGATAACCTTTGATCCGAACCTTACTTCCGGTTGAAATCCAAGAGGTGTCAGATCGTGTAATCGCACACAGTGATCAACCAACGTAAACCCCCCCCCCCCAAATGCGGATGGCACAGCTTATTACCACTGGTGTCGCGCCCCTCAACAAAGGCGCGCTCTCCTTGACTCTTCCGCTGTAGTGGGGCCAACTTCTAGTCCTACTACAATATCTGGTGTTCCACACCTTCTGGAACCACCCGATGTCACCACGACCACCGTAGCGACTCATTGCAGCGAGAATGACAACGGAAACAGTTCCCGACTTAATTATCACGCTAGCTGCTGGAATTTGTGTTTCTACCAGTAATAGTAGCGAGAATGTAACCTCAACGATACAGTTCATGAAGACACTCTTTCTTTTCACGAAATCTCTCGGGCAAATGTCAATTTCTGCTGACGAAAATTCCAAACGGAGCCCAAACACGTGATCTATTACGGATGTTGATCACTGTGCGCAATTCAACGATCTGACACCTCTTGTTGAAATCTGGTATAGACCAGCGTTGCAGGTGCATGAATATTGCCTTCACTCATCTTCACCTGGTTTCCGACGAAAGTCCCATGCCAAAGACACTCACAACAATTCTTACGAGGCTTAAAATGCGGGATGGATTCAAAATTCATCCAATCTGCTTTGAATGCCATCACATCTTTCAACCTGACGTCTTTCCAGACGAGTTCTGTCCAGCGTGCCGTGGTACATTCTGGCGCCCACTCCGCGGGGATGAGAGGGAGAATGTTGAGGACGACGACATGCCTGACTTGGTGGTCCCTTCAGAGGATGAAGACGGTGGGCTGCTTTGATAAGATAATCTGTGAACATCTTTGTGCTGATTGCAGCAGATATGGAGGACGAGCAGGGCAATGACGTGCCAGCGAGCAAAGCACCAGATCCCCCGCGTGAACCTCACGCAGTTGCACCGATACAGCTCCTGTCCGACTCCCTCACTGAGCTGTTTACTCGACCAGGCATGGTTCCGGCTGTTGAGGCGTGGAAGTCAATCCCACCTGACTCCGACAATTATCGCAATATGCAAGACGGAGATATTTGGCGCAATTTGAATGGCGCAGATGGAGACTCTTTCTTTTTTGGCCCCAGTGCGTCAAACGAGCTACGCCTCGGCGTAACTTTCAGTCTGGACTGGTAGATTTCCGCCTCGTGATCCTCTATCCAGTACCTAATTTGTGGATAGGGCCTAATAAAAAGACATCTTGAATCCCCCCTTCTTGTGGTACACCACGTGGCATTCTTCATCCCAATTGATAAATACCTAATCTAGTGTATGCATGACTGCTGCGACACAATCCAAAGATATAGGCATGTTTGCCACATCGCTGGCTTTCAGAAACACCCGGAATTATCCAAATCTGTTCCGAACTCGCACGGATATGGTTGTCGGCATATCAGGTTCGAAACCCACCACCCGCATTTCGAAGTTCCCTAATTTGTCGACTTATACCTGGAAAATGGTACTGATAGGAAGCCCCTCTTAAGCGCTCTCTGACACAACTTGAAGCAAGAGATTTCATTGAGATTTGAGTGAGAAATGAGCACCGAAAACCAGCACCTCTAAGTTGTTCTTTTTATTCTATTTTTAGAGGACTTCGTCCTCTTGCAGGCGGACTACGATCTCTTTCGTCAGACCTTTCCCCCCCTTTTCTTTTCCTGCTTGAACTTCGAAACACAATGCCTCGAATTTCGAGAAATTTGGATCGGGTGTGTTCGAATCCAGTTGACATTGGCCGGTGTTTTTATTACAGCTCTTTGCAGAACTTAGGGCGCAGGCTGTTTTTTTTCTGTTTTTTGGTAAGTTTTCACGAGAATGGCCACTACGAGCTCAATTCTCACCCGATTACATGGGGAAAAGGCTCATTCGCTTTGCATGGCGAATCCGCAGGGCCCTGTGTATTACGATTTTTCCTGAGCATCTCAAAATGATTCACTAGTTCAATTTTTGGTGTTTTCCACGGTCTGACAGCAGAACATGTCCAATAGTAGGTATAGTGCTCCAATTGGCCCAGATTTTTAATACGATGTACTTTGAGGCATTACGGAGGGCCTGAAATACCGGGATAGTGAATGTGAACTCTGGTTTGAATCTACCATACACTTTGGTATCAACAATATGGAAGGAATTTATCTATGAGCTATATATTTGAAGGATTGATCCCATTCAAAATGTCGGTATTTCAGGCCCTCCAGAATATGTCCAACTCCACCATAATAAAAATCTAGGTCAATCAGAGCAAAATAGGTCCCATGGGACGTGTTCTCCGCTCAACCACTGAAAAACACGGGAATCTATCCCAAAAAGCAGATTTTCGGTGCCCATGAAAAAACCTAGGAGACGAGGCCCTCCGTCCTTTCCGTGCAAATCGAATGAGCCTATTTCCAGGGCAAACGGTTGAGAAATGATCCCGCAATCGCTGTTCTCGTGAAAGCTTACAAAAAGAAAAAAAAAAAAAAAAAAAAAAACAGGCCACACCCTAAGTTCTGCAAAGAGCTGTAACTGTTATAATTATCCAGGGGGTGTGACGCGTGACGCGTGTGACCTATTCGACAATTCGGCAGGGACCCCGAAGGAGCGTGACGGGGCCAAAAGAATTCAACATCGAGCAGAATCGATACTAATTCATTAGCCAAGAGCCCTAGTACGTCCCAGAAATATTTGGATTCGTTTCAGATTACCTTCCATATTTTTCTTTTTTCTCTTCTTGTGGCCGTGTTTTACAGCTAATCACGGAACCGAAGGCGCGAACGAAAATTACCTGTTTTGGACAGATTTTGAATTCAACGACCGATTCCCCCATATCTCGCTCAGTTTTGCTCACATTATCTTGGTATGTAGCTAGATCTTCCGGAATAATTCCAGCGCAATTAGTGATAGAAAAAAAAAAACACGGAAATATATCTTCATTCTTCATATGACACCAAGGGCTTTGTTTCAGTTCAGACCTTCCTAGTAGGGTGAGCAGTGGTCCAAACATGTCAAATTTTTTGGGAGGGTGCACTCACATGTATTATAGAGAATGTCATAGAGCCATAATTACGGATTTGCCCTCCCTTGAGTCGCGATTCCACTACACTGCCCGTTGGGCGGCCCATACCACTTGAAGCGTCACGCACGCTCCAGCCTTTTTATTACGGTAATAATCTTTCCTCAATTATTCTGATTTTTTTTTCCGTCCCCGAAAAGTAGAACCATCGCGCCATCGTCGAAGACTGCCCGTAGCATAGCCCTTTCCCCTCCCTCCCCATGTAGTAGCACATCTTGAATGAATGGCACACTTCGATCCCACACTATACAAATCAAAGATTTGAGATGGTAAATAATGGTACAAATGAGCATCTGAGATAACTGCCGCATCTGACTGTGATTTTTGCCTTGCCAGAATTTAACTAGACAAAGCACGATATGTTGCGCCTCTGGGCTTGTGGCTTATCAACCCGAGCAGCAGGGGCAAAACCGAAGAGACAAGTTTGCTCAGAATCTCGCTCGCTACCACTGTGGATTTAGACCCGAGAAAAAACATCTCCATACCAAGTCACGTTGAGACCGCGGACCGGCTTGAATACGGTCCTATTGGACACAGCCTCCCTTCAAAATGAAGAGCCCGTGGGCTTGTGGTCTAACAACCAGAGCAGCAGGAGAAAAACCGAAGAGACAGTTTTGCTCAGCATCGTGCCAGCTACAGGGGTGCTCAAAATAAATGCCTAATTGTAATTTGCGCAATTCCATCAGTTTCACTTAAAATTGGCACAAACGACTTGGTATACACAAATTAGACATGAAATAGAGACCAACCATATACTTGTCCATTTTCCTTTTTTTTTTGGTAATCCGCCAGAACAGCTTAATTTTCTAAGTTGCTGAAAATTTACTTTTTGGGGTTACCATATATGGAAATTTGATCTATGTGACATGAAAGGGCTTGAAAAATAGTCCACGTGCTGCCTAGGGACCGCAATCACCGGCTTCATGCGTGATCTTGAGCCTCCAAGAGAGCCTACAACTGGGTGGGTGCTCGCGCCGCTGATGTCGGGCTACCAGACTGTCAGTCGTCTATCTGGTTCCATGGTACTTACTAACCTGCTAAAATTCGACTCTAGGATTCTATATCTATTGCATAAGTAATGTCTCCGAGGCTATCCAGGTGTGTCGTCCGTAAATTCTTGTCCAAATTTTTCACTGATCATTTGATTGCAGGAATGGATATCCTTTATCGACACGTCGTTGCGGAAGCCTTGCATGACTCAGTGGAGCGATTTCCAGAGCCAGCATGCCACCCTGGGACGCGGACAACCATGCTGGAAGAGCTGCGGTCTTGGTCCACGGATACGAGCACCCAGAGTTCCGTGTTATGGCTCCACGGATCGGCGGGGATTGGAAAGTCTGCTATTGCACAGATGTTTGCTGGAGATTGCGAGCGCCAGGGTCCACTGGGAGCTTCGTTCTTCATCCGGCGCGGCCACCCACGGCGAGGAAGGTGGAATGGTTTGATCACAAGCATTGCGTATCAACTGGCGCATGCAGTATCCGGATTCCTCCTCCCGCTTCAGCAGGCCGTGGAACACGACAAACTAGTCATCGGGCGTGCCCTATCGGTGCAGTTCCAGCGCCTTCTCGTGGAACCCATCAGACAAATCTCAAGTCTTCCATCCATGCCCATCGTCGTTGTGGATGGATTGGATGAATGCGAAGATCACAAAACTCAACAGCAAATTCTTCGGTCGTTCATCGACGCCATCCGGAACGGCCAGTTCCCTATATGCTTGCTGATTACCAGTCGACCTGAGCCACATATCCGGGAAGTTCTCGAAACACAGGAGACGTTCTCCATATGTCGCCACCGGGTGCTTTCTGCTGACACGTCTGCATATGAAGACATCAGAACCTACTTTCGAACTGAGTTCGCCCGGATTCATTCCGAGTATACGGCCAGAGAAATAGAGCTCGGAGATCCATGGCCAGCATCGGATGCACTTGACCACTTGGTCGCCAAGTCCTCTGGCATTTTTGTATACACAACTACCATAATAGTATGATGATAATACGTTTCATCCACGACGAATACAGGCATCCAGCAGACCGGTTGGACGCCGTTCTGGCCCTCAATCCACAAAGTACCACCCCTCTCAATGATCTCTATAGCGAGATCCTCTCGGTCCTGCTGCAGGAACCCCTAGTCTCTTATAAACAGACGCTACAACAAAAATTACTCGTACCTCGTATGTTGTAGTTTGTCAGATCCCTGATCGGTGTCATTGGAAGTCGACCTTATTATGTAAGCTCAGATTTCTCGGCTCTCGTTCACACATTTAGGATGAATGTGAGGGATTTATTTTGCCAGATTATCACTCGAGGAGTCAGAATGTAACAGAATGGACAACTTTCACACTCAAGTTTTTTCGCGGAAAAGTACAAGCGAAGAGGTTAAAATTTGATGGGCCGTTGACCGGCGTTTCATTCCACGAGGATTATAGACCCGAGAGAGAAATCCGAGGGACAGATCTATCAAAAATGAGAATAAAACTCATTTGGCCTCTTAGATTTTTGAATCCATGCGGCTGGAAGCACCACAGAGCCCGGGCCAAAATTCAAACTCCGCACTTTACGTAATAAGGTCGACTTCCAATGATCGGGCGCGGTTAAACTACAGACTAAGGAACCCCAGCAACTTCGAATTCTGCACCTCATTTGCCATCCAAATCCGTGGCTCCAACTAAATCCAGAAGAAATTGACGTACTTTTGAGGCTATGCCCAGGATATGTCGTCTTGTTCTGCGTGGCCTACACTCATTGCTCTATGTCCCACCGATTCCCTCCCGATTCAGTTTGCAGCGCGTGGTACGTCGTCTGCACGCATCTTTCGCAGACTATCTATGGGATGCACATCGATCCGGCCCTTGGTGCATCTCCGTACCTTGTATACCCTCCGACTTTCTTGAGTCGATTATTCGGCTACTCTCTTCTCCGCCTGTCACATACTCTGCAAGGGCATTCCACAGGTAATATACTTACATTGCCATCTAGGTCCCAAATTCACATCTTCGCAGCCAAATGGTGGACACGTTGCCGGACCTTTTGAGACGTGCCAAGCCATCTGAGGCCGTCGTCCACCTCATGCGCAATGCACACTTCCTGGATTGGCCCCCAGTACGTCTCGACGCATAACTATTGATGTTTTCTGATACCGCGTTTAGAACGATTCACTTTGGCCCACGGACTTGGTTCAGCTCTGGGAAGATCACCGATTTATGTGCAACCTCCATCTCCACGTCCGTTCGAGTGGCCCCGGAGCCTCCCCGACGTGCAAGTTTGATTCAATTTATGCAGAGATCTTATCGCAGCACGCCGATCTTCTCTTTGACCTGAAAACCAGAATAGTACTAGGAGATGACTCCTCTTGGATTAGCGCCCTTGACTTGACATTAAGTGTTTTCAAACCCTTCCTTGTAATCACCCATTGGGATCTACCTTTCCCCCATGGTGACTCACCACTGGATTTCTTACAGGACTCGTGGAGGGCGGGAGACCCAGACGATGTGGCAGAAGAAGTCAGGCTTATTTGGATACACCGGACGAAAGAATTGCTTCTGGGAAGCGACCTGTCCATGCGTCTATTGTACTCTTCGTGCGTGGTGTTCTCTCATGCAGTATTCGCAGTAAATATCCCACAGAGAAATCATCGGTCATTGTCGGCCGAGTCAAAGGATACTCCGAGAACTTGAAACCCTTACAGCTGTTTGCAAAAAGGATGACACTCTCTAAAAATAGAATAAAAGAACAACTTTGAACTACACATATTGTGGGGCTCATTGCTCCCTCAAATCTGGACCAATTGGTCTGATTCAAGTTGGGTCGGAGAGCTGTTGAGCAGGGTTTCAATTGAGTATGAAATCCACAACCAATGGTCGAAAGCAGTCAATGGTGCCTCACAGCGTGACCGCCTTCCGACTGATAAAATTAAATTTGGACCGCTCGCATTGAAAAAACAATTGATCTTGAATACATGGAGTCTAGCTGGAAACCAAGCTGAGCCCTTCACACAGTGTCCTCCTCCAACATCTTCATCGATTCCATGATAGTTGGCTTTTTGAGCCGACTCCATGGGAACGAACTTTTAAATGCAATCCCACCAAGTGTCTTGACACGCGAGATTGCCACGAACGAAAATTGTCGCAAAAATCCCTTTTGAGTTATAAGCAAAGATAAGAGCTTTTCGAGCCTTATAGAGTAGGTTTGACTCCTCCGGTGCGTACATCACGAATCTTGGATTGGCAATACAATGTGAGAGAGGTCGCTTTGGATTATAAGCAAAGATAGGGCCTTATGAAGGGCTATAAGTACCTATAAGCATGGCTGCATCCCTATAAGGCTCGAAATGCCCCTATCTTGGCTTATAACTCAAAAAGGACTTTTGCGACATTAAAGTCCGGCGGAAAAATCCTTTTCACCAAGGTCAATTACAGCCTTTTGAGAGTGAGACCTTGGCTCTTGTGGATTGTGATTACCCATGCCAGAGTAAGTGGCAGCTGAGTTCTGGTAAGTGATTTTCCGGTTTTGTCGTCACACCTTGAACAATTGGAATCCATTATGGGTCGATCCCTTCCCATTCTGGCAATGCCCGGCCTAAGTTAAATTCAGCCAAAAGACAATTTCAAAGGCAGATATAGAGATACCTGACTAACTGTCTTCAGAACACTTCACAAATACAACTGCTGGCAAATTCATCTGAGGATTTGATCCGGGCTGGTACCATATCTTCTTCACAGTTCCCAAAATTCATTGAGAGACAAGTTACATACCATTAGAGCTCCTCAGCATCTTCATCCGACCCTTTTTTGGCTTCAGGACCATTATGTTTTGCCAAGCAGCGAACCACAAACTTTCCCAGGGAGCTGAGACGGCGACTCGTGCGAGTGTTCTGATGGGGACGGGCACCGCCCGTGATCGATCCGGCATGTTTGCCTTTGTTTATCCTCCGCCAACCAAGAATTTTCCAGGTTCCGCTGTGTACCGCCTTCCACGTACACTTTCTTGGCTCGTTTTGCGGGCTGGAAATATTATTTACACTCATAAGTCACCTGTCCAACAATAATTTCATAAATTCAAGAGAGAAACAACTATTTATACGGCACGACACCCTTCATCGCTGTCTATCACACCCAGTGCAGACCGCATATATATTTAAAAAGAACGGGGAAACCTCTATGAGTGCTCATACGGTGTTTGAAGGTCCAAAAACATCTCGGACCAGATTTTGAGCCCAGGATTATAGACGCGACTAATTTATTATACGTATCACGTGATCGACCCGCTGCCGCCAAAACACCAACTACTTGCTCAAATCCGACCAGATTAATGATATTTCAGGCAGGGATTACGCTTGAATGCATATTATATTAATTGGTGTCTACGTAAGTGTGAGAGTGTAGCATACAGTTGAAGAAATTACCCGAAATGTTGAAAAATGCTCAAAAGGTCCATCGTTTTGGCAGCTCGTCATGAATCCCTCCAGTTCCGCAGAGTAAGTAGTAGCTGGAAATGTATTCCATAAAAGTACCGTGGCCGAATTTCTATTTTCTGTTTCCCTCGCTACCAACCCACCAACATCCTGGAAGATAACAGTCCCATCCCGCAAATTTAAGGAAAATGGGAAATCGAGCACAGTACTTCTATACTATGGTATATTTAGAGCAAATCTGTCTATTCAGAATTACTATATGGTTTCACAGGAAAAAACGATGGGGGGGTGCAAAACTGGAACCGACGACTCCAGCCAACCAAACACGGCCAAAGCTGCCGGCTTCCGATCGGACGTTGCCCGTCCCCAGTGCCACTGTTCAGTAGGAAGCAGATGCAGAGTATCATAAGTAGTTTATTCGCTGCACACAGGACGTTCGGATGTCGGCGGTTCAATAAAGGCAGGGGGCATTGTATTTACGTGGTTAAGGTTAACAGTACGGGTTTCCGCCCACTTTACTGGGTGTCCGGAGAAAAACTCGAAAAAGTCGCCGGGAAAGAAGGGATTAAAGAGGATATCGATGAGATTAGAAGAGGTATCTAATCCCTATGCTCACTGGTGGGACGGGAGTGCAAAAACAAGGATTTTCAGGCGCACTTCGCGCGCAATATCCACAGGGTGCATTGAGATGAAGGGTAAACTCCTCAGTATCAATGCCATATGGGAATTCATGAGGACCTGAAATGACCAAAACTCTGTTTCCACAGCCCAACCGGGCCAACCCAAGATTCCGGGCAGAGCAACGGGTGCCATGTGGAATAGAGGCCAATGCGTAGACAGCGCACTGTTTGAAAATATTTGGGCCTGGAAGAATTTAGGACCCCCTGGAGTGGATTTATGAGCCCCAGATGGCAAAAGGCTCATGAATAGGAGAGGAACGAGCAAAGAAATTGGTGCGAAGGAGAATGATAGCCGTGATCGCACGTGATGTGTTATCTGCCGCCACCTCTTCTTCACAGATAGACTGCCCATAATTTTAATCTGAGAATTCACGAGTCTTTCCCAGCTACATACAATGCTTCCACATTATTTTCATGAATTTAGACGACTTGGGTCTGACTTTATTGGCCAATTTGGCTGACAACATCACAGCCACCGGCAAATAACAACCCAATACAGCCGGTCCGACATCACAGCCATCATCGCCAAATAGATACAACGATCAAAGTGCATGCACAGCCAAGCCATCTTGTTTTCGGGATCCACATCAGAAAAAGGGGGGGCAAGCCCCCCCAATAATTGTTGTTGGCTTGGTTAATTTACATTTTGTGCCCCCTGGAAAATTTGGAAAGCAGACCAAAGCCAGCACATGCCGGAGCAAAGGCACGTCTTGTCTTGGAGTAACGAGCTCGATGGTACATGAGTGATCGCGACAAAGTGGCCACTGAAATGCCAGTGGGACCATTGAAAAGGTAATAGGGTCACGGGTTTCAAAATATAAACCAGTAACTACTAATTGCGTTCTGGAAAGCGCAATAATGCCTCCGGGCGGGATCTGAATAACTGTCAATTCTCGCCGTGATCAGGGCTATCCATTCCTGAGATGCACGGCTTAGAAAATGGCCCTGGAACTTCATTGGAATTGAAATGGTCTGCAGGATGTCAAGTCACACAGTTCCAAATGTGGACCATTGAAAAGGCAATACTAAGCCTCAGCCTGCCAGTAGTCAGAGGAAATCCTAATATGCCAGGCCCTGCGAAATTGCAACGCAAATCGAATGAGCCTATTCCCTGAGAAAACCGTTGAGAATTGAGCTTGCAATCACAGTTCTCGATAAAACTTACCAAAAAAAAAAAAAAAAAAGGGCCACGCCCTAAGTTCTGCAATGAGCTGTAAATCGAGCTGAGCTGGAGAATTGAGCTTGCAATCACTGTTCTGGCGACCACCGGAGACCAGTGGCCAAACACGGGGGGTTTCATGGATAGTTCTTCAGTTATTTAAATACACTGGACACATTTTATAGTACCCACATGTGTGAGGATATGAGCAGCTTGCTTTTTGAACTGGCGTTCATGCATATTTTGTTAGTATATACTCCAAACAGTAATTTCCGATTTGTGAGGGTCATTGGCACTCGTTTCTTAAGGCCAACCTACCATTAAATGAATTCGGAGACTCCATGGAGATATATACTACCCCCACTAAATCAGGGGGAACTATCTTGGCTTTCATAACTTAGAAATCGAATTTCAACCTTCATTATCAGTAGTTAATGTGACCCGAGGTTTGAAGGAAGCTCATCACAAGATTTTTGAGGAACTACACGGCCGCTTGAGACTGAATGAAATTTATGTTTGTTGTATCCTAGCTTGAATCCGCCGTGACATTCGAATCATATTTATTTATCATAAACAAGCATTTATAGGCATCCTGAATCAATTCTATACGCAAGCGACGCATATTAACACCTATATAGACGCGCTATTGAATCCGCTGGCCCTGAACGGGGATGTGTCAACAGCGACACTCTCAGGCTCAGACTCGTTGGCTGTAATGCGGCCAAGTGTGGTCAGTAGCGACACTGTGAAGGAAAGCTGTAGCAAAATTAGATCGGCCATCACGTCATCAGTGCTGCCGTGTCCCGGCAAGATTCTGTAAATTTTACCAGTCCACTTTTAACGACATCTTCAATATACCTGGGGACCTAACCAGAACCAGAACCTAACCCCTAACTTAACTTTTCTAACCAAACTTAACCCAACCTAACCCCCCACGCAAAGTGGATACAGAGTTTCGTGGGGTGCCGAGCTTTGACGTGCCCATCAACTTATGATGCGATGCACTGATCCTTGCAGCCGACAGTGTCGCAACTATGCTGCATCTCACGACAGTGTCGCAAGTAAGTGCCGTAAAACTGGTGAGTCTGAGTCTGACAATGTCGCATTTGGTTGGTCCCCGCCCTGATCAATGCCCAACAAATGCTTACGCGTTGCGTCACGTGATATCCTGAGCGGGACACAATGGCGAGAGAGAGGTTTGATGGGTGCTTGTAAAAACGGGTGTGTCAGTTGACAATCAGCTACTGCGAAAGGAAACACAATCACAATCAAAAATCGATTGTGCATCCGAACAGACTCTTAATCTGTACCCCTTGAATAAATCTCTTGCGCGTTTGCTACCTCAGGAAATCCAAGCGTGATCGTTGTGGAGGGCTAGGAACTACGGCCCACAGCCGTCTTCGACACTTTGCGGCGCTGGGTTGTAGAGCGCAAGTCCATCGACGACCAGCGCCGTGAAACCAAACAGCCTCCGTGAATTGCGCCACCTTCCATATCCCTTCCACGAGCTGACTCTCTTCCCAGGTGGACGTCGGATCCGATCCTCTCCGAGTACAATTTCTGCAATGCGTATCGAGTGCTCGACAGGACATCACAGTTCGTTATCACGGAGGTCATTGAGAAGGGCTCCCAGGACCCCACCGAACTCCTATTCCGCATCCTGCTGTTCAATAGCTTTATCAGGATCGAGACGTGGCAGCTGCTGGAGAAAACTTTCGGGGGCAAGCTCGAGTACGGTGCCTTCGACCTCGACCGATATGTCAAAGTGTTGACCGCCGCTGTCACCCGCGGCGAGGCCCTCTTCACCGGCGCATACATCAAGATCTTGCCCCGCGTGGGGGTCAACCGCTCCGCCAGCCACGTGCATCATCTGGAACTGCTCCAAACCCTCATGCATGACCTTCCAGCTATCCTCGATCATCCCAAATGCGCCACGGACGTGTACGAGAAGATCGCGGCTTATCCTGGTATGGGGTAGTCTCTTATAAACAGACGCTACAACAAAAATTACTCGTATCTCGTATGTTGTAGTCTGTCAGATCCCTGATCGGTGTCATTGGAAGTCGACCTTATTATGTAAGCTCAGATTTCTCGGCTCTCGTTCACACATTTAGGATGAATGTGAGGGATTTATTTTGCCAGATTATCACTCAAGGAGTCAGAATGGACAACTTTCTCACTCAAGCTTTTCGCAGAAAAGTACAGGTGAAGAGGTCAAAATTTGATGGGCCCTTTCATTCCACGAGGATTATGGACCCAAGAGACAAATCCCAAGAGACAAATCTATTCAAAATAAGAATAAAACTCATTTGGCCTCTTAGATTTTTGAATCCATGAGTCTGGAAGCGCCACAGAGCCCGGGCAAATATTCAAACTCCGCACTTTACGTAATAAGGTCGACTTCCAATGATCGGGCGCGGTTAAACTACAGACTAGGTATGGGGCCGTTTATGACGTACCAGCTGATCATCCTCTCTTACTCACCGCTCCTCGACCTCTCCGCGAATGACTTTGTCGTGGCAGGCCCTGGCGCGCAATCGGGGCTCACCAAGATGTTCGGCAAAAGCTTGAACTCAGCGAGGCGAGCCGTGCCCGACATCGATGCCACCATCCTGCGCTGGATGGTGACGACGCAGAGAACACATTTTGCGCGACTGGGATTGCAGTTCGCATACCTCATTGATGGAGAAGGACAGGAACTGGACCTGAACCTGGTAGACTTCGAGCACGCGGTATGCGAGGTGGACAAATACGCCCGTAAAGCCCATCCCAATGTCTCCGGTCGCGGAAAGCGGAAGGAGATCCGCGGCCCCTCTGAAACCGGTCTCAGAGCTGTCAAATTACCCCTGGCGTGGGCGAGGGCAGCACGCCGTGCGGTCGCGTCAGTCCCTTCGTTGTGAGCAAGCCGAAGGCGCCGGCCCAACAGCGCGTGTCGACAAGGTCGAGAATTTCGCTCGCGGGTTTAAAAAGTCCTGTATAAGAAATAGATAGAAAAGTATTCAAATTATGTACATTGAAACCAATGTTCGTATCTCAACTTGAAACCGAATCCATGGAACAGATCACAACGTCTCAATTCTCAAGGTGGAACAACGAGCAGTATATGATTTTGCACTCAACGTTCTTACACGTGGGGCCTGAAAGGTCTCCATAAAGTGAGGCAATGCAGCGTTGTTTGCCAATGTGGTATTCAAACCCTGATTCGAAAAATCCGTGATTCCCCGGCCCCGGAGACGGAAAAATCCGAGCATTCCAACGTGACCTGTTATGAAAACCTCATTTTTTGTGGGAGATTCGCAGGAGATAGATAGCCAGCGAGATTCTGAGCAAAACTGTATGCTCAGATTTGGTGTAGGTGCCCTCGTTCTTACGCGCAGGGCCTGAAAGATCTCGATAAAGTGAGGCAATGCAGCATTGGTTGCCAATGTGGTATTCAAACCCTCGGTCCAAAGATAAGAGACCATCAGGGATTATGCAACTTGCTTGCGAGTGCTTGTACGCACCCGCACGCGCGCGTACAAGCCATCAAAGATCGCGCGAACACGCGAACGCAAGCTATGTCCCAAAAACCGCGCGACCTCCAAAAAAAACATTTTTTTGAGGTAGTCCATTGGCATCTAGATATCATTTCTGCACTTTTATTTTTTTGATACAAGAGGACGCGAGCCAAAGATCGCACGCATTTTGTCATCTTGCTGATGACGGCCACATGTCGCCCAGTGTTCAAATTATTGGCCTGAGCTTCCCACGAGCAAGGGACTATTGAATTGACGCCCAGCGTTCAAATTATCGTCCTGAGCTTCCACCACGAGCAAGTGTCTGTATTGAATTGATGCCCAGCATTCAAATTATCGGCCTGAGCTTTCCACGAGCAAGGGATTACATTGAATTGACACCCTATCCTACGCCGCTGATGCTGTAGTCATTATAAATATCCAGAAGCCGTGGAGGCTGTACTTCGTATAAAGGATGTGTGGCCCACCTTGGCCTGCTCAGCGAGCTTGGCAAGGTACACTGAAACTTCACGGGATTGAGACATCTAGGGAAGACGTTGAGCGCGGTGGCACGGCGCGTGGCGGCATTATCAATGAGCATCATGATCGACCATTCGTGAACCCTGCTTCCGTAGGAGCCACGACTCATCACTTTTAAACATTTTTCTCTATTGTACTCCCAAATGTCCCGTGAATATTGCTTCGTTTAAACAGAACAGTTTATGTATGTATTTTGGAGGATTCAGCCTCTTGGGATTTCTCCTCTTCCTCTCTTTGTTCATTAAAATAGACATGAAAGCATGATGAAGAGCGATGACTTCGATGCGGCACAGTACCACAATTTCGCCATGCAATAAAATTCTGAATAGACAGAAGTCTAAGTTTACTTCCCATAAACAAGTTTTGTCACCCAATCCAAGTGCTTCGGGGGAATTTTCGAGCTGCAAGGCGAAATGAAGGTCCTGCCCTTTTTCATTATCTTGGCACAAGCCCCTTCCATTGTTGACCCCCAAACTTAGACCGCATCAACAAACAATGGAACGGCGGCTTGATCCGAACCTAGGGTCATCAGACTTAAAAATTTGACGTTATCAATGCAAACCCAAGAGCCTGGGATACCTTTGTATTAGCACCCACACTCTGTAACAGCCAGCTTGACGTTATGGTTAACTTTCCATTGTGGTTTATTTGATATGGGCTAGCTTTTGGGTTCGATTCTCTTCAAACGCAAAATTTTGCTTCATTTATCATTACTTGGCTGCCCGTTTCCCGGCTCTCGGGCATCAACTGCTCCCTGGTGGACCGTGGGCGACCCATCTCATCCAAAAATCACGAAAAAAATTGGCAATCGACTGCTTTTAATGAAGACTTCATGATACTGATTGAGTTGCAATAATGTAACGAGCAGTTGTGGCGAAATAAATTGTCCAAATCAGGATTACTAAGGTGCATATGACCACATCATGTGATTAGAAAGTTCAGAAAAAAAATTAACCCAAGTTCAACCGACTTTGAATCAGTAACTTCAAAGTAGCTTTGAGAGAATCGAGCATCCTAACACTTCCAGATGGTGTTCATGACCAAACGGAGCGGCCAGGTACTCCCCAGACCCAAGTTTACCAGTCACAATTCGCATTGAGATCCTCCAAAATATTGGCCGTTCCTTATCCCTCGTGGGACAAAAATCAAAGGGGGCTCAAAAAACGCCTTTTTTCACGCTGATTCTGATTATGAGTTCAGATTTGCTCTGGATTCAACAGTTTGGCTGGAAAATGACTTGTCGTGTTTGCTTGTCCACGACTGTAGCGAGGCTTAACTTGAGTTTGTAGCACAGCTCGTGCCTCGCAGTACTTGAACTCAAGTCGCCACCTTCGCTCCGGCGCAGCGCTCGTTTGGCCCCTGCCGCCGTACCTGCCAGTTCCCACTCTCACAGGGACGACCATAGCCAGCTGCATACTCTGCCTGTATTACAAAGGCTTTCCTCGCCAACCTCACTAGTTACAAAATCGGGTCCGACAATGAGGAAACGGAACAGCACTGTGGGGGAGATCGATCAGAGAACGCGGAAGCGCCTGCGCATTCAATCTTCCGAGAAGGTGTGTGGGTGCTTCATTCGTGTTGTCTCTCCTTCTTACCTCTGTTGTCTGTTTGCCCTTTCCATCTCCCCCCCTTCTAATCCTCTTCTCAAACAGATGGGCTCACCACCCACGCCCCTCGTAATAAAGAAGAAGACGAGTGAACCGAGGATCCAGATTCAAATGAGTGAAAGAGATGCGGGTACTTGCGTTTTGCCAAAAACTGTTCTGTGGGAGACGCTAACACGGTCATCAGGGGTGACTGTACCATGGATCACACGCCCTGGAACATGCATTTCATATTCGGCGAATGCGAACGTGTATGCCACCCCCGCTCCGTCTGTGTTTTTGCGCCACGTCTCGCCCCACTGGTCTCTCCCTCCCTCGGCCGGGCAGGAGAGGCTCCATGACCTCTCAGAGCGCGACCTGCCTCACCCCTATGCATTGTTGTTGAACCACTCGGTGCACCCCGTCGGAGGGTATTTCCAGCATTTCCATTGTCCACCTCTCATAAGTCTGCGCGTGGCAATTCTCAGGAATATGTACCAGGAGGTACCTGCCAGCGTCCTTGGGCGTGGGACGCCCGTAGATCCAGCGCGGATGGCGGCGTGGGGTGGTAAACGGCCACAGGAAATTCAGGCTAGAGGCGCAGGAAACGGCGTGCTGCAGAGGCGGCGTGGAACCCCCACAGCGCGGACGGCTATGTGCAGCGGCCTTGCTGGGGAGGAGCAACCAGCACTGGCGGGGCGGCAGATTCCTGGCGTTGGGCGGGGAATCCCTGTGGATCCAGTACGCAGAGCGGCGTGGAGTGGTTAGTGTTGGAACGAGCTCGAGACGACATCCTGCAGTGTTGAAATTGGATACAATTGAAGCTCTCTTCAGCCTTGGTGGAATCTAATTGGTGTCGTTGAGAGCCACGAGGCTCGGAGTCTGTTGTGAGACGACGCGGGGTGCCGAAATATGGAGTACAAAGCAAGTGCGAGTAAATAAGTAAGTAAATCGGTGCGGGAATATATATGGAGTATAAGGGTGGGAGAGCAATAAAGCGGCACTGGCGAGACAGAGTGAGAACTGTAGGTACTGCGAACAGAGAGGGAAAACATACCTGGCGAGACAGAGTGAGAAGCTGAGGAGCAGCTCTCTCCCGCCAGGTATAAATATGCATTGCGGAGGCCGAACGTTGCGGAAGCCTAACATTGCGGAAGCTTAACATTGCGGAAGCCGAACAGTGCGAAAGGACCGAGCGCGTTGTGAACTTGAGGACCAAGTGTCAGTGTTATCAGAGGCCGGGTCGAAGTCAAAAAGAGTCTGACGAAATTGACTTGACCGGCCGCTTGACGATGGTTTGACCGTCTGTTTGACCCTACCAAAATTGGAAATTTCGTTCATTTCGGTTCGGGAAGGGTTATTATGGATGGAGGAATATATCCTGGGCCCTCTGGCATACAAGTACTTGCGAGTTTGCTGCATATTTTGCAACTAAAACCTTCAAAACACCCCCCCAATAGATTCGCAGTTTCTCATCTGATGGGAGAATAGTGTCGTTCAAAGTTTGTCCTACTCGGCCTCCTACTGTACCTCCTACTCGTCTCCTACTTGCACTTTTGGCTGTAAAATGGCAAAAATGGACACAGTAGGAGAACAAGTAGGAGACCGAGTAGGAGCATCTTTGAAACCCACCCCCAGCCATTTTACGAGTAGGAGACAAGTAGGAAGACTTTCCTACTCCAAAAAACACAAAAACACACTCAAAACGTGAGTAGGAGAGTGAGTAGGAGCACGAGTAGGAGATGTTTTTGCAAAAAGGAGCTCTGAAGCTCCTTCTTGGGCTCCTACTCGACCTCCTGCTTGTGCCCCTACTTGATTCAGGAAGTTGAGTAGGAAGCTGAGTAGGAGGCCGAGTAGGAGAACTTTGAACGGCACTAATAAATCGCGACCGCTTTTGGGTGACACTGTTGATGGGGGTCCTGACAGGTTCCTCGGCATCACGGCGGAAAATGCAAAATATATTCCCCACGAATATTTAACTCTTACGGGAAGTCACCTAATATTATCTACCAATATATTACATTACAATATAGGCCACCATACTCTAATGTAATATTAATTATATACAGTGGCGATGGAATGTTCTGCACGCGGTGGGGCTTGTTTCTGGGCCCAAACACTTCAAAAAAAATGGTAGCATAAACTTTGAGTGAGTCTAAGATTTTATGTACCGTTTACCGCTGTTTGCAGAACTGAGGGCGCGGCATTTTTTTTTTTTTTTTTTTTGTAAGTTTTCACGAGAACAGCGATTGTGGGATCATTTCTCAACCATTTGCCCTGGAAATAGGCTCATTCGATTCACACGGAAGGGTCGGAGGGCCTCGTCTCCTAGGTTTTTTTATGGGCACCAAAAATCTCCTTTTTCGGATAGATTCCCGTGTTTTTCAGTGGTTGAACGGAGAACACATCCCATGGGACCTATTTTGCTCCGATTTACCTAGATTTTTATTATGGTGGACTTGAACATATTCCGGAGGGCCTGAAATACCGGGATAGTAAATGTGAATGCTGGTTCGAATCTAGCATACACTTTGGGATCAACAATATGAAAGGAATGCATCTATGAACTGTGCGCGATTCAACGATTTGACACCTCTTGAGTCTAATTGAGCCGCGTGATGTGTGCTCGTGTTTGGTTCCCAATTAAGGCTCAAAAGTGATGGTACACGCACCTTTTCGTCGAATTGCCTCAAACGGCTCCATTTGACACCAATCTGAGGATACAATTCCCTTTCCTACATATAACCCCATGTTCTGCCACGAGGATTTTATAAAAAAACTAGTTTTGGCCGAGATCTCGATATACTCGATCGAAGTCGGATGAATATGAGCGAAAGCCGTTTTTGCACGGCACAATATGTAGAGAGGAACAGGACAAAATCCTAAGAGACAGTTCTCGTTCAAATAGTATCAGGCATGTTTTCTTGTAAGGATTTGGTTCCAGACTGCACGGTGCTTCCGATACGCGTCGTTACTTCCAAACTAACACTGCTTTCGGCACAGGAACCTGATTTTCAAGATTTTGAAGTATCCATGGCATACCTTACAAAAGTAAAAAGCAGATCATGTTTGGAAGGCTCAATCTGTGTTTTGTTGCAAGAATTTGATTTGAAACCTTGTTCTGGTGCCACTACACATCCTTCCTCGAGTTTAATTGGGAATTTAACACGGGAACATGTTTTTCAACTTTTTGGGGTTCCTGCGATGCATCTAATGAAAGTGAAGAGACACATTGTTTTTGAATCCATACAACTGTGTTTTCTTGTAAGGGTTTGGCTATTACTTCCCCAACTATCGAGATGGTGCCTAGTCCGAGGTTTACACGGGACAAAAAATGATCGGATTGAGAGGTTTCGGAAATACATTGAATAACCTCACCGTGTGGCCGCTAGCATCCAAAAAGTCTTGTAAAACCTCGGAGCAGTGAGTTCAAAGGGGCAAACCATTTTTTCTGGGTCCCAGAGGTGACCAGATACATACAGTAGTGTTTACTGCCAATGATCCATCTTGAATATTTCGTAGATTGAAGGGTGCCGATTTCAAGGAAAAAGTTCCGAACATCTGGGACATGTTTATTGACATATAAAGGCGCGTGCTACAAGATATTGAGGCAAAACGTGGCGAGTCGAAGGCACAGCACATCGACAAAGCCGTGTGTCGCGTGAAATCAGAGTTAATTGAGAACAAACAAATACAAACCGTCACGCGTAAGGCTCCAATCATTTAGTTTTCGTGTACTGATTGGGGCAAATTAAACGGAAACGGTATAGAAACTATTTCAAACTGTTTAAAATGGTTTATAAATGGTATTTTTGCGGGCAGTAAGATAGCAACACAAAAGCAGGGTTATTAGCCTTGTTGGATTTAGAGCCTAGGGACGTAGCGAAGCTCAGTGACCCTCTGCAAACGCGCAGGGGTCTCGGTAAATTGAACTACTACTTATAACAACACGACTGTATTGAACACGAAAGGGGATAGGTCGGCAGGACAAAAGAAACATCGGGCGCGCGATGAATGAGTTGGAGTGACGGAGGAATATACAGAAGCTGTGGAATCACCGAGGTAACAGCTTGGCTTGGCAGCGCACAGCTATTCGGCACATCGTCGGGGCAGTGCGGGTTGTTTCGATTGTTCTTCCAACAAGCCTCTGCCACGGTCCAAGGATGCGCGATTGAGTAACCCGGCCTTGATCCACATCTTCGTAAGCATAGCCTCGCCTTCATCGATCCACGAGCCTCTTGCCGAGACTTTGAGAACAGCCGCTTGACAGAGACTCTGGTCCCCGGGATGGCCAAACAGTCGCGGGCCATCTTTGAAACAATTGGGAAATCGTGTTGTGGGCTTGCACCAGATGAATAATACTAACAGAAGATAAATATGATCAGGGCTCACCAAGTTCCACAGTGCATTACTCTCCCCACGCCCTTATGTCCTGGAGGCACTCACCACCTATCAAGCTCGCTCACTATGGATTCAAATTCCTCCTCGTCGACATTCACCATGCAGACATCATCGAGGAAAGGACTCATTGTCCCGGGCCGGTAGTGTTGTGGTGTGTCGCGCGCGCTCGGCTCGATTGATGAAGCATCGTCGATTTGTGGATCCATTTATACGAGGCATGCTCAAAGATCACCGTGGCCTCCGACACATGATTTTGTGTCGCTGTTGTTGCCATCTCGAAGGCGAGTGGAAGCAGTTGGAGAATGCGTGTGAACGGCTGAGTCCGGCTTGATGCTCATAGTGGTAACAATATGGGTGGGTCGGCGCATCTGGTCACTGGAAGCCACATTTTTTCGGGGAGAAACATTGAGATACTAAGATGCCTCAGTCCGAGCGAGCCCAAGCCATAAGAAATGACAAACAAGACGGTCCATCAAATTGCCACAATTTGCCGAGCCTGAATGTTCCGTTTCGGCACCTACACTGTCGCGGCGGCTTCTCGGCCGGGGCCGTGGGCGGCAACCATTTAAACCATTTTTAAATGGTTTGTAAACCATTTGAGCTTTCGGGTAAACTAAATGGAAATAAAAACGGTTTTTACCGTGTATAAACGTTTACAAACGGAAACGGTTGGAGCCTTAGTCACGCGACTTAATTGGACGAGGTCCAACCCCACCAGGGCAACCCCGCCGTTCCGAGGCTGATCGCAAATCGGTCGGGAGACCGATTAAAACCGACGCTGCCGAGCCGCAAGAGCCTCGGCAATCTGGAGGCATTTCCGGCGAAATAAAAGCCTCGGAATGACCGATTTTTCCCGTCGGTGCTCGATCCGGCATGTTTGCTGATGTTTGTTCTCGAATCAAGTCCGAGTTTACATGTTCCTTCCTGTATCTTGTTCCTTGCACACCCTACTGATTTCTTACGGCTCAAAGAAATGCTTGTAAGTCTCATAAGTATATGGCCTCCAACTTTAAATGTCCGAAAGTGGACAGTCTCCGATAATATGAAGGGTTTCAGTCATCAAATGTCTTATTTACAAGGCCACGGGGTATTCAATACTGATTCGAGGGTCTAGAACTGTTGAAATAGTCTGTCTGATATATTATTTACCCAGGTTCTACTAATTCTACAATCACGCAACGGGAAATCCCTCTCCGGCCGGCTTTTCTGATATATTATATTATATTTAGGGTAGGATGCCTGTTTTAGGGAACGAATATGTAATATTAGCATATCTGAGTGTTTATAAAAAATTACATGGACAAAGAGTGCGAATTGAACCTAAACTCACCTGAACTTGATTGAACAATCGAGGTGTCACGAAGGCGTGACATTCGTCACACTTCGAGCCTGTTCACTCAGTTCAAGCGATTGACAGGTATTCGTACATAATATGCTTAACTATCATGTTTATAATGCTTTTAAACACAGTTCCAGGTCATAAAACTGTCTTTTTTGGTTTGTCCTTCCATCCCCAAATCCAATTTTACAGAAATCTGGTAAAAAGGTTATAACTTCCTGAGGTCTTGATAGTTTGCCTCGGTCCTGCAGACGATTTGGATTTCAAAATACCACCCTACAACGATACGAAGCCTTTTCCCCGATTTTCGTCTCATCCGTCGTGCGGCTATCCAATTAATCCATGGATCTTGTCCTATTGAACGGGTTGAACGAAAATTTTCAAAAGGGCTTCGTAGCTCCATTCTGAAGCTCATTTGGATGTGGGTTTTTCTTTTGTCGAGGACGCCAATGTGCAAGGATAAATAGTTATAACGAGTTGAAAGTTGGAACCGGCCGGCAGTGCCAACCAAACAGGTACAAAGCTGCCGCATCGATCAACGGCCGTGCCGGTCCCCAGTGTATCCGCTCCCGCCTCCCGGCCCTGGTATTGCAGGACAGAGAAGCACGTGATCGATTTGGTAGGTATAACTTAAACGAAAAATCGGTCATTCCGAGGCTTTTATTTCGCCGGAAATGCCTCCAGATTGCCGAGGCTCTTGCGGCTCGGCAGCGTCGGTTTTAATCGGTCTCCCGACCGATTTGCGATCAGCCTCGGAACGGCGGGGTTGCCTCCCGTAGATAGACTCAATAAACTAAAATTAAAAGATACTCGAGATTTTTTAGTTTATATATAGTCGAGCGCAAGTAGCGGTCATCGGGCCGCGGGCACACCGTATACTCAGGGGGAGTTGGAAAAGCGCACACGAGAAGATACATTGCATCTACATACCCCCGGTTGACGGGACTACAAAACTGGATTTCGGGTTTTTGAGGGCGGGAGGCGGGTTCGAAGTATAGTTTATAGGATGTGTTTCCGGGGTCCCGACACCCAAATGGGTCATATCACCCTCGTGAATCATTTTACGGCACCCGGGCGTCCAAATTTGAAGCTGTCCAGTCCCTATTGCCATAAGAACAAGAACATTCAAGAAGTGGGAGGTGCGGAGGAGTGGGAGAAACTCACCGACGAGAAAAAGGACCTACTGAGCAAATCGTCAATGGATACTCTCGCGTTCCGCATCGGCGAAGAAGCCTTCGAGAAGCTGACCCAACGGGAGAAACGCGACATTTGCAGATTTTTCTGGGCAGGGCGCTCAATGCACAAGGAGCTCAACTGTTGCAGAGCCTTCGACGAAGGAATGAACGAATATTACGACGAAAATCCAGATATAGAACCACCGGTTCTCTTGGCAAACCGCGACAACGACGCGACGATCCAGCTTGAAGAAGAAACAGGAAACATAACAGCGGCAGTCCAGCGGGCGTTGAAGGTCTCGGAGCGAGGTGGAGTCAAACTCATCACCCTTTTTGGCTCCCTCGTAAACCACAAGGACGACAAGAAAGGACTCCACGACGTCTATGAAAATTACTTCCGCAACACTATCGGCGCCGGCGTACGATTCCCCGATACAAGCAACACCCGCTACCAATCTCACGGACACGGCGGTGCCCGAATTATCACTTACTTAGACGAACACCGCTCGTTCATGGACTTCATCAAAGACCACAAAACGAAGCGAGCACTAAACCACATGGAGCAGAACATCGTCAAGGGCCTTCACTGCAATAAAACCATTACTCAGATGGTGGACCTCGTTCTGTTCTGCACGGCCGTTATGCATCCCTACGCGCGCCATGTTCGTGGACCGGGAACGGAAAACGTTAACATTCTCGATTTGGGGCCATTCCACTTCTCCGTCAAATCCCACATTGAAAAATTAATCCAGAACCCGAGTCTCATTTTCTCCCCTTCCTCCGACTCGTGTAAATTCGCTACCTTGGACGGACAGCCCTGGAGTGATCCGAAGGCATGGGACGCATGTATCAGACTCGCTCCTACTCTCCCAGACCTACAGCCTCTCATGCTCGCTGGGTTGAAGCGCTCGTTGGAGACTTGGGATCGGTTCATTGAAGAGTTTCAGGAAGGCGGTTTGATTGAACAGTCCACGGCCTCGGAGAGGGAGAAGGCCTTCATGCCATCAACTAACGACGCCAACGAAGGTCTCCTTGGGATGTGGCGACGCTTCTCGCGGGAGAGCCCAAGCTCGACGGTCGCGCATTTTGCAGACCAGGCCATGTTCAACCGAAACGATACTCAGACCTTCATGGATACCCATATGGACACCGCGCTTGACCACCAGTTTCTGCGGCAAGAGGCGCGACGGCTGGACGAGAGCGGGGTAGAGAAAGCTCGAAGGCAGGAGCTCAACACCCATAAGCAGAAGGTCGTGGACGATAAACGGGAGAAGGACGCAAAGAAGAAGAAGAAGGCCGATCTTGAGACGGAGCGGCTCAAGGCGCTCGGGATTGTGACGGATCTTGGAACAATTGAGGGAATGAGAGACAAGGCCCTGCAAGACCAGCTCGAGCTACATCGACGCCAGGGTGACAAGGAGGTACCGAAGAAGTCGCACCTAAAAAATATGGGGGCCCGACGAGAAGCTTTGCTCGCTGCTTTACAGCTGTTTGCAAAATTGATGACAGTCCGTAAAAATAAAAATAAAAACAAACATTTGATGCAACCGCGTTCCAGCGCCATTTCTGTTCCTCTGGCTCGTTTTTCGACATTTTTTGTACCACAGAAGTCATTATCATCCATTTAGCAGTCATTCAAGGCCCTTAAATCAATGAAAATCGTCCACGGCAAGACCAGCTGTTTCCGCACTGTAAGAATCGAGCGAATTCGCTTCCGAATGGCTTTCCCTTCCCCTCATGGTTCTCTCTGGGCCTACATGGCGGGCCATGCCAAGACCCACGGTAAACCCTGAGTTTGTGTACTGCAGAAGCATTGTATTTATGTCTCGGTGCTCTAGGTATTGATGACAGGCATTTTTTTGGGTACAAAGTACACTTAATACAGAATGATACGCAAGTCGTTCAACCCGGAACACTGTCCCAGAAACGCCATTTCGCGGAGCACTTCGTCGAGCATGTAAAACAGATAAATTGGGAAATGTGCAGCGAAGTGGAGAAGATCAACGGCGTCGTCCGCGACTCGGAAATCGCGAGGACTAGCCTTGATTTGCATCGAAGGGGGCAAACATGGATGTGGATGCGTCGCTAAAGAGATGCTGTAGGTACGTCACTTGAGTTATTTGTCTGTCGTCCTGTGCTGAGTCGTGTGAAGGGGGCGCACACGAGTTGTGTTGCATGCGCGTCGATGGTGACGTCCGAGTGTGGTAAAAAGACAGAGAGCGGCGTGGGGATAACGGAGCTACATACCTTGTCAATGCACTGCTCCTGTTCCCCAGCCATCCCTCTTCGAGACTTCTTGCCTCTGCTGCAGACTTGTGGTCGTGGCCGCGGCATTAACAAGATTTCGAATACTTTGATGCTTGTACGGTCAGGGCGGAGAGTGGTGATCGTGCGAAGGCGGATGGGCATCGAGGCGAAGGCGAACGTGGCGGCAGCGGCATCCATTGGCGCAGAAAAGCGTGATGAATCGCATAACAGATCTCTAGAGACTGCAGAGAAGCCTTCAAGCACGGTCGAAATTAGAAGCTCATTTGGGGTTGAACTCGTTGCAAGAGAAGGGTGAAGAGGGAGCGCTCGGTGAGCGAGTTTGTGAAGGAATGAAAGGAAGGAAAGAGAAAGACGTGGAAGGTTCGCACGTATGTAACAGTTCTGTCCGATAAGTGCCCCACGAAAAAGCCGCATCTAAGACAGACAGCTGTCTAGGTTAGCGCCCAAGAAGCGCTCAAGAAGCGCCCGAGAAGCGCCGAGGGAGCGCCGTCGACTGAGGTTGAAGCAGTTGTTCGTGGTCCAAGTCCATTGATGTTGACCAACTTCCAAGTTCCACTGGGCCTTCATTGCAAAACTGTTACAGTTATAGTGAATGATTTGCAGTCATTCGAACCCACTGGATGGTATACTGGTTGATAAAAATGACTTTTGTGGCCTCAAAAAGTTGGAAAAATGTCTCAGGGGAAGGGAAACTGAGTTGCGAGGCGGCCAGTTCAAATGTTTGTTTTTGTTTTTATTTCGACTGACTGTCATCAATTTTGCAAACAGCTGTAAATCACATGAATAGTGCTACGTCTATATAGGTTTTGTAGAGTGTCGTGAACGTGCTTCGAAGCAAAAAATCTCATAGCTTTGTGTCATTTGCGGAAGGTTGAAGCCTAAATTCGTAGAGGTTATGGGGACATCAAATAGCCTGGAAGAAATCTTCAAAAAATTCCAGAGTACAGATTGGATGTCCAGTTGTATGCTATAATTCCCACCTTGTATACCGTTGGGCCTGTCAAGAGCTGCAAGCGACCAGAGACCAAGAATCATACCAAACACACCAAATAGAAACTGACTTATACACACAAATAAGGACGTCGCAAAAATCTGATATTTGGAAGGGTGCGCGGTGGGAAAGGCAAAGGTCAGAGGGATCACGACGAGGGGACGCTTGGCGGCGGGCACCTCAAGCACTTCACCGTCTTCGACGGGGCGCTTGCAATTGACGTTGGAGACCTCTTGAATGAGCGGTCGTCGTCGGCGGCAGCGACGGAGGCGGACCCAGAGAGGGCGCTGACACGACCAATGGTGGCTTGGACGCTGTTCCGAGTCGTCTCCAGCGACGTGATTTTGACCGGGACGTCCTCAAGCTTCCGGACGCGCTGGATAGTGCTGTTGACGGCGTCGCCCATGGCGGTGAATCCCCCTTGGTGAACCCCTCTCCCCCCCCCGACATGTCACGTGACCCCACGGGGCGTCCTAACATATCGGAGGGAGACTCGACAACTTGATTCACAGGAAAATATGTATGAGTTGCTGGAGCAAAAATCAGGCTTTCAAGAGTGATTTGTGAAGTCCCAGGCTTAGCGGCAGAGTCATTACATGTATTGTAAATCAATTGTAAAACCACATTCATACATGTATAGGTTGGATATTGGTGTCTCTAAAGTGAAGGTAAGAGGGTTTCATATTGGCTGTTTCCCCGACTTTGCAGGGGAAAATAAAAAAAGGAGTCGAAACGATAGGCGCAACGGATGACATCCAAAGTTGGGAGGAAGGGGTATAAAACCTCGAGAAAAAAGGACGACTGAACAGGATCGAACCGTGGACCTTAAAAATAATCACGAGGTCCCCGAAACCAACACGCATCAGACCAAGTAGTCTATAGCAGCAGAGGCAGGTGCATTTGAAAGATGGTCAAAGTTCAGTAAATGGAAGTTCAAGCTGCGATCTGAGATCCAGACTATCAAGTGGACCTTCAACTTGGGGGGCGCTAAACTTTGAAAAACCATAGACATCAAGACCAGTACTTGGGCGCCTTCTTCCGACGTCCGTTCCGTTTTCAGATTCCTGAATGCTTCAGAGATCGTCTCAGCCAGGGTTTCAATCTGCCAATGCCGTTGGTTAGTATTTGCATGTCCAGGACGAAAAGATACATACCGTCATCGCAATAAGTAGGGTGTTTTTAGATCACGAATGGGCCAGCCAATGAATTGGAGGGAGAAGTGTCGGGAATTTATAAGTTAAGCCATGACACGGATGCCACAGAAGCCGGTTGACAAAATCTCGGCACGGCAGCGATGCTTTGCCAGCACCTTATTCCCGCTACCTTTATGCGCAGAGCGCAGAGGCACTAAATGTCGTTTCAATCGAATAGCAGTGGTGTTCCAGCCGTGCATCTCTAGTCTCTCCTGATTGAATAATGCCTGTTCCCAGGCAGAATGTATTGCTGATTCACAACTGTGTGTTTTAGAGAGCCATAGCACTAACATTTATACTAATGTACATGGGATGATGCAAAACAAGCTCAATATATTTCTTTTAACTTGCCAACGCCCGTGAATTTATTCACGGGCTTGAGCTAGTCTATAATATAATGGGGTAGACAAAGAACATTTCTTTGATGTTCCATCCCCACGGTCACCCGCCAGCGAATGTCATCGGGCGTTTAAACAAGCACCGACTCGGAACTGGGTTCAACCAACCCGCAACTGGGTTCAACCAACTGGCAACTGGGAACAACCAACCTTCCACTGGGGGACAACCAACCCGCAACTGGTAAGAAACCGACATCGAACGACGACCCGTGAATTCATTCACGGGTAGCTAGTGCAATACAAAATAAAATATTCTCCAAGACCCAATTCCCATGGTCACATGGGCTGATTACATAAGGGTGCTGCCTCTGTTTTACTTACCAGTATCTCCCCGTCTGAGCTCTTATCCTGGCGCACTTTGTGGGCCCTGGCATCATGCATCGGGCGCTTCGCATACCCGAAATCGTGTCTATGATATCCCGAGAGCTTGTGTCTTTCCCGGAGCGCGCATTCCACCACAATAATTCAGATACAGCGCAAACTCTTGCCGCCGTTGCCAGGACGTGCAAGGCCTTCCAAGATCCCGCTCTGGATCTCCTCTGGGCACCCCAAAATACGGTCATGAAGATCCTCGATTGCATGCCCGGAGACATCTGGGAGGAGACGGATGAGGGGGACACCGCGGAACTTGAAGTGGTGAGCACAACAATAAATGTATCGCGATAATCCTCAACCCCTTTCCTGAACTCAGCGGCTAAAGCGGCCCGTCCTTCCTAGCGACTGGGAGCGCCCTCTATTTTATTCCCGTCGCGTGAAATTCTTCACGTTCGATGCACACACCTTTCCGGCCGGCTCAGAGTTCTACGAGACGCTGGGAATGTGCTGGCCTGGCGGATATTTTTTCCCCAACATAGAGGGTGTCGAATGGGACTCGTCCGACCCGGCGATGTTCCCTCACGTTCGTCTTGTCGTGGGTCCGCGGTTGACCTCATTGACTCTTGGGCTTTGTCAATCGACAGCTCATCTATCGCTCCTTCCAACACTGGCCACCCAATGTCCTTTGCTGGAGGATGTCATCATATACTGCGCCAAAGATCTAACCGGACGACTTGAGAGCGTATCCCGCTTTGTGACAGCGTCGACTCACCTTCGAACTCTCTACGTCCCCTGTCTTGATCGCACGGCCTTGGAACACATTGTGACGCTTCCCAACTTTGTGTCCTTGGAACTGTCCGACCAAAGTCCCCTTCCGCCGTCCTTTGCATTTCTCGCCAAATCCGAACTGCCCTCCCCCGCCCTCGAGGATCTGGATATGACACAAACCGACGTCCGCGCGGCCATCGACGTCCTCAACTCGTTGTCCCATCCGTCCCTCGACCGCCTCACTCTCGCTTTCCCGAAGGAGAGCCCCCCGCCGGTGGCAAGCGCAATCGTGGAATTTTACAACGCCGCTGCCATGAATTGCGACGTCGATTCGTTGTCCTCCCTCGTCATTGGGTACCCAGGGTTCACCGAACGTACACCTGACCAGGGGCAGATCGCGCTGTACACGATCTCTGGCACACAGCTCTGTCCGCTTTTCGTGTTTTCCAACCTTACGAGCGTCAACCTTGCGGGACCCGTTGGCCTGGACCTCGATGACGCAGTGGCCACTAACATGGCGCGCGCATGGCCACGAATTAGATCCATAGAGCTCGGGACTAGCACGTTCACGCCCGTCCCGCCGCGCACGACGCTCCGCGCGCTCCTTTCCTTCGCTCAATGTTGTCCTCGTCTTTGGCACCTCCATTTGTCATTTGACGCCACCGTGTTGCCGGAATTGGAGCTCCAGCCCGGGAAGAAGCGCCCGCAACAGAAGTGCCTCACCGACCTGGGTGTCATGTTTTCTCCAGTGAACGCCCCGCTTGCCGTGGCGGCCTTCCTGTCGAGCGTATTTCCGAAGCTGCAGCGCCTCCATACGGACAGAGAGCATCGAGAGAACCAGGGTGCCGTCCTGGATATGCATAGGAAGTGGAAGGCGGCCGAGGCGGCGCTGCCCGTGCTCCGAACGGTACGCGCCGAGGAGCGGTATTGGACGAAGCACGGAGGGAAGTAGGATAGCTTCCTTTTTTTTTTCTTGGTGAGCAAACTTTCTTATTCTTTCGTCCATTTTCGTTGTTTAATTTGGGCAAGTAGGAGACGCAGCAAGTAATATCGGACTTCACATCGCCATATTCAGATTCCTTCTCTTCCGTAATAACACTGATTTCTCGCGTATGTATTGGGCTCGTATCCTATCATTACTTTGAGCGGCTACCTTGATGGGCCACACTTTGAGTGGCTAAACTTTGCGAGCGTGCGAGCCTCAGGATGGCCATTTCTTTCCCCCGTAGAACGCAGGGGAGGGCCAGGGATCTTTCCCTGAGATGCTGTAGCAGGGATCAAGCAGGGATACATGAGTATATTTATGGTAAGCGCGGCACCGCAAGCTCTCTTTGAAATTTTACAATCTGCTTGGTAGGACGCCCGTATAGACACTCGGGCTAGAACCAGCAGATACTTCGCCGCGTCAATCCTATATTCGAAATATCACCCTGGATGAAATTGAATGGATGCAGCGCCACCTAACGGAGCATGGTTTGGATATGTTGTAGTTTTGTCCTCGCATCCAGTCCCGATTGGGACGAGTCGGTATGCGGGACATGTTTGGTTTGCGGGGGTCGTGTATTTATCGGAAGCCTGCGACGATCTCTTCAGTCTGAAGATGGGGACCCCCGACGCTTCCAGCACGACGCGCTATGTTTTTCATGAGCTCACCAATAAAAACTGGAAAACCTTTTCGTTCAAGGCAAAAAGCAAATTCATAGACGAAAAGCGATGGAAGTTCATCGCCAAACCTGCAGTCCCGGCCACATTGATTGTCCAGCGGCCTGCAGTGTCTCCAGCAACGGGGACAATCGACGTCGAGAGCGCCAACGCGGATTATGCCGCCTGGCGCGAGGGAAACGACAAGACAATGCGGAGTATCATTGAGATGGTCGGTGAAGACCAGGTGGCGTACATTCAAGACGCAGAGACAGCCGCGGGATGTGGAATAATCTTCGCGCCATCTACGAGCCTGCAGGCATGCAGTCGATGATTTCAATTCAAGAGCAGCTGTCAAACATCAAGTATGCGGGCATCGAAAGCGGACCCCTCCAGAGCCACATCGATATCATCCTCGGATACGCCACTGACTTGAAGCGTGGCGGCGACGCGTTGTCCGCCTACAAACTTCTTCAGCTTGCACTGAAAAGCCTGATCTTTCAACGTTATAAATCTACCCTGTACTTCCCTGACCATAATTTATACAGATGCGGGGCGTTGTTTTCAAAGGAGAGATGCATGAAATCCCAAGGCGTCGACTGGCCATGGTGCATAGAACCGACGCGTCGGAGAGCAGGAGGACCTAGTACAAAATGGATAAGATAAAGCATATGGCAAGAGGGAATAAACCGGCCTTGAATTCCATAGTGTTTCGCGATCCTATCCTTGTCGGTTTGGGTCTTGCACGCTTCAATTTTATTCACGACTCGCGCGAAGCTTTCCTGTGATCGAAGGGGTAAATTCTGTGGATCCCACGACCGCCTGGGCTGACCGACGATCCATGGCTGAGTTAGCGGAACGTAGTAGATGGTTTCACCCTGCTTGGCATTCCGAACACCTTTGATTTCGCATGACCTGCACGGACAAAAGCCATTGTGGCCCTTGATATTGAGTATTTTCTCCGTAGCAATGATATCGCCCATCTCCAAAATATTATATGCCCGCAACTCGAATGAGTCTCGAGCAGCAGCATCAAAATTTGGTACCCGGACTGCAAGCTTTGCGAGCTCGTCGTCAAAGGGGATCAGGAAGCTGTAGACATCCTTCGGGGTACCTGGAGTCACACCACCACAAATGAGTTGTCGGAGATGAGTCCGAATTTCGGGTGGAAGGTTGAAGCTTTTCACGAGGATGGGAGTGCCGGATGGGCCTTTGCGATTCCGTTTGAAGAGAAGGAAGGAGTCAAGGCAGACACCCAGGGCAACATCATACTTGCCGCAAAAATATTTATGCCCCAATTCAACACCATCGACCTGGACATACTGCTGGCAGAGGGTTCGATAATGGATGGAGTCGAAGACGTCCGCAATGGTGTTGGTGACGTGGGTGTAGTTGTGGCGATAAAAAAGCTGTTCGCTCATCTTGGGGTTGGCGAAATAAGCCTGAAGTCGTGGGATAATGGGAATGTAGCAGAAGAGGCGGCGCGGCTTGTTTTTGGCAGTGAATCGAGGCTCGTTGCAAGTCCGGCACTGGAGAAGATCGGAGTTGGGGCCAATGTATGCGAGACAGGTGTTGACACAGCAATGGTACCATTCCGGTTCGACACACGTTAGAATGGCGAGGCGATGGGTGATGACCCAGTCGGAACTAATGTCGAGTTTATGATTAAATGAATACCGCATCTGGTGAAAGGCGGTTCGGGGCATGTTCGCCATGAGCTTGAGTTTGAAGGCGCGTATATTATCTCGATCCTCCTCGCTCAGCACGTCATTGCCTGTATAAATAACTGAATAAAAAAATTATGGCGAGGCCCAGAGATGACATACGAATCTCCCACAGCTTTTCCTCCTCGTCCGGCATTATCATCTCGTCTAGCTGACGTATCATTTCTTCTCGCGAGATGGGTATATCCGGCAACCCCGCCATGTCAAAGGTGATGGGAAATCGGTCGCGAGACCGATTAAAACCGAACATGCCGGCCGGCGAAACCCTCGGCAATCTGAGGCCATTTCCGGCCATTTGAAACCCTTGGAGTGACGGTGACATTAGGCTTTCTCGGCCCAAATAGGGTTAAAAACTGCCAAAAAATCTCGCCGGCATCTGCCGGCCTTCCATTTAAGGTAATTTTTGATTGGATTTGTCAGAATGAAGACTTAGTAAACTGAAGACCTCAGGTGACGGGTGAGGTGACATGGGCTGAAGACTTGGTCGAAATAGTACAGTACTTTGTCAGTGTAGTCAATATTTTATTCCAGAGATCTGTATGACACAGGGAGTCCACAGCAACAATGTGAGCCCTGGCCTCAATATTCTTGCTTGTGGGGAGTCCACAGCAACAATTTAAACCCTGGCTGTGATATTCTGGCTCGCGGGGATTCACAATTAAGGTTTGATGATAAAAACTTGAATTCATCAGGTGTTTCCTTAGGTGAATATAATTTAACACGAACTTCAGTGAGCGCTTGTACTGACTGCAAGCGAGAATATCGCACTTTTGATTTGACCCAATGCCAAATAAAAAATGTGAGGACACAGAAAACTGCGTATTTTGATTGTGAATCTATTGAGCCTATTTAGAAGGTAATCAGACCTGAACTGAGGGTGCTACGAGTGTCCTCGTCAAAACGAGAAAAAACGAGAAAAAAATGTCTGCGCCCTAAGTTCCGCAAAGAGCTGTAAGGAGACTCCATTAGTTGGCATGGCATGTTTACAGCTCTTTGCAGAACTTAGGGCGCAGATGTTTTTGTTTCTGTTTTCAGTTGTTTTGGGCAGAACAGCGATTACGGGCTCAATTCTCGTCCGTCTGCCTTGTGAGTATGCCCAATCTATTCAGAATTCCGATGCGCAGTTTTCTGCGTCCTCAGATTTTTTTCTTTGTTCTTGGATCAGATTTGCGCACATTTTGGGACATTTCTGAGCAGGACAGCTCTAGCATTAGGGTTTCACTCCCAATTGCCTTAAATTTTTAAGACAATCGACTTCTATGTATAATCTAGTTCCTGGAACACCGGAATAGTGAATCTAGTGGGCAGGATTTATTGGGCGTATCTAGTGTCAGTCAGCCTGGAGTTTCAATATGACAACCTGATATCATATTCACTATTCCGGTGTTCCAGGAACTAGATTATACATAGAAGTCCATTGTATCAAAAATTTAGGGCAATTAGGGGTGAAACCCTAATGCTAGAGCTGTCCTGCTCAGAAATGTCCCAAAATGTGCGCAAATTTGATCCAAGAACAAAGTAAAAAATCTGAGGACGCAGAAAACTGCGCATCGGAATTCTGAATAGATTGGGCATACTCACAAGGCAAACGGACGAAAATGGAGCCTGTAATCGCTGTTCTGCCCAAAACAACAGAAAACAGAAAAAAAACATCCGCACCCTAAGTTCTGCAAAGAGCTGTAATGCATGTTATATCTATACATGAAATAGCCACAAGTGAGAGCCAGAGGCCAAGGATCGTCCGGGGAAAATATTCAAAGAGACCATCCCCTGCGGATTTTCGATACGAATGGAACGCACCTGGTCCCGAGGCAATCCGCGAAGATTTGAGCCCGGAACAGGTGATATACGAAAAACGATCAAAAAGTGACCAAAAAGGAAATTTTGGCCCGCGCCCTAAGTTCCGCATATAGCAGTAAACACACCACGATTGCGCGTCGCGTCGGGAACGGATACAGCTGCTGCGTGGCGTGTTCTGCTCTCAGACACCTGAAAACATCCAAATTTGAAATACCAAACCGACTTGACTTTATTAGAAAAAATCGGGCGACGTCACGCCCTCCGGATTCTCCGTCCGATTCGAATGACCTTATTTTAGAGGCAAAACGTTCACAATTGAGCCCACGACAGCCATTCTCGTGAAAATGCGCCAAAAACAGGATTTCGACGACGAGCAAGATGAAACCTTACTCTTTCAACCTCAGCAGTATGCACAGGGTGTGTGGAATGATTATGTATACGGTCACTTTGATTGACTTCTTCGTGGTCAGCCAGAGTTGCGAAGCTTCGTACCCGTCAGGCTTCCGCTCGAGAACGCTGGCTCGGCCGGGTCGGCTGTAGCCTTGACCGCATCCGATCTGGCGGCAAGTCCCGGGTGTCAGGAGAACGCATAGGAGACGGAGAATTCGAATCCGAACAGTCTCGTGCATAAAGTTCTGGACATTTTTACGGGATACAGTACCCACGTGGAATTCATAGCTGACAGGGTTTTCTGTTGTCTAGGGGACTGGTGCACCGTCCATCTAGTACTCGACGACTCATCGCCACTTGATGTTGTCGATCAAAAAGTTGATGATCTAAGTACCGTCAGGCAAGGGAAAAACACGCACGGCAGGCAGACCTTTTGCGGAAATTTGACCCTCGCCACGGACAGCGGATCCGAGTAACGACCATCATCACTTTCAAATGACATTGGTTAGTATCGACCTGGCCCTCAAAGCAGGAAAACGCAGAACTTAGCGTGAATAACTTGCATCTCCCCATTATCATCTTTATATAGGCTTTCCACGGACCCAACAATATTCTCCCAACTCCCTTGATAAATGGGCGGAGGAGTACTACCCAGAGATGGCAGTCGTTCGCAATCTTCCTCGTCGGAAAGGGAGTGGTTGGTTCCACACCGCAGAGCGACTCGCGTTCCTCTTGAGTGCTCGACTTGCCTTGTGATCGGTTTGGAAACTCGAGACCGTCAGGGTGTTGTTCGACAAAGGAAGAAAGTTGAGCTGGACTGTATTCCGTCAATGATCGGCAGGTCATTGTAGAAAGGGATCAACATACTCGGCAGCCCCGAAGGGAATCCAATCACAGTAAAGTCCATCCTCACACATCCATAAACCGAAGTATCTGCCCATTGGTCGAGTCTGCCAGTTTGTTTGTTAGCCCATATGCGGAGTAATCTGCAGCCCGAAACACCTGTATCGCTCCGAACCAAGAGTAGTGGTCCACAAGCGGGTCATCCGAATTGGCTGCGGGGCTCTGGCTGATCTCTCTGGTCGACATGAAGAGAGATGGGGAAGAGAAGAAAGGATAGGTAAGTTGTGTTTACGAGTGCTTATGTAATAAGTAATCGTCCATTTGGGAAATCGATATGAGGATTTTTCGACCTCTGAACAAGTCAGTCCCCCGGGATCGTTATGATAAAATAGTGGCTGTGTTGAAGTCTTTTTTACAAGTTTCATTACATTTTTTTGTGATAGAATAGTGGCTGTGACCGGCTATATAACCGGCCCGCTTTCTGAACTGCATCATCGCGTGTGTTCGATCCTCAGTAGGCACACATTAAATGTGTCTAGGAGTGACGTTCACTCAAGCCCGGATAAAATTAGGACAGACATATATCACCCATTCATCTTTGTGGTGCACGAGGCACTGAAGAAGATAGGATTTCCTACTGGTAGTGTGGACCTGGAGATGTAGTGGTCATACTGTACACAACTTGTACAAGTACATTAGAAAACATCAGGGAAGAGGGATAAAAGTGACTCAGCAATAGCGGCTCGATGTGAGGACTCGGGATGAAAAAAATGGTGTAGACTGTAGATTCGGTAATTCGAAACTCAAGTGCGGGGACTCAATGGCTCATAGAGATGTGGTAACAAGGTGAGAGGGAATCTCCCGTGTATTTCCTCACCGGTACTAATATGACAACGGAGGGATGGCTGCAACACCTACTATCATGCATCGGTTGCCCCTGTACCTAGGAACAACATCAGGTATGAAACACGCTGGAAATATGTAAAGTGTCCATGATAGATTGAAGTACCTCGAGCTACCCAATATCTGGACCGTCAAACCACCCAGGATCAGCGCAAATACGGAATAGGGCAAGTACACTGGCCCCTACAGTGCTGGCGAAAGGATGACCAGTCCTCTGACATCTTGAGCCCCAGCACGGTTTGAGAGTACGTGACTCTGTCGGAGTATGGGTAGTATCTGAATTGTATCTGAGCAAAAACTGTGTATGTGAGCAGACAAGTATTACAGAGTGGAAATAGAGCTTAATAAGTATGAATGAAAATATGAGAGACAATGACCAAGTGCCTGAACACCATCC